>CAJJDO010000065.1:0-441419 GCA_905183005.1 Paramecium pentaurelia
GAGAGAGAGTAAAGAAGGATAGTCTGATAGACACATTTAAAAGAAAAATTCACTTACAAAAGAAAACTCTTTTTAAAAATAAAGTAGGGAAATCATCATTTATAAAAATTGAGGAAAAATTCAAAGGATTTATTAGTCTAAAAACCGTGATTAATGAAATTTATTAAAAGTCTGTAAAAAGCTGAGAATGATATTATCTATTTAATAAATGCAGAAGTAATATTGAATCTTTAATTTTCTATAAACTTATGCATTTTTGATGAATTAAAACTTAAAAAAGAATTAAATCTTGGCTAGATATTTCTAGTAAGAGTCTAAATAATTTAATTCATAATTCCTACCTTAAAATGCTTATTTATCTAATAAGTGGAGTATTTAAAATAAAAATTAAACATTATTAATTTGATTTTATTTTAGATACTCTATAAAATATAATAATTTAGATTAATGAGTTTAAAAACATATTTATTTTTTGAAATAAGATATCTAATGTAAGCATTCAAATGTAATATGAATCTATATATCATAGGCCTTTAAGTGTAAATAAAATGATAAAAATGAATTGAATATTATCAAGTAAAACAATCGATTTCTAAATAATTCTATAATTTTTTACTTTTTTGTAATATATTTACCTAAAATGATAACAATAATTTATAAAGAAATTTCTTTTAATTTTTTATCTTAAAATAAAAACTTTATGAATCAACTGATTTTAAGTATTTAATCTGAAAAATAAACTTATTCATAACTAAATGCAATTATTATAATAAAGAAAGAGTATTGAAGTATTTTCAGAAGTTTTCAACAATTTATATTCCAATTTAACAAATTTGAGAAGAAAATAAAAAATAAAAAAAGAAGAATCAATAAATTAGAATCTACTCAATATAATACATATTTATAAAAAATTATAAATTTAAATTAATTTTAATATAATAATAAAGGTGAGTATTTTAGATGTTGATTGAATTATTTATTAAAAAAGAATTCTAATAGTGTTGTTTGAATAAATACATTGTAAAATCTAATACTTTACAAACTAAATTTCCAATTAGCAAGCTCATTTGATTATAATTAGAAAACTGTGACTAAAATTAAGATACATATAGAATAATATAAATTAAATCAATGTTCTGAATGCAAAGATTATACTTAAATTTATTAAGAATTAATTTAATCTGATGGAAAATCATCTTCTGCTAAACTTTCAATGATGTAGCCATCTATACTTCTGTTAATTGCATTTAGTGTAACTTTAGTATTGAAAGTAAAAGAATAAATATCTTCATAATCTTACTCAAGCAGTTGTTTAGTAACTTCACTGACATGAACCTATCCCTTTTTACCATTAGATTCCATTTTATTTGCAATTAAAACATCTTGTCCATAGATATCATATCTAACTATATCTGTTCCCATAACTCCTCCAAATACACAACCTGTATGTATACCAATTCTCATATCAAGTCCATCAAAATTGATTTGCTTTCTAACAACTTCTATAATTCTTATCATTTCGAATGCAAGATCGACAATATTTTTGGCTTCTTCTGCAGGGTTTCTTTCATTGTAATCTATCATACCAAATGCTACATAGCAATCGCCAATTGTATATAATTTATAAACATTCAATTCATAGCATTTTCTATCAAATTCAACAAATAGATTTTTAAGCATAAGCAAGACTTCTTCAGGTGTAACCTTACTTGAATATTCAGTGAATCCAGCAATATCAGCAAATAAAATAGTAACATTTTCTATTTTATCACTTAAACATCTTGTTCTATTATTATCATCAAGAAATGTTTGTAAAATCTATCAAATATAATTAAGATTTACATGTTTAGGAAGAAGATACTATAATAACTGGGATTCTTTAGCTTATTGACTTTAAAAGATATTTTTCTAATTGAAACAAGCCACTTGTTGCTCCTCCAAAAAGTAGCAATAATTTATGTTATAGATCATCACTATGAAGGCAAAAAAGAGTGATATACTATGTTCATTCCAAAAAATCAAGACTAAGGCTTCAAAAATGAAGGAGCAAATGCAAAATAATATTTTAATCCAAAAATGCAACAATTATATATTGCTAAAAAACGATTGAACAAATATCATTTCTATAATGTGAGAATATCTTAAAAACAAAGACATATCCACAATCACAAATATACCAGCAATGATAAGTTAAAAACTTAATCCTACATAAATCAATTATACCCAATAGTTTATCATTCTTTTTTTGTACATCATCAAAGATATAATATTTAGTGCACATCCAATCCATTATAGTATTATCAAAGGTAATGAAATAAAATTATATTCTCCAATCAAGCAAAATTGTTTAATCAAGTAATATAATGAATAAATTTAAATTATTTTATTCGTCACTTACTCAGATTATTTATAAATATATTAATGATATTCTAAATAATTATTTTTATTAGAATTATATGATCTTTTTAGCAATGATAGAAAAGAATTTTAAAGAATTAGGGTTTCTTCTAAGCCATTCTCATTCTTAAGTAAAATAACATTCTAAATTTATAATATTAATAATTACTAATAATTAATCGTAATCTATATAATGATCTACTTCAGGTTGATACTCTTCTAAATGAAATTTGTGATGAAATACACTTGCTAATTGTTAAATAAGTTCTGGTTGTTTGATATTCCTAGTTAATTTATCTTCATGATCATGATCTTACGATAAATGATTAAGATTGTTAATGGATAAAGAATTCTATAATCCATTTTTTATGCTATTTTCTTCTGATAAAGATTAAGAATTCTATTAACCATTTTATTATTATTAGAAGTTCCATGATAATTAAAATTGTAATAATTATTTTGAACGTTAATTTAAAGGATCTTGGATATCAATAGATCTCTTTTTAAAACCTCCTTTTTGTAATGATTAAGTCCTTACTCTATTTGCTATGTTCATTGTATTTTATCTGCTGTTACTGTTACTATTATTAATTGAACTTTTTGCAATATAATTTTTTGTGTTTCCTTTCTAGACATAAACATATGTTGGCCTTTAGCCTAATCCTTTCATTTCAACATATCTCACTTCAAACTCTATTTTATCATTTTTTAATTATTCAAAGGCCCTTTCTGATAATGTAATTTTATCTTCTTAGCCTGTTGAACATACTCTACTTGTAGTATTGACAGTATCACCAATTAATGAAAATTATGGTTTGTGAAATCCTATAACACCAGAAATTGCTCTGCCATAATGAATCCCAATTTTACCAATTAAAGCCTAACTTTAATGACCCCATCTAAGATAATTAATTAATGATACAATTTTGATCTTATATATGTAATCATCATTTCAGCCAAATTTAAAGCTCTTTAAACTGGTTGAATTTCTGATAGATATGCTAATTCTTATTCACAAGCTTTAAGGCCAGCTGCAGCCATGTATGTTTTACCAACAGTTTCAATTTTCTAAACACCACATATTTCACAATATTTATCAAATGTTCGAAATAAGTCATCCAAAAATGGTATGATATTTTCTTGTTCTTCCATGATAATTTAATCGAAATTGCAAATATCGCAAAATACAATGGCTACATTTCCCTAATTTTAATGAATGTTATATTGGCCAGCTAATACACTTTAAAATTAATTTACTTTCATTTAGACGATGTCTTACAAATTTAGGCAATAAAATTCCCAAAATATCATTAATTTTATTGTTCTCTTCAATAAAATTTATTTAGTTTGTAGCTTAATCCTCTTCAAGTAATATAAACTATATATATATATTTTTATTAATTACATAGCTTTTAATTAAATATTATTGAACAGAAAAGAATAATATCATGGAAATCTTAATGATTACAAAGTAAGGAGTTATATCAACATTTAATGAAAAACTTTATATAATAATTATGATCTTACATAATAAAGTAGGCTATTAAAACAATAACTATAGGTATTAGATACAATCGATTATCATAAATCGGATGAAGTTTACTTGATATTTAAAAAGTCACAATGATTTCAGAAAATGAATGATAATAAGATGACATTTCAGTTACAGATAATCCTAATACTGCTATTAATGTGACTATTCCTGACATCATGTATTTAACCAATTCTAAATATTGCATCTATCTTGAATTCAAATGATAAAGTAATTGAAAAACAAATATCACTATTAAAAATATTTAGTAAACTATGTAGGTGATGAGAAAATAGTAACTAGTATCAGATTAAGAATAAATAATAATGAGCATTTGACAATGAAAGAAAATTAACTATAATCCTTGAATTCTTGATTTCTTTTTCCATTTCATTATTGATTATGCTTTTTGGAATATTTAGGATTACCATTAACCTAAGTTTTAAAACAATTATTTTTAGCTTAGCAAAACTTAATGATATTATAATAAATTACGCTTTTATAGATTAAAATCCACCTATTCAATATTCTCAAAAATTTTATTTATTTCCCTTTACAAATTTAAAATTTATGTTGATTTATAGTTAATAGATTCTTTTTGACGATTTATTGAATTTGCTATCTATTGAAATAATCCTTTCATTTAAGGTACTTATAAAACAAAATGATGTTAAAAAAATTATTCACTTACTTAAAATATCAATATTACTAATAATATTTCAAAAAAGTTTGAAATTTCAAATTTAAACTCTAAATTTGGAGCCATAATATTAAAATGAAGTAATAAATAAAATAAATATGATAGACTGTAAATTATAAAGACAACAATCTTTAATTAATAACCTATCTAAAGTAGTAAACTTATTAAATCATTCAGAGTTATTGAAAGAAAACAATAAACAATAACAACTTCAACTGATTAAATTTAACTTTAATATGTAAATATCAGTTAAGTCAATATGCCTTGTATAATTGCTAAAATTAAAATAATAATTTACATTTAATAGCAATTTAAATATAATGGGATTTATTTTTTGATTAACTAATTATTGATTCTATGATTTTCTATTAATATTAATCTCTTTTAGTATTTATATCTTGATATTTAATAAATTGTATTGTAATTGCAATATACATAATTAAGGAATAAATATAAGAATAAAATAAAAATTCCACTATTAAATTCTTTTAATTATTGAAAAACCAAATGCTGGTTGTGTAAATTGTAATAGTAAAAGATGAAAAATATATAGTTCTCTGAAAAGCAATCAAAAACTAATATTTAGTTAAGATGTTTAATAAAGGAACATAATAAAATAGGAGTTCATTTAGTTCATTAAATCCTTGTAGTATTGCATCAGTATTATGATAGATTAATAATTCATTAAAGAGACCTAATTTCATAATTTAAATTTATTACATCTTTCATAAACTAATCTAACTTTAAGGGATTATATCATATTTTTGAAGAAAGTTTGTTTGTTGATATTTTCATACTTTACTTTTTAAAAGTAACTAAATTCTTATAATAATGCAATTTATAAATGCTATCCTTAATGACATTTTAATAAAGTTTGATTTTCAAATATTAAATTTAATGTTAGATTTGGTTCATCAAACAAATTTTATACGAAATTCAAAGATTAAGTATTTGCATCATATAATAGTGTTACTTTTGCTAAAGAAAATAACAATTTCATATGATTAGTCATATAGATATTATTTTACATAATTTTGCAAGCTTAACTGTTCAAAATTATTGTAATTGGAGGTGTTGCATTTAAATCCTCTTATACTTTTTTGTTTGAAAGTTAAGAAGATATTGGGTTGATTAGTTTATTAAAAGATTGAACTTAGGAATTTGATACACAATTTGAATCAGAGAATAATTATGTGAATTACTATAAAGATTTCTTGAGGTAAGCTCTTAAATCATCATCGTTATCTTAATCAAAAGTTAATTTAAAATGATTCGATATATCTGTCTAATGAATAATAGAGTAAGCATAAGAAAAGCGTTATTCAGTGTAAAATAATAGTGATTATTCCGATTTTTCAAAATTTCGTATAAATTCTTAAGCTTTTGGTTTTAAGTTATATTTAAAGCCTAATGTAATATTAAATTACAAAAAAGGTTCTAAATAATTATAAATAAATTCTTCACTTTCAATAGTGTTTTAATATTGTAGTTATTATTAATTAACATAATATGCAGCATCTTCTTGATTAAGAAGACATGAATAATAATGAATTTAATGAAGTTACTCTAAATCTGTCTGATGTAATAAATGAATAGATGATCTTTGAATTAATTTATTTTCATCTAAAATATCAGATTTTTTATAATTAGATTCTCTTACTAATAAAATATATTCAGCATTTAATGGTTTTTCAAAATCAGGATCTAATTCAAATAACATATAGAGCCTTTGAGTATGATGATGAATTTGAAAATCAATTAACTTAAATGAGTAAAGTTTTTAATTGATTTAAACAACATATGTTGAAATATTTCTAAATTAATTATATTTATATATATTTACTAAACATTATTAACACAAATGAATTCGAATCCAAATGCTTTTGCTATATAAATTTGTTTCTCATCCAACAAATTAACTTAGGTATTTTTAACTTTTTCTTCTCCTGTCTAAGTATACCTAAGTTTGGAATATGAAATATGATTCAATGCTAATTAAAGCAAAATAACATTATAGATTTCATCTTCGCTAGTAATTATTTTGATTAAATCATTTAATAAAATGGATTTTTTATCATATCTGCTATCCTTTAGAGTTGCCTATTTAGCACTTTTGCTTTACATTGAAAGATGAACTTTATTAATGGTTGATTTCTGTAAATATTCACTTTTATCTGGATTAATACTTTAATGCTATATAAGTCCATTACATTCTTATTGAGTATTATCATTATTTGTAAAATTACTAATTAATCTAAAACCAACAGATTAAGGCATATTAAGAACCATTTCTTCTTAAGCTTCATAACTAAAGATTTCATCTTCTAAATATCTTCCAGAATTTTATGTATTATTTTATTATTTAGGATTTTATATTTGATTATTGTAAGATGCTTAAATCTCAACAATTTTAGAATCATCTTTAGAATCAGCAGTCTTAAAAATATTTTAGCTTGAGATTGAAGTTGCATATACTTGTGCTTAAAGCATTAAATCTTGTTCTCTACAATGGCAAATTCGATTATTGCATATAATAGCCCTTAATTCAAATGTTCCCTCTAGTAATGAATCTAAATTCATTGTCAAACGCTTATATTATTGATAGTATTCTGGATGAAATGCTTTGATTTATTTTAGATCCAATTAACTTATCTTATAAATAATGCTTTATTAGAATAATTAAATTAGATCATAATAGAATCTGAAACTATGAGGTAATAAAAATAGTAAGTAAAGTAAATCTTAAATTAATAAGGATATGATATCTAAATATTCATTGACATAGCTATTCTAATATGTGATAATGTACATTAACTCTAATAGAATATTAATAATTTACAATTAAAAAAGCAAAATAAAGAAAAATCATTGATATGAGTAATCTTGATGAATAATTAGGAACTTATGGTCTAATTTTAAATTATTTGTAACAACGACAATTCAAACCAACTTAAATCACTATTCCAATTACCCAAGGAGTGTTTAATAATTTTTCTTGAGCAAAAATAAAATTTTGATCTTCTATAATTTTGGATTATGGATCTTTTTTTAGCTAGAAATATCCTGAAATATTGTTTGCATTTTCATTTAATTAAATATTGCCAGTAAAAGACTTTTTGAATAAGACAAGATTATGGGAATCAACTAGAAATAAATAATATTTATTTTTTACATTTATTTTAAACTAAAGGTTTCCTAATGGTTGTGTTTGAATATTCGCATAATTGATATGAAATAGCAAAATTTTCATCATTACAATACAAGACTAGTATATCACAAGAAGCTATTTGATTTCTTTCTACAATAACAACATCTCCTATTTTAATTTCAGCTGCAGTTATAGATTTAATGAGATCCATTTTATCAGATGTATTAATAGTTTTAAAATCAATAATCTTTTTTGATCTAGATGTATGTTTCTCAAATATACAAGGTACTTTTTGCATGAATTTTCTAATTGCTGGATCCTATACCAATTTTATTTTTAATTCATTTTTAATAACCATGTCTTCATGAATAAGTGGACTCATCATTGATACTCTTGATCCCATTCTATCAAATCTATCTTATCTTGGAGATCCTGCATGAAGACCTTAATTAATTGATTATCTAGAAAATTAAGATTAAACTATTTAAAAAAAAAGTTGAAATTAATACTTCCAGAAGATCTACTTTTTTAACTCAACTAACGTTATAATTAATCATTCTTTATAGTGTGATCATTTTTAATTGGTATAATACGATCCTTTTCTTTAATTTCTTCATTCTTAGGTTTTTAAGATGCCTTTTATTTGATTCGCTTTAATATCTCTTTATTGCTTATACATTCATCCCACTATTTTAATATTTTATTTTCTTGATTGTTTAATTTAATATCTAGACCATTAATTCTGTATTTATTATACAATTCAACACTTATATGTGCAAAAAATTAAAAAGAAAGGATGAAATAAAATTCATATTGTGCTGAATCTCTACTATAGTTTGAAAATTACATAGACCAAATAGAAGCAAGTAAAATCAAAGAAATTACAGACAGAGTGCAATAAATGATGTTATTCCTAACAATTCTAAAAGGAGCGAATAAAAAAATTGACAAAATGGAGGAGGTTCTATTTATGCGATTCGAATAAGTAGAGTATCCGTCAAGTTTGATGACCTCGCCATTTCTGAAATGCAGCTGAAATTAAAGATGAATATAGCACTTAATAAGTCTTTCTTTTGAATTGGTCATAGTGTTGAAAGAGTTTTTACATTTAATTTATAATTAATTTTACTAATTGCTATTAAACCTATCAAATTCCTGTAATTAAATAAAATGTTCTTGGAATCAGATATTGAATAATTCCCCATCTCTACTCAATTAAATGATCATTAATGAGAATTCTAGCATAATACTCAGTTAAATATAACGTTATCATCACAGAGGTTCCTATATACATCAATACCCAAAATAGAATGTTAAACCAACCCTACTATATTAAATATTAATACCTATTTGAAGACCTCTTTAGCCTATATGAATAAAATTCCTGGACCAGTAAATAAAAGAAAACATATGGGATAGAAAAAACCCAAAGCAAATGTAAGAATAATCTCATGTATGACTGCTGAACATCCAAAAGTGATCAATTATCTAAACAGTCTACTTCTTTTGCCTTAACTCAATTTCTCACTATCCAAATAAACATAATAATAGAGAAATTCATGAACAATAACATTCCATTTTCTATAATACTATCCAAACTCTGAAGCTGTCCACCAATCATGATAAAATGTTCTGTCTGGAAATCTCAATAGTTCTGCCCATCCATTAAACCAACTGTGAAGTAAACCAAAGAAGACCAGAACAAGTGAAAAAGTAGATGGCATCATCAACTTATATAAAGTAACAATGAAATTCATCAATGTCAAGTTCTCTCTTACTTTTTAAGTATAAATAATACCTCAATTAAAGTATAGGTTCTTTACAGAATGATCTGAATAAAATGAACCCATAGTAAATGCACATAAAGAAATTTGCGAATTCTATTATAACCTTTTTCTTAGAGTAATGAGGAGCCTTAACATAATAATCTCTGTATAATAAAGTAGGAGCCAAGAAGAAATATGTGTACCTTTTGAGTTCTTAAGAAAGTGATTGAATATTGATTTCAGGAAGTAAAACATTTTATTTTGTGATTCCTTTCTTTTCAAAAGATTAAAGAATAAAATATTTTTATTCATTTTCTGTACCATAAAGCATCTTATTACGAGCATAAGAATAGTTTTTCATCATCATTCTTACTGCTTCACACATCACTATCATTCTTGAACCAAATCCATTCTATATAATTTTAATTTCATTACCACCCAAGCACTTGTCATATAACAAGCTGCCAAAATGCTTATTATTTAATGAAGACTGAATACAAGAATAGCTGTAAATGGCCTTATCTTGTTTTAGTAGCAATAGGACACCCAATACACTGTCAAATAACTGGATAACACTAAAGCAAACCAAATTTCTGCTACTAACAATGGAGTCTAAAAGCACCAGAAGAATGTTTCCATATCAAATATTATACCTCTTTCCAAATAGTCCTATATCCATAAGTTTCCCATCAAAATAAACATACTAGCCATCATCATATGATAAAGAGTTTTATAATCAGACTATTTCATCATTTCAGACAATAGAGATGGTTTATATCTATAGATTTATGATTTGATTCTTACCTGAATACTTTCTCCATTTATTTTTCCTAATGGTTTATTGAACTTACTTTGTGGTCAAATTGATCATCTCTTAATTCATGAATAGTTTTTGAAATCTCTTATTCAAATTGTTCCATCTCTTCCCTTATAGAGTCCTCTAATTTCTTTTAAGACTGCAATATTCTATTCTCAATATGGTTGATCATCTTAGCTTTGTACTCAAGAAGATCATTCTCCAAATCCTTATTGGCAAACTCTTTTAAAATATTATCTAATATAGTTACTCTTTTATGATGCAATTGCAGTCGTAGGTTGAGAAGAATCATTCTCTTTTTCAACTTTTTTCAATTGTTACTTCTTTCTCATAAAAATATAATTTATGATGACCAATAAATATGAATCCTTAAGATAGTATCAATAAGAAACGGCTAACAAATACATATTCTAATACAAAATATTAATATTGCCCATTAAAGAATACTATTAGGATTAGTCTTGATTTCAAAAAGTGCTCTATCAACAAAATCACTTTAAAAATTTCAAGATTGGCTTAAATGATGGCTAAAACATAAAGACAAGATTATATTTTCTGAATTCTTAGATACAACATTAACTTAAAGAGTATACTACGTTACATTTATATAATTTATTTGCATTAAGGATTTTATTTAATACAATAAAATAATTTAAAATTTATTGATCATAATATTAATTCTATATTTATAGACAACTATGATTGTTAAATAAAAAGCATTCATTTTGTTAACCATTTTTCTAATTCTTTGATGTTTATTTATACTTCTTTGCATATACTGTGATTGGGCCCTAAAACTTTTTGATAATGTTCTAATGACATTTAAAAGTATTTCTTTGCCTAAGCAAATTTGTCTTATGTTCCAAACAACACTCCAAAATTGTTGTAGATATCTCCTAATGTTATTAGATCTGATGCTGATTTACTAGTAGCTATTAAACTTGCTGCAGTTTAATAATATTACTCAGCTGATTTAAAATCTTTTATTTTTCTATAAACTAATCCCATATTATAGTATATTTTTGCCATTCTTGTACTTTCATTATTATTTCTCTTCATAAGAAACTCTATTCCTTCTTTATAATGCTCCAATGCTTTATCATATTTCTAAATTCCCATGTAAGAAGCTCCTAAATTTTTGAGTATATCTGCCATACTATCAAATTTCTCATCAACAGTACATTTCACCAAATTATCAAGATAAAATTATTTTAATTAATTGTAGTGTTACAATGCTTCCTCATACCTACCTTCTTCAAGAAAGCTTTGAGATAATAATTCTTAGCTTTTCACAGTCTATTTAGCATATTATCCATATATTTGTTTTCTCAATTAATATGATTCTTGGGCTGCTTTGATAGTCTCAGCTGATCTACCTATTTTTTAGAAACATAAAGCAATTTCAAAAAGAGTATCAGATAATCTCTATTAATTAGATTATTGATGTTTCCTATAGATTTCAGCAGTTATTGAATAAAATGAGATTGCCATATCAAATTATTATTTTTCATAATAAACTCTTGCCAAATTGTCATAAGTTGAACAAAGAATTGGACTACGATCTCCACACAATAATTTTTTGATTTGTAAAGCACTTTTAAAATATTTTATTGCTTGATCATAATTCTTCAATTTTTTGTGTGCCATAGCTATATTTTATAATATAACAGCTCCTCCTAAATTGTTTTCTCCAAATATCTATTCTTTGATTTGATAAGCTTATTCATAATGTTTAATGGCCTTTTCAAATTCTCCTTTTTTTCTTTTAACAATCCCTAAATTATTATAACCATCTGCCACAGAAGAATGTTTATCTCCATTAAGTTTTTTGTATAGAGCAACTGATTCACTAAAGTTTTTCTCAGCCTCATCATACTGTTCTAAATCACAATTTACAGTTCCCAAACTATTCATAATATCAGCCTTAGCATTATCTTTGGATAATTTGATAGCATATTTCAATGCTAATTCATAATGAGATTTAGCATGTTCAGGTAAATTCAACTTTTCATATGCCTCAGCTAATTTGACTTCTCTCATCATCAAATCTTAAGTACTCAAATTCTAATGTATATTAATAGTTTTTATTTACTTTTTTATCTTATTATGTTTTTAAACAGTTTACAAATACATCTTCATTAGGTTTTTTAAATAAATCTTTATAAGATGAAATGAGTTATTATAAATCTTCAAAAGAAATACGCTTTGTATCATCATATTCTAACATTTTAATTAGAATCTATTCAAAAATAGATGGTTATTTTAATTTTCTTAACATTTCAACTTCAATTTTGAGTGATTCTCTATCCAATCTTGGAATTAATTTGCGCATTAATAAAAAAGTGATACCAATTGAATAAACATCAGATGTATATGGATCATAATTCAAATGTTATTTTCCAACAAAGAAACGACCTTCTTTGTCTTTTTACAAATCACAAAAAAAGTAAATCTCAGCTAAATGAAATAATATATTATTGAATACGAGCCCAATAGGCAGGAGATCCACGAACTGTATTTAATTAAGCTTATTTTGGTTTTAGGAATTTGGCTCCTCCTAAATCAGCAATTTTATAAGATTTATCTGCTTAACAATAGAGGATATTCTATGGTTTAATATCACGATGAGTAACATTGTGTTTCTTCATAATTACAAAGCCTTCAATCAATTAATTTAAAATGTACAGCAACTCTTCATCAGTCCATTTTGTTTTATTCTCTTCTATTCTTACCTTGAATTATAAAAGGAAATATACCTTCAAGAGTTCCATTAAATTACAATCACATAATTCCATAACAATCACTAGATATTTATTATCATCCTTTAGGCAGGGATAGATATCATATATCTTAAGCAACCCTTAACAATAGGTTTGTGATAATGTCTGCATAATAACAATTTCTCTAACAGCTGCCTTAAACTCTGGATCTTAATCACTTTCATCGTCATATCCAATAAATTTTAGAGCATATTTCTTTCCTGTCTTTTAATCCAATGATGCAAATACTTATCCAAAGGTACCTGCTCCGATTTCCTTAGTTATGTTACCCATCTTACCTGCTTGATATCAAAGATTTCCCAATTATAATTTTTATTAGCTGCCTTGTCCTTAATCTATTCGATCTATAATTTCATTGCTTGTTATAAATCTGATGGCTCAAGTACTACAATGATTTGATTCTGATTCATTTTAATGGTCATCTTCTCATCCTTCCCTCTATACTTAAGAGATTTAGATTCAAAGTTATTTGATTCCATTAAAATTTATATATAATGTAATACAAGTAAATAATAATTTCAATTACTTATTAATATGTATATACTTTAAAATTAAAAGAATTACAATATCAAATGCTCCTTAAATTCTTATAAACTCTCTTTAGAGATTAAAACATAAAAATATTTCATTTTAAAACATTCATGAAATTGAAAGTCTATTGAAAATGATAAAATCTAATTCAGAACAAATAAATATAAGAAAATAAGATGACTCTTATTATGAGTTATTAATATAATTAATATCAATTATTAATTGAATATCCATCTATTCATAATCTGTTGATTATTATTTTACTTTGGTTTATAAAAAAAATAATTTAAATATATTAAAATGAGTGCAATAATTACAAGATATCTAAATTAACAAATTGAAACAAACTGTTTTAGATTGAAATTTTTAAACTAAATTAAACCTATTAATTAAGGACATTAAATATTGATTATAGGATAAAATCTAAGGAAATAAAAAGAATTCTTTTTAGTTAGTTTATAGAAGAAATGCCCATCAGTCAACATGGTTATTTTATAAAATATGAATTTTATAAATTTTGTGAATGTTAAAACAAATACTTCTTGCTAATTAAGTATAATTATTCTAATAATAATTTTCATGACTAAATTATTTGAAGATATGTCTTAAATAATTTTAGTAAATCATATTTTATATTATTCAATTTAAGTTATTATTTCTATAGAAACAAATTGAATATCTGTTTTGAATTAATAAAAAATGAAGAATAGTATAAATGAAGATACATCATTACTTAATTATAGTGTTTCTTTTATATCCATAATCTATCTATATTTTCTAAATATAAATTTTTCATTTATTCAGATAAGTACAAACTTTATGGCAATACACAAAAGCCAATTTAAATTTGTATTTTAATTCATTTTTATTTTTTATTATCTATTATATTAAACTCTAATAAAGTATTTTATTCAAGAGAGTAAAATCTGATATATTTAAGATAATTGTTATATAAAAGTATTCTACTTTTATCATCATTTTCCAATAGTTTAATTAGTGAATCTTTTATATAAATTCTAATAAAATGAGAAAATTGAATTAGACATTACTTTTCTTAACAAATTCATAGATTTTCAATAATCTCATTCAAATTGAAGTTAATAATTTAAACTTTTTTAACTCTTTTTTGCGTATAAAATATCTTATTTAGAATATAAAAATAATTACATATTTAATTTTATTATTTCAAAATGAAAGTTGTTTAAGCACTCAAATCCACCAAATTTCCCTTTGCTTCATTCACTAACAGAGATGTTAAATCAGATTTTCAATTTCTAAAACATCACTTTGAGAATCTAGTCCCTGATGAGTACTTATAAAAACGATTAAAATTGCCATCCGATAAAATAATGAGAAAGAGAAGAATGATGAATTATCATATAGAATTTGATAAAGATGGAAACATGACTAGATTCCATGAAGAATACCGTCTTGATAATTATGATGAAGCTAAGTGCTTACAACATGCAAATATTTATGAAGAACTAACTAAGGAGATGAAATAAGATCAAATTTATAAAGATTTTCTTTATAATACTCTTCAAATCACTTGGCAATTAAAACAGTTTCAAAAAGCATAAATCTCTGTTCATGCTGTGCGAACTGTATCATACTCTAAAATATTAGATATCTTACATTGATTAACCTGCTTCACCTACTCCAGAAGGTCCTAATAGAGATGGAAATGATTTGGAAATTATTGGTGTAGTAAATAAAGTTAATTGTCAAGGGGCAGAAAGTTAAATTTACAGTTCTGATAAATCAAAATTATTATTTGAAATGAGTCTGGAACCAGGAGAAGGTTATATAATTGATGATAAATCTCTTTGGAATTATGCAACATCTCACAAACCTATTGATTAATCATAATTAGGTATTAGAGACATTTTAGGTTTTGTTCTAAAAATTGATCATTGAATAAACATTAATTTAACATTTTTATAAGGAATTATATCAATTATATAATATCATAATATTTGTATAAAATTTTATTCCTGATTCATTTAAAATTCATCAATAGATTGATATTATTTTCCATTAAATATCTATTATGTTTGATTTTGTTCATTTTTGTTAATTTCTCTATTTTTAATCATTTCAAAATTAATATCTTATAAATCAATTAGATTTGCACTTTAAATAAAAAGTTATTTAAGTTCCTCACTTTGAATATCATCTCTAACGAAATGAACTTTCTTTTAATCATTTATAAACATCCTAAATGCCTTAACCAAATTTTCTTTGTCTTCAATTTCATCCTCACTTAATTAAAAGTTAGTTATAACTATGTCAATAATACTTGAAAATTTCTTAAAGTATTTATAAACTTTCAAACAATTTTATTTCATAATATCTGTTCTTTCAAAATTAACAATTAAATAAAATTTTTCGATCTAATAGAAATTTAATTTGAAATATGAATTAAATTATTTTATAATAGCTTCTCTTTTTGTTATTGAATCATCAAATTCAATTGAAGGTGTATCAACTAAATCAAGATTATTTCCAATAGGAAATTCATAAAATTAATCTTAATTAATCTATTTTCTATAAACTTTCTTATCTGTTGCAATATTAAATAGTTTTGTTTTTCCTACTCCAGATGGTCCAATCAAAATTAATTTTTTTCTATAAATTCTATTTTATTTTGAATAATAACAGAGAAACAGAATCCATATTCCTATTAATATTAAAAAGATGAAGGAAATAAGCATCTATTTCTATTAGCATTTATCAAATTTTGAAAAGATATTTTGAATTGCTAATAGCATTTTATCATAGTGCATTATTTTAATAATAATAATGATTATAATTATATGTTCTAAAAATATTTATTTTTCTTTATGATTTCTAAGAAATTCAAATATGATTTCTTTTTTTGAAATTAAGTCTTCTTTTCTGCTATAATTATATTAGGCAGCATATAATAATAATTAGTTTTTAAAATAGTTCCTGACTCTTAATTTGATTATTAACTTTATCTATAAGTCCATCATTTTATATAAAAGATAAACCATTAATTCTATTAGGAATTAAAAATAAATAAATTATTATTTATTTATAAATTTATCATCATAAATAGAATAAGTAAAATATACAACATAAAACAATATTAAAGATAATAGAAAATGATTAAAACATAATAAATTCAAATTTTTTTGCCATCTTACCACTCTCCTGTTTATTTATTACCACTTGGATCAATGACTTCACCTTTACCATGTTATTTTCCATCTTTCCAAAAACCTTTATATATTTTTCCATCTTGCCAATAAAATTCTCCATAACCACACTTTTTATCCTCTTTATAATCTCCTAAAAAAATTGTTAAATAATCTAAGTACCTAGATATTTCTTACCATCAGGCCAAATAAATGTTCCCTTTCCATCCATTTTATTATCTTTCCACTCTCCTTAATATTTTCTTTTATCAGCCCAAGTATATTCTCCTTATCCATGAATTTAATTATCAACAAATTATCCATGATATTTTGCACCATCACTCCAAATAAAGATACCAATCCCATTCTTTTTTCCTTATTTGTATTATCCTTCAAAAAATGAATTATCTGGCCAATACTCTTTACCTTCTCCTTCTTGAAGATCATCAACCCATTATCCTTCATATCTAGCTCCATCATAATGAAAATATATTCCAAATCCCTTAGCATTTCCATTCATCCAATATCCTTCATAAGCATCTCCATCTGAATATATTATTCTGCCATGTCCAGTAATCATATCATTCTACCATTATCCTTCATATATGCTTCCATCCTACCAAAATTGTTTACCATAACCTTCTCTCTTAATACCATTCCAAGTCCCTATATATATTACTTCTCCCTTTATTTAATAAGGTGGTTGAGCTTAACCATTAATATAATTCTATTAGTTTGGAACATATTTTCCTATTCTTTCAAGAGTTTTCTTGATGTTGTTATTCGTTATTTCGATCGGTAATTCATAAAACTTTAAATCAGGATGTTAAAACTACAAAGGAATTTCAGTTACTTTTTACAAGTCTTATTTTTATGAATGTTGTTAATGAGATTTGAAAATAATTGGATCATCCTCACTTTTTCTTTGTTCCAATTCCTATTTCTTTTCATCTGTTATTTCAGCCTAAACCTCTAAAGGCATTATTTTTTAATTTTCTTAAGGGGTATATTGTAACTATTCAATAAATCCATTATTATTGCTAATAACTTGAGGGTTTAGTATTGTTTATTGAGCACAACATTTTGCTCCCATATTTATATTAATATTAATATATAAAATAGATGAGTTAAAGGAAATTGTTCAGATATTACATCGATAAAAGCATTCAATAGGAACAAGAATAGAAATTGTTTCTTACAAGAGTCAATAGATGGAGATTCAACACTTTGGATAAATCAAATTGTATAAAATATTATGAATTGAATTAGTCTTGAAATCCACTAGACCCATTAAACCCATATTAATTGGTTTAGCTTGTTTAGCAGTTTATGGTAATGTACATCTTAATAAGTAGATTGGACATACGGATTTTATCGTATTGATGAACATCATTGATTTATTATTAACAATAAATATATATTAATAACAACATGTCTACTCATATCAATCAAACATAACAGAATTTAACCAATTCATAATAAGAAACAAAGTAATTTCCTTATTATAAATAGTCTTAGAAATCGTATCAGATCTCGAAAGTTGTTCTTAACAACAATTATTAAATTCTTCTTTGCCATATTACTCTTTTTATTGCTCAGTCTACAGATATAATATTATTTGGATGTTATTTATATATTTGTCCTTTTCCTGATCTACTATTTGATTGACTTTTTGCATTTGTTTTACTACAATTTTTAAATGAAAAAATTGTAAATACGATTGTAAACATTATCAATTATACAGCAAGAAGAAAAAGATATTAGTATATCTTGGAACCACATTATTAGATTTCATTTATTTAATATAGTTATTGATGTTAACGAAGATGGGATACAAATATTTTGTTTATAGTAATGTATTTTTGGTAATTGCAATTTTAATGAATTTTTATTCACTCTACTCAGATAGAGCATTATTAGAATCACTTAAAATGTTGAATAAAATTTCATTATTGATAAGGATTTACATATTAATTTGTTCCTTATTTATAACTTTGAAAATTGATAACATAATAATTTGGAATTGGACTCCCACTTTATGGAGTGTTTGGGTAGGTTTAATTTGTTTTATTGGTATTAGTGCAGGTTCACTTATAGTTTCATTTAGTAAGATAATTTAATATATGTTTGACAGATAAAATCTATAGAAATCAGAATGTATTTATTCTTATAATAAATTTCTAGTGATTTCTAACATTTGGATAACTTAACTTCTAATATTTGGAAGTGTTTCTCTAGCATTAAGTTCTTTAGGATATTTAGAGTATTTGGAAAATCAACCAAATTATTCTCATAATTTCATAATATAACAATATTTCATTATTGTTGAATTCTTCATCATTATTATTTATTCCATATATTTTCGTAATGATATTTGTGAATAAATCTTCATAACACTTTAAGATGATGAACCAATTAACTAATAATAATTTTCTATTAATATGTAAGGAAATAATCAAACCATGTAATAAATCAATCCAACTTCTTCAAGAACTTAGATTCCTTAAGTTGTATAAAAAATATCTAAAACATATTTTGGAATTCCCACAAGAATCAAGAAGGAAGGTGATCAAGATTCAATAAGTGCTTCTCCTGTTCTTAAGAAATCTTCAAAAGGACATAAAAGAGCATTTTCTAGTTAAGGAGTTGCTTCATAAATGTTTTAAGAATTAGATTAAATAGTTATTGATAAATAATCATCTAATGCTTTAAATAAAACTACATCTAATGAATTAAGGTTATAAATTGATAAAAAGAGATGTAATTCTCATTTAGTAACAGTAAATTATTATATTAATATATTAGATTGCTCATGATGAAAGTGTTTAAAATAAAAACCAAGAATTGAGTATGAGTCAAACAAGTAATATTTGTTTAGTGTGTTATGAAAGAGGACCAAATGCAGTATTTATGAATTGTGGACATGGAGGAACATGTTATTAATGTGCTATTGATATTTGGAAATAGAAAATGGTTTGTTATTTATGTAGAAATGTAATAATATATATTAATCAATACTTAGAAAATTGAATATATTTTGAAGGTAGATTTGGAAGATAGATATGGAGATTTATTTAAAGTTGTTTCTACTGCTTAAATGATAGATTAATTTAATAAATGAAAATTTGTTAATTATTATTGAATATACTTATTAGTTTTAATTTTAAATAAAATAATTGTAATACTTATTAATTGAAGTTTTAAAGATTAATTAGAAAATATTTAAAATTTTCCTATTTTTTTTTATATGATTGATAATCATAATTTAATACAATTAACATAGATTAAATTTAAATATAATAAGTAAGTAGGCTTAATAGTTGTTATAAAATATAATACATTTATCATAAATGAATTATTAATTTATAATAATTATTATTAGGATATATATTCATAAAATAATTAGAGTATGTAATTTCATGATCTTATAGATTTAATATTTAATGATTTATATTATAAAAATCTTAAAATATATCCTAAATTTATTATTATTATATAACAAATATTCAGAATCTCTTAAATAAAGGATCATTGAGCAGCAATTCAATTTACTTTGCATTTATGATTTCTTTTGATTGATCTAATTCTTAAACTTCAAGGCTGTATATATACTTTTTGAGATGATGTACTTCCCACCATGTTTCTAAAAAACAGAACATAACAAAATATATAGGTAACCACCTAATAAATCTTTTAAGAGCTTTGGCTCTGCTTAAATAAGCAAAAGGTTATTCAATTTTATAGAGGTATTTATCTTTGTATTCTTAAAAAGTGACATCTTCTATGATTGTATTATTAAGAGATAATTTATCTGAATAACTTGTTTCATTGCTCTTTGTTCCAATAGCATAGAGTATTTTCTCTTCTCTATCTAATTATATATCTTTATCTGCTGGTATATTATTTACATCAACTTCACTTATATGAATAGTGTTTTCTGGCATTACAAAAACACTACCTAAATCTGCTTATCTGAATTGTTATCCAATTACATTAGATTTCATACTAACAACATTAATTTCATCTATAGCAACTTAACTTTCAGTCATTGCTTTAAGTGCAAGAGGATTATGCTTCATTTCAATTGTAGTTTTTGTATTTGTTGTATAAGTAATCTCTTTACCATCATTAACTATTTTTGCTGTTATTGTATTTGATAAAGGGTCTTCTTCTACAAATTCCATTTTGGTTGGTGATTTTGTATAATCTTAGACATATTTATGATCTTAGTCTTACTCTGTCACAATTATCGGTTTCTCTAACTTTGGATCCAACATTTGTTTAAGAGATTCTGTCTTTTAAATCTACTACTTTACAATTTAACCAAAGCATTATTAAATTCTTTTTTACAGCATTTTAATTACTTCATGGACGATTCTTTCGAATTAGATATATTGTGTAAACAAAATCCTAACAACTCATTTCTCTTAAAAGAAATAGAGATTGTCAACTATCTCAGATAACTTGGAATCAAAATGAAAACTGATCCTACAATCAAATAAGAACTTTTTCACTCTAAACGAAAACAGTAATTCATTAAGTCAAATACAACACAATTTGATGTTTCTAGTATTTAGTAATTGGAAATCTCATCCAATTTAATTAAATCTCGTAGAACTCCTTCCCATACACCTCAAAGTTCCCCATTAATGGTCAATTAAGAAAATATCACTCAAACTAGAAAATCAATCTTTTCTATCAGATTAGATGGCTTCGGTGATGATAATTTTGAAGATGATGAAGTTGGAGACTATTTTACTAATATGTGATTAATCAATATCATTATCTATATACATCATAAACACTTTTGTTCAGCATATGTTGAGGGACTGGTTCATTTTTAAGTAGTTTTGATACTATTGATATCAATTTTTGCTAGTTGTTGAATTTCTAATCATATTTATAAACTAAAATACATTTTTTATCTCCTTCACTTCTTCATATATTGAGGAATTTAAAGCATTTGTACATGATGGATCATCACATTTCACATTATAAGAATTAATACCAAAGCCTTCATTGTCTTCTTCCAACATTTTCTATGTTTTTTAATACTTTTATGTCATTAATTTGATGCAGTAACAAAGTGCATATACAAATTTTATATTATCAGAATTTTTAGCCAGTTAAATAAGTATTTTTACATATGAACCTGTAACCTCCTAAGAAAAATGTCTTTTCTTAATAAATCCACTATCCAATATTCTTAAAATCAAACTCTCTTCTTCTTCAGTAATTTTAATTTTTTAATTTGTCCATATGTCCAATAAACAAACATAAAATCTTTACATTGTTTCTTTGTCATCTATACCAAAAACAGATGCAGGTCCATCCATTATAGATTAAAGTGCAAGTATAGTTTGTAATCTTAAATTAACATATTTCAATTAATTATCCTTTCTCTATCTAAGTATGTTAGTTGATTATAATAAACATTCAAATATTCCTTATATCAATTCAATGTTAATCAAATGGACATATTATAATATACCATTTAAAGCAGATTCATAATATTTTGATACTCGAGGTAATTTGAGTACTTTAAAATATATATAAAACATTTTTGAAAGAATCTCTCCATTCTTAATAATTATATAAAATAAATTACATTTTTAGCCAAAGTCTTTTTATCTAAATCTCCTTATGCTTCTTATAATTCATCTTAAACTTCCTTTAACAATTTCTTTTATTTAGCCATTTCTTCCTTTGTTAATTTCTATTTCTTTTTGTCCTTCTCTTTCTAACTGAAATATTCTCTCTTCTTTTGCTTTACTGCTCTTTTCTTCTCTTTCTCTTACTTCTCTAACTCTTAAGGTAAAAATTTAGTATCTATCTATATTTAATTAACTAAATCAACAAGATTATCTGGTAATTGATCTTCATGTTTAGTCTAATATAACTTTTATATTTATGTTAAGATTTATAATTTAGCTTCATGTAATGAATGTTTCTTATTACTTAATATATTAGATAGAGAATTATAACATATATCATTACAAGTCAATAAACCATATGTTACATATTAAACTAATTCTCTATTGTAATTAAAATGAAATAATGAATTCAATAATTTACCTAAACTATATAATAGATATATTATTATTACCTCTAATAACAGGTTTCTACAAGAGGACCTTAAGATATTAATTTAACAAATGTAAATTAAGCTTTAATAAATTGATAATAGTTTTTTATTAAACTCAATTCAAAGTTAAGCACTTATTTTTCTTCTTTATTGATAAACTTTGTGATTTTAAATTCATGAGCTTATTAATCAATTTTATATAATGGAGCAATATCAATAAACAAATCTGTTAATGCCATAATTGTCATTTGAACAATGAATACATTATCATGTTTAAGTAATTCAATTAATTAAGGTAACTCTGAAATCTTATAATCTGGATTAGCTTGAATTTCTGTCACCTTTTCCTCAATCATATGAGTAATCTATGTAAGAGTCATTGTTCTTTGATTTTCAGACATTGATTAAATAATTAAATTAATTTATAATGTTATTGTCATTGTTTTGAATAAAGTAATACTAATTTTAAGTAAAATCTAACATCTTTTATAAATAAGATCAAACATTAAGTGTTTTCTAGATAGAATTCAAAATAAGAAAACTATTTTTATTAAATTAATAATGTCCAAATATTCTGTAATTCTACCCACTTATAATGAAAGGGAGAATTTACCAATTATCACTTATTTGATCTTTGAAATGGCTAAAAAGAAGTATTCTTCAATATATATTAAAAAGTAATTTGGATTTTGAGATTATCATAATAGAAGACAATTCTCCTGATGGTACTTTACAGGTAGCATAAGAATTAAAGAAAGTATATGGTGATAAGTTGATCATTCATTTTAGAGAAAAAAAACTTGGTTTAGGATCTGCTTATATGGATGGGATCAAACTTTGTCATGGCAATTTTGTTGTAATTATGGATGCAGATTTATCACATCATCCAAAATATTTAGTTGACTTTATCCAAAAATAGAAATAAACTAATTGTGATATAGTGACAGGATCTAGATATATAAATAAAGGAGGTGTTATGAATTGGGGTTTTGATAGAAAACTTACATCTAGAGGTGCCAATTTTCTAGCTTCAACAATGTTAGGAGTGAAGTGTTCTGATTTAACAGGAAGTTTCAGATTATACAAAAGAGAAGTCTTAGAAAAAGTAATTAAAGATGTTGTCTCAAGAGGATATGCTTTTCAAATGGAAATCATCATTAGAGCAAGATAATATGGATATACAATAGAGGAAGTATAAATATATTAGATAATTTAAGGTGCCTATTGTTTTTGTTGAAAGAATCTTTGGAGAATCGAAATTGGGGGCATCAGAATTTTAAATATACTTAAAGGGATTATGGAAATTGTTGTGGACATTCTGATATATGAATATATATAAATATTTACATAGATATATATATTTAAAATAACTCATTATTTCTTAGACTTAGTTATTAACCAATCGACAACTTACGTTATATTATTACCAGTTAAAGCACTACACATAGCCACTGCCCATGCATTAGAGGTTATGTAATCTAAGTTTAAACCTTTAAATCTAATTAATAACCATACCTTCTATTAATTACTTTTCATTCAAATGTGGATTCACATCTATTTTATTTCCAATCACTAAAAGTGGAATATTACGCAAAGATTTATTATCTAATAAATTATGTAATTCTTTCTTTGAAGTTCCAAGTGTAGCTTACTTTGTCTTTAATTTATAATGTTTACATTTGAAGTATCAACAAGAAATATTATTGCATCACAACCTTGAGCATAATTACCCCATTCTGGTCTATATTAAACTTATCCTCCAATATCCCATATCTTTTAATCGTTTTTTATTCATACTTTCATCGTTACTCCTCCCTTTTTCACAGTCCTGACATTCAAACCCACTGTAGGCACAGTGAATGAAGGATCACCCATTGAAAGTTAATTCAACATAGTAGTTTTTCCTACATTTTCCAATCCAACCATACATACTTCGAGTTTAGAAGTAGAAAAAAATGATTTTAGTTTCTCGAATAAATTGCCCATTAAGAGATTAATTTATAAAGAAACTAATATTTCTTATAAAATAAAAAAATTCAATACTTTTACTAATAGATTGATAAACTATATTTTTTTAATAATAACAGATCCATAATTAAGAATTCCAATTTATATTAATGAAAATGTTTTATTAATTAAATTTTAGTCCTCAATGAAAAATAATGTTTTAACTACTTCTGACAACAATACTATATCTAGAAGAAAATAATCTCATCCATTAACAACTACACGATAAAATACATCATAAACACATTTAACTCAACCAATCTATAAGACTCCAGAAAAGTCAAGGATATTTAGATAAAAGACTCCATCAACAAAAGCAAAAGTTAGAACTTAACATCATGAAAACAAAGAGAATGAAAATAGTACAATCAATAAAAATAGTACTTCAACTAATAGATAACCATAAGAGAAATAAACTAGCAATTTAATGAAGTAAATTAATTTAAAATTAAACTAAAAATCAGTATCAGTTCCAGATATTTTATAAGACACAAAAGAAGATAATGAAATCAATTAATTGGGTTTAACTTACTTTTAAAGAGCATTTGCTTAAAATAGAGTCATCAAAATATAGGACTTGTTTAGTTAAAATTAAATTACAATAAAAGAATTGGAAAAAAATTGGTAGGCATAAATAACATAAGAATCTGAATTACTCAAATCTATTCAGCATCATGAAAATTTATTATAGAGTAAAATTGATTCTAAAGAGAATTTATTAAATTCTATAATCCAGATAGAAAATTCAACTGGCCATAAACCTTAAATCTATGTTATTGATTTAGCATTATTATGAAATTTATTAAAAAATATAACAACACTTCATTTATCTAATTTTTCAAGACTTTCCTGTTTGATAATCTAATAAATTGAATACTAGTTTATTAATTTTTCTATATATTTATACAATTTCATCACACTATATTTTTTTGTGTCTTTAAAAAGGATTTTTAATCAAATTGATATATAATAGACCTCGATATTTTATCAATTATGATTTTTTTAATATGTGCAAGTCATAAAGTATTTCCATTTATTCTTTAAATAATGATCTATATTATTCTAGAGTATAATTTAAATATAAAATGCGTAATTATTAAATTTCAGCTAATTGAATATTCTTTTATATTTTAATAAAATCTGATGATGAAATACTTTGAGTTAATATGAAATGATCATAAATTAATTATGTGAACTCACTCTTTAAAGTATTTCAATTATAGATTTAAAATAGCCAAAATTATTACCCTTAATCTACCAATTAAATTAAAATATTGTATTCTTTCCTTATTAATCTATCCTTTAATAAATTATTAAAAATTTTTCATTTTGCAACCCTAAAAATTTTTTACAATTTTAATTATTTTTTTTCATATATTGCTATTTAAGCCAGATTTACTTGATTAAATCATACATGATCTAATAAAATGTTAATTAAATGAAAAATCTATTAAAGTGTTAATTAATGTAAATATCTATAATATTAATCACATTTCGTCATTAGGATCATTAACCTATTGCAAAAGAGTTTCAAAAACTGCTTACAATAACTCTTGATTTACATTAATAGGATTAAAATTGTCTGGAAGTTATTATTGAGGCTATTGTTATTATGCACCTATATTTTCAGCAAAGATATTATTGAAATCGAGTCTAAATGAATTTAAGAAATACCTTTCTGGATTCTCTAAGAAATGACTTTTGGATAATTCTTTATATCTTCGATATTGGAAAGGAATTTCATTACAGATGGGTGTTCCTTCTTTAACAACACTGAGGTCTTCATAAAAAGAAATAAGGTCTAACTTTTGGTCTTTAATATGATTGACAATCAATCCCAAAGCACTAATTAATTAACTATAAATAGAATACCCTTTGATCCATTTAAGGATTTCATTTTATTTCCATTGAGATTTACTTTTTTCAATGAAAATACTAATAGATTTTAAAAATCCTTCATTATCATCCTCAGAATCTAATTGTAAGAACCAATGTAAATATGTATCTCTTTATAAAAATTCTTCAGTCAATAATTCTTTAAATGGTTTTCTTTAATTATTAACAAAGCTCTCTAAATTTCCAACATTTTGTTTAGAGAATTCATTAGCTTCTGCTAATTATTTAAGGACAATTGGATATAAAAGAATTGCTTAAATGATTAATACTTGATGTGATGCTTGTAAAGGATTAGGACCAAAATTATTAATAGCATCAGTTATGTTTTAATCATTAAAAGAGTAATTATGATTTTCTCCTTATTCTAAAAATTTTGCTAATGCACAATTATAAATAAGATTTGGCATAAAAACAATAGAACATTTATTAGTTTTATAGACACTTCTTGCAAAATTAGTAGTAAAGTTTATCAAATAATCGTATTGTTCTGATTTAAGTGCATTACAATCAATTAGAAATATTGCACCATAAGGATCTTTTGTTGGACAAAATTTCAATAATATTTTCGAAAACCTTAATATAATATATATATAATTACTCTAAAGCTGCTTTATAACATCCTTTTCTTGTTAATACATCTGTAAATTTAAATAAGGACATTAAAAATACTTTGCTATGAGCATTTTCTTCAATCTCTAGATTAATTGAAGCATCTTCAAAGAATTTATTGAAACCAAAACCTAAACTGCTTTCATAAATATAAAGTAATCTTTCTAAAAGCTCATTTGCTTCTTTATAATCTCCTTTTAATCTAAAATATTCACTAACATCAAATTATGCTTCACAATGTGATGGATTCATTTATAAGAAATTAAAAATAGCTTATGGATCATAATAACCCTTAACAGTTGCATAATCTTATTAAAGTCTTTCATATTATTAAGAAGCCACAAAAGTGAATAATTACAAACCTTACTCATTTTAATTTCCAAATTTTACATTAAATTTATTAGCCTATGGAATTTAAATTTCTGGATTATAAGTAAGGTAAGATTATTTGATATTTTTATGTCCTTTCTTTTATTAACCACCTGCAATTTTAGCATTTTTAAAGTATTATTATAATTCTTTATTATAGTTTAATCTTTTGATGTTAATAGCAAGAGGACCATTTTCTTAAGATTCTTAAAATTATATTATTTATTATTGTTATTGTTGTATTTATTCTGCTTAAACTTTATCTAAAAATTTTAAATCATCATCTTGATTTTATTATGATTATTTTTTATCTTTCTTCTTTTTATTTTTATTTTTCTTTTTTTGTTAATTATTATTATTTTAATCATTTTATGGCTAAATTATTTGATTTAATTATTGAGTTTGACTTTCATCATTTTTTAATTCTGGTTATTATTCATCTTCTGAATCTGACATTTCCATCATCTAAAATACTTACTTTTATTTTTTCTATTGTTCTACTTGATGAACTTGTTTTACTAATTATTCATCCACAACTTCTTTAGGTTCATTTTATTCCTTAAGTTTTTTCATCTATCTTCTCATTTTTATTCTTTAATAAATATGTATTAAAATAATAAATATAATTCAATCATCTACTGCGTAAATTAGTCTAAAAAAGTAAAATTTGAAACATAAAATTAAAGCTACATTAAATGATATAATTGGAATAGCTATTAATACAGTTTATTTATTTTTTTTCATAAAACTATGAATAATAATATATTAAAATACTCCCATAAATTAACTAACAAGAATATAGTACTGTTTGCAAGTCCACACATTAAAAAGAACCATTAGGCTTCATTATAAGGGATTATGCATAAAATTAGCACAAATATATAAGCACTCAATGAATATCCATACATACAAACTATATCAAAAACTCCTAATTCACTTTTTAGAATATATTTCATAATAACTCCTAATATTATAGGTATTATAAATGCCATAGCATACACTATTAATACAGCTACATACATATAATTATATTCGTATTTAAAATGTTTTTTATCTTCTTCCAATAAAAAGCGAGATAGATTTCCTCCTGCAAATAAGATGAAGATAATTGTGGTTGAAATCCATAAAGGTCCCCATAAATCAGGATTTTTTCCAACACATTAATGAAATTCAGGTTTCCAAGATAAAATTGAACAACGTATTCTCATGTATACATCTCTTTATTCAATATTGAAGAACTGCTAATAATATTCAATTGTGCAAATGGGACATTTAGAAGGTTTAGGTTTGGGTTCAAATTTTACCTTGATTTTAGGTTACTCATTCAAGACATGTCCTTTCTCATCCAATTCATTCTAGTTAAGATAAGTAATACATTAGATCCAAAATTTTGCATTATTAATTTTAAATATATAAATATGATTTTCTTAATTTCAGGAATTGTAATACTACATAATTAAAATAGGAGATCAATTAGTGGGAATAAATAATAGGTTAAAATATAGATTAAAATGCTTCTCAAATAAAATTATATAAGTACTTATAGATTTTGTAGATAAAATCCTGATTTTTATGATCACTTAATGTTTTTAATAAGTAGTCTTTAAAAGAATAATTTTATTCTGTTTTAATGTTGTATTTACTAAATATAAAATTAAAAACAAGCCTAATGATATTGTTTGGAATTGATATGCTAGTGTTTATAACTTTTGTGTTTTATAAGTAGAGAAATTATAGGAAGAATTAGAGATAAAATTGGGTTTTAAGTGGATAGTTATCAATAAAATTATTATAAAAGTGTTAGTATTATATAGTAAAAATATTAATACATGATTTAATTTCTTAAATCCAATAACAATTTAGAATCTTAATTTAAGATTATCACTTAAAAATCAGATTAATTAATTTTTAAGAATTTTTTTAAGTTTTAAAAAGATTCAAAAAAAAATCAATTATAAAGATCATTAAAATGAAATGAGACTTCTTCCCATCTAAACTTCCATTCCTCTCTAAATTTATAATATATCTGTTCTTATTAAATGTAGAGTTCCAAATTTTGAGTGATTGTCAAAAAGATAAACTTTTTTATCATGAACCAACAATTTAGCATGATTTCGACTTACAGATATATCATTTAGTCTTATATCAGTATCATTTGATCTTCCAATTTTTAATTCTGAAACATTCTAAAACTTTAAAATATAAACTCCAGAGTTATTATTATTATAATCTAATTACTATCCCTATAAGTTATATTATGATTTAATTACTTATTTATTTGTAAATTCCATCATTAAATAAGGGTAATCATTTGGTTTACTTAATTCTACTAAATCATAATATGAATCATCACTCTTAAATTTTGAAGGATAGTTATATTTGCATAATTCACATTCTAAGTTTTTCCATAAATAAACTATGCAATTCTCACTTTATCGATTTTCTAATTTCATTCTTAACCAAGTTTTTAAGCATTCCAAATGTATATACTTAATTGATCCACTACATTTACAAGGATTCAAAAGTGGATTGTTTGAACTCTTTTGTGAGGAACAACAAATTCTACACATTGTTTAATCTGATTCAATTGATTATGATGATTCATATTCAAATCTCTACTCTTATGATTTAATCTCTAATCCTATTTAGCGTATAGTAAATTTAACTCTTCCTAATTTAATAACATCTCCTTCTTATAAAAGTATTCCATTTTCATGTATCACTTTCCAAATCTTATTCCCAATTTTTTCTGAAATAGTTCTTATAATATATATCAATATTACTTGTTTAATATATTATGTGATTCTTCATTTTCTTAGATTGTTTACTTTTTGTAATCTTTTTGAAAATTTGGATTAACTATAAAATAATTATCATTTTTTTTCTTTATTTTACAAAGCTAATCTTTAATAGTTGTTTTGTTCTCTATCCATTCTATTTAATTTCGACCAACTAAATATCCATCGTTATTTATCTAAAAGTATAATTTATTAATTATTACTATAAACCTTTATTCCTGTACATTAATAGCATTTTCATAATCGAACAATGAAAAGGCATCCTTATGCCAAGTTTTTATTAGAATTATTAACTTTGTGCAATCAACATTATTTGTTTAACTAAGACTCTTTTAATAACATTAACTTTTACAATTTCCCATATTAATATTATTAAATTTTAATATATATATGAACAAATTTAATTTAAATCTCATAACTAATTTTTTATTTGTATTTGATCTATTCAAATAATAAATACATATATTCAATTAAAATTATATATATTATTATTAATACTTTTTGTGTAGATGTATTTAGTGTATTGTTTATATTGAAAATTAAATTAAATTCTTTTTTTAGTATAAGTTATCATTTAAACTTATATATTAATTATGGAATAGATGAATAAAATAAATTTAGATGTTCTTATAAGTTACGAATTAATTAAATAAAAATATTTTCTATTATATTTTTCATAATTAATCGTTAAATTTGAATGGAAATTAATGAATAAGAAGATTGTATTTAGTTAAAGAAAAATGTAAATTCATCAGTAATATGATTAGTTTCTTATTAAGGAACATGAATGGAAAAAAGATAGGGCTCTGTATGAATAAAAGATACAATTATTGGAATTACAATTAGAGGATTACAAAACAAGAGAAATAAATTAAAAGAAACTCAATGATACTATTACATAGGCAATAGATATATCAGGTAAAACTTAAGTATGATTTCATCTATAAATTTTAAAGTAAAAAAGTTATTCTGAATTTCAAAAATCAATGGAAATATAATTTACAAATAATAAAAAATATTAAGAATGTGTAACTAAATTAGAAGAGAAAGTAATCTTTATTTATAATATCTAGCTTAGATGTATAAATGAATAATTAAATGATAAAGAAAATTAATTAAAAGACCTTGAAATATTATAATAAAAATAGTAAATTATGAATGAACACAAAATCTAAACTTTAGAGTAGGATAAATAGTATTTGAATTAGGAAGTTAATACATTAAAAGATTAATTATTAAAAATTGAAGAAAATTACAAATCAAAAGAATAATTACTGAAATTATAATGTGAATAAGAGATATAAAAAATAAAAGATAGTTCTTTTAAAGATATGTAAGAGAAATAATCTGACTACGATTAAAGATATTAATAATTAGCTTAACTATATGAAAAAGAAAAGGATCAATTATAATAAAGGTTAATAAAAAGTTAAAATACAATTAAAAAATATTAAGATCATATTGAATCAAATTAAGAAAATTAGTAAATGCAATAAAAATACTAAGATGAAATAGCTGAATTAAAATAATAGATTTAAGAATAACAAATCTAATTTTAATAAGAAAGAAATATGTTTAAAAAATAGATGGAAGATTAAATAAAGTAAAACTAAAATTTACTATTATTATTATAGCATTTAAAATAATTGTGATACTAATTCAAAGAAGAAAAGTGTTGAAGTAATAAAATTGAGAAATTCTATTATTTCTCAAGATAGTCCTATTTAATGTAAGAGTATACATATTGTTTAACCTGATAATAAGTAGTCAATTTAATAATCATAAACAAAAATCTAATCAACTTCTTTCAATAAATCAAATGAAAAATAAAAATAATAAATTTTTAAAAATAATTTGTCTTTTGAAAAAATAAAACCTAATAATTAAGATACTATTCCTATGTCTATAGATGAATATAATAATAAAATGACTAAAAAATCAAAATCACAATCATAATCAACTAATTCAATACCATAAAATAATAATATAAATTAATATTTATAAGAAGCTTGTATTTTTAAAGATGAAATAGAAAATGGAGATGAATTAATAAAACATAAAATGTCACATTAATTGACTTCAAGATACAACAATGAAATTGAATAAATAAGATCTTATTCATAATAAGGAATCAATAAAAATCCTGTGTAATCAGCAGCAAATCTTAGTAAAATGTTAGGATAACATGATTATTGTAATTTAAAGTAAGCTACTTAACTTTCAACTTAATAAAAGACTCATAATACATCATTCTCACATTTTAAAGTACCTGCATTTACTTAAAGTTAATTAAATAATTTGAAACATAGTTTATATTAATAACCATGGACAACTCTAAGGAATAATGATTCTCATAGTAATCATATCTAATCAATTAAAGCAAGATATAATGGTTAAGAAGATTCCATATAAAATGATTCTAATACTACAAAAAATGTAATATATTTAATAGCAGTAGAATAAAGAGAATCAATACCCTCCAAAGAGTGTACATATAAATAATGAGATTAAATTTTTAATAGGGAAATTATTATAAGCTAAAGGAAGATTGTAATCTGAATTAGAGAATACTTAAAAGTCATGTAGATTTAGGACTTGAATAAATGAATTATGAAAATATAATTTACTATATTTAAATTCTTATTTCATAAATAGCAAAAACACTAATATAAAAAGAATCATTTCTTTTCTAAAGCTTATTTGAATTTATCTTCAATTATATCACAAATTTATGATAAGCATTTTAATCCATCATTCATAACTTTTTCTTTTGTCTCATTCATTGTCTATAATCTCAGATTCATTTTATTTTCACTAGGATGAGGTAAACTATAACCACAAAATTCAACATTTGGTTAATTTGCTAAAATATAACGTAATGAATTTCCTAATGTATGATCTTCATCAAAAAACACAAAGGTTCCATTGAATGGATCTGAATTTTCCTGTTTTATATTAATATATTAATAAGTACTTGAATTTCCATTCCTTTTGCAGACTATACTTATAAGATTGGCTTGCTTAATTCTTCTTCTTCAATATTGATATCTTGATCTTCTGATTCACTAGAATTCATATATTAATTTTTTATTATTATATTAATTATTTTTCCATTAACTCTATTTTTATATAATAATGACAGACGGAATATTTGTCTCTATTATGTTGCCTGCTTTTATAGTCAAACATGAAAATTAAATTGTAAATTTACTAACTATTTGACAAAGAATTAACTCTTAAAATAAATACTTTGCATCTCCTCTTAATCATATGAAATATTTGAAATTCCATCAAAGCTTGGAAAAGAGTTTGGAGTTAAATTAATATAAAATTGTAATAATGATTGCAAAATAAATTAGCATTAAATCTTCGAGATATAGAAATTTTAATTGAAGAAAATAGATAGCTTCATGCATCATATTAAAAATGTAAGGAATCCTTATAAACTCTAAATTGTGAATTTGAAAAAATAGTAAATGATCCTTTAAATCAATGTGAATCAGATAAAATAAAATACTAAACTAAAAAACTTAAAAAAGTGAAGGAGGAGAATAAAAGACTTAGATAACTTTTAAAGTACTTACTATATTTCTAAATATTTTAGATCCTATCTTGATAATAGTGATAATAGAAGAATGGAAACACATGCCAAAGTAGAGTTACTTAAAGAGGAACTTAATTCTTTAGTAAAAGTAAAATTTACTATTGTTATCATAAGGAATTTGCACAACAAGAACAAGAGAAGAAATAAAATGATATTTTAATATCAAATTGATTTAAAGTATACAATTGAATCTTTTCTTTTTTTGATTCATTTGAATATTATTGTCATTTATTTCTCAATTATTGTCTATAATATTTAAAAATAACAGAAATGGAGAATGATAAATAATCTTAATTTGAGGATCATATCTTATAGAGATTTACACTTCTAGAATTTAAGGGCAAAGGTGCATATGGAGTAGTATGGAAGGCACATGATAAATAAACTAAATCAATTGTTGCTTTAAAAAAAGTGTTTATATAATGATATTGCTTAGGTATTTGATGCATTTCACAATAAAACTGATTCATAAAGAACCTTTAGAGAAGTAATCTTTTTGGAACAAGTATCAAAAAATGCAAATATCATTAAATTACTATAAGTGATAAAAGCATAAAATAATAGAGACTTATACATGGTCTTTGAATACATGGAAACAGATTTACATAAAGTATATAGATTCAATTAAATTAGGTTATAAGAGCAAATATATTAGAACCAATCCACAAAAAATATGTTGTCTATTAATTATTAAAGGCAATTAAATTTTTGCATTCTGGAGACATTATTCATAGAGATTTAAAACCAGCAAATCTATTAATTAATGCTGATTGTTTAGTAAAGTTAGCAGACTTTGGATTAGCTAGAACAGTGAATACTTCAAGTGATGATGATGGTAAATATAAAATTAGAATTTTAACAAGTTCCCATATTAACCGAATATGTGGCTACTAGATGGTATAGAGCACCAGAAATACTTTTAGGTTCATAAAAATACTCTAAAGCAGTAGACATGTGGAGTATTGGTTGTATATTGGGAGAGATGATTCTAGGGAAGGCAATATTTCCAGGAACTTCAACAATGAATCAAGTTGAAATGATATTAGAAATTTTGGGTACTCCAACAGAAGAAGATATCAAGTCAATTGCATCCCCTTTGGCAAAACATATCATAAATGATTTTTAATATGTGAAACCAAAAAACTTTAAGACTGTTTTTAGTTAAGAAAGTGATGATACATTAAGTTTCCTTAAAAATTTGTTAGTCTTTAATCCTTAAAAAAGATTGACTGTTGAATAGGCATTAGCTCATTCATATATGGCTGAATTTGCAGGTTCAGAGGATGAAACAGTAATTGGTAAATTATGTAATTAAATTCTACTAGATTTTCCAATTTAAACTTTTATGGATGACAATGTATAATATAGTATAGAAGAATATATGACAGCACTTTATTAGCATATCAATTAGAAAAACACATAATAAGTTTAACAATAAAATTGGTTTAGTTCACATTAATCTCCTGCAAATGCCAGCAAACCTTCAAATACACTTTAATAATCAACTACTCCTACTAGTGCTTTAGATAAAAGAAAAAAAAAGGGGGATTCAATTGAAGGTTTTAATAATAATTCAGAAAATAAATAAATCATAAAGTAAGAAGTCAAGAAAAAGGTAAGTGAAGACAATCAAAATTAGAAAATGAGTGCTTTTGAAAAGTTTAAATCAATTGAAAATATGATTAAAATGTAGAAAGCTAAATTAGGAACAAGTAATGGTTAAATAACTGTGTAAAATAGTTCTAAATTGTAATATGGTAATAAATCAGTCAATATAACAAGAGCTGAAAGTTTAAAAAAGAAAGAAGCCTCATGTGTATTATATTTTGTTAATATAATAGGAATTATTAGTTCCAAGTCCAGCTGCAAAATCGAAAATTTAAAAAATTGTTAGTTAAAATTCATTTAAAGATCCCTAAAAAATATAAATAATTAAGTCTCAATCAAAATTACCCAAGCATGAAAGTCAACATGATAAATTCTTGAATAAGAAAACTTATTTATAATATATTTTAAGTGGGAAAGCTAAACTATAAAAATGATTTAATAATTTGCATTTTATATTAATGGTTGAAAATATAGTCATTATTGCAAGTTATATATTTAGAATTTATTTTAAATAATATTCATAAATGATAGCTTCTAGACAGATATGAGTTTTATTAATCAATTTTATAGTTTTTTATAAATGAATTAAAGAAGAATATATCAATACCTATAAAGATACTTATTTCTTTGAATTTCCTAAAGAAGAGTAAAAAGTATTCAATCTTTTGTTAGTAACATAGAAATTATAAAAATGAATAATAACTTAAAGATAATGCATAAAAAATAAAAAAATAAAATTTATACTCTTTCTTGTTTTTCATTTTAAATTTTTAATTTCAGACACAAGATCATATTCACCATTCAGCAATCTATTTCTGAATTCAGCATTTCTATCAATCAATTTTACAACTGATTTAACTTTATCCATATAATTCTAAACAGAATATTTGTTAAGATCATAAATTGTTTATTCAACTTTTTTTGACCATTCCACTTAATCTTCACCTGTCTACTGTAAGAAATATTTCTTTAATCCTTCAATTGCCTTCTTTCTTTTATCATCATCAACAAGTTCACCTTTCCCATTTTAACTATCATTGTTTTATAATTTGGTACTAAGTGATGTTCCATTTTTATGCTAAATTGGTTTAATTTCTTTTTTTTCTTGTTCTTATTTGACTTTTTTTTAGATTATAGGTTCTTCAGCCCTAATTTGTTTTTATTTTTATATATTTATTTGCCCATCTTTCTTAGAATCATTTTTTTTTATATTATCAGTGATGGTTTGATCATTTGTTAAAATGATTTATTTCCATTATTTCACTAATTTCCTACATATTTTTATAGCTTTGGAATATTTCTCCTCATCATCATCTGTGTATTTTTTCTATCCTATACGTACAATGCTTTTTGTTATCTCACTATCAATTAATGATTAAGTCTCAATATTGCTCTTATAAATTTAAGCAATTAATTTATAAGATTTTGAAATTGGGGTTGAAGAAAATTTCTTGAGTTCCTATTTAATTTCAGATAACTATTCTGTATTTAACTTCATTTAATTAAATATTTATTTGATTTAGTTGTAAAAAATTAAGTATAAATATACGTGTTATTATATTAAATTTTATGAAAAAAAATAACAATATTCTCTAAAAGAATTTAGAAGAAGAAAATATTTTAAAATAAGATGAATTGTTAGATAAAGTACAAAAATTGAAACATGTATCCTTAAACATACAAACTTATCTTAAGAATGAAAAACCTTCTCTAGATAAATTAAATAATGATTATGATAAATCTATCGATATGGTTAAGAAATCAATAAATGGGATTGGCAGTATAAATAATTATTAATATTCTAGAATTATTAAAATCATCATTCGGATAGAATACTTGCTTTCTGATTTGTGTTGTTTTTATGGTGATTTTTATACTTTATTTATTGTGAATTAATAAATTAGATAATATATTTATATATGAAATTCATTTAAATTACAATCAAATTAATCCTTATATATTAAAATCTGAAATTATCAATCTCATTCTTTTAATCAAAAGTTTTTAAGTATAGAATTAATATTGATAAATTAAAAAAATATTTTTTTTAGAATAATTTTAAAAACATCCATCTTAAAAAATAAAATTTATGAATCCTTAATATAAAATCATAATTAAATATGTTTAAATTAATTCAAAGAGCATGCTTCAGATATGCAGTTGCTGGTAGCAAGGCTGAAGCTGAAATAACATCAGTACCAGGTATAGAGTATTGAAAGGTCTAGGACATAAGCCACCCTCTTTCGAAGATACTGTATAAGGTAAATATGCTGGTGTGCTTTTCTCAACTGCATCTTAAAGGGAAGCTCTTCATTTGGTGCTTTAGGATATGAAATACTTCAAAGAATTAGCTGAAAAGAGTCCAGTATTTGCAGGCTTCCTATTAAACTCTGCATATAAAAGAAATCAATAAAGAAATGTATTATAAACATTAACAAAAGTAAAGAGATTTTGATATAAGTGTAGGAAGGATTTCATGAGGTCACAATAAATTTATTAAATACTATGATTGATAGTCAAAGAATTTCATATTTAACTAAAACAGCTGAGAAATATATTGAATATTATAGAATCTTTAACAAAGAAGAAAATATTACAATAATATCAGCAGAAACATTATCTGAAGAATAAAGGTATAACAATATAGAAAAATGATTTAGATCCCAAGTTGTTGGAGCCTTAAAGGAATCTAACCCTAATGTTTAATTCTCTGTATAATATAAAGTTGACCCATCAATTTTGGGAGGTTTATAAATGTATTCTGGCAACAAATTCTTGGATTGCTCATTGTTGTCAAGAGTTAATAGATTGAGATCAGAGTTGTTGAAGTTGAGCATTTGATTAATGATAAAAAATAAAATAATAAATATAATATTAATATCAAATATGGACTGTCTAAAGGATCCTGCTAATGATAGATTTGTAAAAACACTTAAGCCACCTCCTCATCGTCCATTGGCTAAAAATTTAATGTTTCCTGATAAATTAAAGAGTATGATCATAATGTAAAATAATTAGATAAACCTGATTGGAAGTTATTAAAGGATCATCTTTAAAAAGAGGGAAGAATTGCAAAAGAGGAATTATTCAAATTGGTAGCAGATTGCAATAAATTATTGAGTAAATTGATAAAATGAATATTAGAAAATGAAGGAAATGTACTTTATTTATAAGATCCACTTACTGTTGTAGGTGATATTCATGGGTATTTGTATTATTAAATGAAGACAATATTATGATTTGTTAAAATTACTTGAACCAAAGGTTGGAGGAAATCCTGAAACAACTAAGTAAAAGAATATCGTCAATAATTTTTAGATATTTATTTCTCGGAGATTTCGTTGATAGAGGATCATATTCAATTGAAGTAGTCATTTTACTTTATGCAATAAAAATAAATTATCCAAATACTGTATACTTTTTACGTGGGAATCACGAATGCAGATAACTGACAGCGTTTTTTAATTTTAAAGATGAATGTATATATTTTAATATAAGCTTTAGGTTTGTATAAATATGATTAAGAAACTTATGAGATGCTTATGGATTCTTTTGATTTATTTCCATTAGCATGCATAATCAATTCAAAATTTATAGCTGTTCATGGTGGTATATCACCTGATTTAAAATCTGTAACTCATTTTACTAACATAAAAGATAGAAGACTTAAAAAAACTAGACAGATATCATGAACCACCTAGAAGTGGATTGTTTTGTGATATTCTGTGGAGTGATCCTGTAGATTAAGATTAAGGAAATATGGATGGGTAATGGAAAGGTAATGAAGTAAGAGGATGCAGTTGGTTTTTTGGTATTGAAGCTAGCAATAAATTTCTATAAAGAAATAATCTAATAAGCATAATAAGAGCTCATGAAGTTTCATTTATTTAATATAATCATAGGCTCAACTTGATGGTTATAAAATGCACAGATGGAATGGAGGTCAAGATTTTCCAGTTGTTATCACAATATTTAGTGCTCCAAATTATTGTGATGTTTATAATAATAGAGGAGCTGTTATTAAATTTGAAGTATATCTACTTTTATCATAAATTTAGAATAATACTTTGAATATACAATAATTTTAGTATACTCCTCATCCATATTTACTACCAAATTTTATGGATATCTTTACATGGTCCATTCCATTTGTAGCAGAAAAAATTACAGAAATGTTATATAATTTAATTTAAGCAGGAGATTAAGGTGATGATGATGATGATGTTAAATAAGAAGATATTGAACAGTTTAAAATCTTAACTTAATAAAATAAATAATTCAATAAGTAATAATCTACTTCCAGTACTGGTAGTACAGGAAAAAGTATGTTTATTCTTAATATTAGGCACTGAGAAATTAAAAAACAAATTAAAGTTTGTAGCAACAATGATGAAAATGTAAAAAACACTTAGAGAATAAAGTGAAAGTATTATGAAATTAAAAGGTGCATGTCCTGATAAAAGATTACCTAAAGGAATATTATCAGCTGGTAAAACAGCAATTACTGATGGTATCAATATTATTTTATATATTTATTAAGCTCTTGCTGATTTTAATATAGCAAAAACAGCTGACATAGTTAATGAGAAAATGCCATCATAAGCTTAAATACCTTAATAATCTGTATCAATAAAGAAACCAAGTAATACTGTCTAAAATAAAAAGAAATGAAAGGGTTTTCTAGTAAATATATATAAAAAATATACAAATATTTTTAATAAATAAAATTATAATGTAAGACAAATAAATTATTCAGCTTTTTGAAAAATACTCTAAACTTAATGATCCAAAATTAGTGTTCTAGACAAGCGAATAAATTTTAGAAAGAGTAAATGAAGGTGATATAACCTATGTATTATCTAAAATTATGAATTGTTTACAATCAACAGATTTTGACACTACAATCAATTATGCTCTATTATTAAAGTAACTAATATAGAAGTATTCATCTAAACATCAAACTTTATAACCTAAAGCTATTTTCGATCAATTATAGAAAACATTAAGCAAAAAGAATTCATATGGTAAAAGTGAATTTAAACATTTTATGCTAACAAAATATTTAGTCTATTCCTATTTAGATTTTTAGAACTTATTAAATATTATACTTGAAGATCGTAAAACCGAAGATTCAGAATATTTAACCTATGTTTTATTGAAGCATCTGTATTAATTATTAAATAATCTAGTAAACCTGAAAATGTTAAATAAGTAAGCAATTAAATAAAAAATGATCTGTAAAATTTAACACCAAGAGTGTTTTGCATTTTAGTTAAACTTCAATAATTGAGTCAAAAAGGATAATTTTAATGGGATAAATATCTTTAAGAGTAAGTCTTTGATAGATAGAAATTCCACAAACTCTTAGAATAAGCTAATGAACAATTTCCAAAGAAACAACTTTTCTATTAATATTTAGCTATATATATGGGAAAAGTATAATATCTAATTAATATTTATAGTTTAGTCAATCCTAAGAAAACTAAAAAATATTTGACGAGTTTTGGGAATACTTATTCTAACAAGAAGATTTAAGAAAATTAAACTACATCATTTTATCTATTTTTAAACATTTTCTAAAATCAACTACCATTCCCTTATCTCTTATGAGAAATTAATAATTAATTGAATTATGGTACAGGTAATTTGGAAATTCCAATTCAGTTATGAAAAGATTAGCAAATAAGATTGAATAACACTTAACTTAAAGGACTGTTTCTTTTGAAGATATTGTTTATTTGAGAAATATTTATGGTTATCGAATTCATCCTAAAAATGGTATTGCATAAAAATTATTGGCAAAGTTTACAGAAGATGAAATATATTAATATTTTGAGAATATGAAATAATAGGAATAATCTTCTACTGATCCAATAAATAAACTCTATTATTTAAATGAAATCTATGTTCTTGCAACTGTAAGTAATACCAACATTAAAGTTTTAACATCTATGATAAAATATATTTTTGAAATTGGTTGCATAAATTTTCAATAGATTTATGAATAATTAGATGAGGAGTCTAAGGAAGCATACTAATTTGAAGAAATAAAGAAAAAGTTTTTAGATTAATGTTAGAGTTTCTTTTATTCACTTATTGGAAAAGTGGCTAATGTAAATATTATATATAAATAGTAGAATATTTAAGAATTTGATGAGTTAACAAAGTCTCTTTTGAAACAACTAAAAAAATCAGATTTAATGAAATAATATAAATTGATTACTGCAAAATAACCTAAAGAGTGTATAAAACATTTAGTAAATACAATCCTTATGTTTTCATTTCTTAATGAAGATGAAGGATTATAAATCTTGGAAGAGTTTCAACATATTGCAGGTGACATTTAAGATGAGGAACCACAAATTAAAAAAAAAGTAAAGACTAATCCAGAGAAAGCAAAAGTTGTCTTAACAGAAGTGTTTATTTAATTGTTAACTAAATCTCCATGTAATAAAAAATAGTATAAAATTTAGAATTCTTAAGAGATGCTGTGAATTAGTGCTGTAAATAACTAGAGTTTACAAAAGAATGTTTAGAAATACTACTTGATGTATTGTTGAAAGAAGATCATGAGTATATAGCTGAGATGTAACAATAAGAATTAGATGATGAGGAAGGTGGGGATGAAAGCTTAGAAGAAGAAGAAGAGGAAAATTAATGATGTTTATATATTAGTTGTTGTACAGTAATTATATAATTTGTAAATTATTTTGTTGGCTTATTGTTTTAGTTAATTAAATCAACTAGACTTGTCAAAATTTATAAAATATTGCTCATTTAAAAAAAATTGAAATCCTTTGAGTTTTTTATTTATAAATTAAACTCATAGAGATTATTAATTATCATAAGGAAAATAAAGTAATAAGAAAAAGAACTAAGAAATTTAGTTTAGAGGGGAGATAATAATAAATAGGATTTAGTTTAAGCTTATTAGTTGATTAAGTTAAAGTATCAAATTATAAATTAAATAAATATTTGAAACATTGAAATTTAACAAAATTAATAATTCAATTAAGTATAATATATCCTGCCAAATTTAGAGATGATTTTTTAAAGGAATGGGAAGATATATTAATAAGTTAATGAAATATAATTTTATAATACATAGATTGTCAATTAATTTATTAGTACTTTGCTTATAAGTCTCTTTTTAATAGAATTGTTTTAAATAAATCACTCCATAATTTAATTAATTCTTTTTTTTTATTTATTTTGTTTTTTTCAGAAATTTCAATTTTGAATTATTCATAAACATCAATAATTTTATGATAATCTTCATTAAAAATCAAATAACCACATTTTTGAGCAAACATTTTACCATTTTATGAATCAAATCCATCCACTGCTTCAATAAATTTTATATTGTTCTTTGCCAACAAATGTTTGATTCCTTGTAATCTAACAAGTTTAGTACCTTTAGGAGGTGGAAAAGAAAATGTCTATTGAATTAGAATTGTATACATCATAATTTCCATAAGCATTTACAGGCAAATTTCCATCATTATCTTATAAGCTTACTTTAATATCATCAGTCTACCAAATAGCATATAAAGCAGTAGTTTTAGTTTTATCAAATTTCTAACTTACTTCTTTGATAGGTTATTAATCAGATTTAACTTCTCTTAAATATTCTCTCCATTTATCTCTGGAATGAAGAATAATTACATCACTTTATAAATAAATATCTTCATCTTTGAATTTAACACCAATTGGTTTTGCATCTGGATGTATCATCTAATATTGTGAAAGTTATGATGCCAAAGCATAAAATTAACTATATTTAAATTCCTTTTCTTTTGTATATTATTCTGGGGATGGTACTATTATATTTGCACTAACAGGTTCATTCACTAATTATTAGAGTCCTTTGTAGATTAATTCTAAAATATTCATTCATATACTTGCATTATAAGCTAATTGATTGAACCATCTTTCAAGTGATAATTAAATTCTTTGAATTTAATAATTATAAGAATATTTTTATGTAACATCTACAAAATGAGTATTATTGAATAATCTGTTTAAATGAAAATTTGGATCTTTAAATGTTAAATCTTATGCAGCAATAATAAAATGACTGAAGCTATTTTGAAGTTTTGTTTTTAAAATATTTATATCCATTAATACAAATTTATCTGATATAGGATCAAATGGAATCCATTAATTCTAATTATTATCATAAAATTCTAGCCAAATATTCTAATTATAAATTTAAATATCTTAATTAATTTATCTTTCATTTATTTATTTTTTATTATCCTTTTTTTTTTGTTTTTATAATTCTTATTTTTAATCAATTTAACTTTTATTTTCACTCTATTATTAATTTTTTTACAATTCTTATGATACTATTAAAGTTTTATCTTTTTTAGTAGATTTTTAATAAATAAACTTATTTAATGATTCAATGTTGTCTGATTAAGTCATAAATTATGAATTTAAATCAAATATTGTTTTAGTATTTTATTCTCCCTCTTCATTTTCTTAATCAGTTATCTTTATTGTGCGAATCTTAAATTTTAATTCTAAACCCAAAAATCCTATATCAAATGCTCTTACTAATCTAACATTCAATCCATAATATTTACATAATTACCCAAAAGTTATTATATATTCAGACGGACTCAAAATAGCAATTTAGATACCTTTAGAAAATTGATTTTTTAATGAGTAAGTCAATGCAAAACCTTAATAAAGAGCAAATATTTGTTCTTATAAATTTTAAGCTTAATTAAGTTTTGTTTCAATCATTTCAATTGTAGAATATTAAAAATTAGAAAATTTGAATGCAAATTTAGTTAAATTGTTCAAAATTTTATGATCTTGATATAATTTAAATAAATGGATAATAAATGTCGTTCGAATTTCATTAATTGGAACATAGCTCTACTTTTTAGGTTTTTATTCAATCTTTTTTTATTCCTTTCTTTATATTTTTTACTATAATTCCAATAAATCATCAGGTAATCCTTCTTCCATAATTTCAAAGTCTTCTTATTTATTAGGTACAATCTTCTTTAATTGATTTACTCTCTCAACAAAATCATCTTCATCTTTAATAGATTCTTATGATAATTCTTCTGATTCATGATTTATTTCAAATGAATCATCCATTATTATGTAAAATGTTAATTAATTATAATAAAACTTTGTTACTTTTTTTATAAAGAAAATTATCAAGAATTTATTATATAAATGTTAAATACAATAATAGTATATATATAACTAAAAATTTGAATTTTAGTTGAGAGAATATAAAATGTTTAAATGAAATAATATTATAATATAGTTAATTAATAATATGGGAAATAAACCCTCAGTGAATTAAAATAAATTTCAGAGACAATTGACAACTAATGACAAATAATTTAAAAAAGATTAAAGTTAATCTAATGTTATTGCTCCCTATAGAGAAGGAACAACTTTAGCTGTAGAAAGTAAATTGAAGGCATATTTGAAAAATGCAAATGAAGGAGAAGATTTAGATGATGATAATTAAGGAGGACGAAATAAATTATAATAGTTTAAGGAAGACTAACATAATGTAGAAAATATTCAAAAGGAAATTATTCATTTAGAAGAGACAGTTTTTTCAAAAGAGAAATTACAAAGAGTTCGAGAAGACTTTGAGTCCTATTCTAAAGAGAATAAAATGAGTAGAAAAAAGTTACTAGAATATTTTGGAATGGCAGAACTAGATAATAAAAGACTTGGAAATAGGATTTTTTAATGTGTTAAATCAACTTTCTCATAGAAAAAAACAGGGTATATTAATAACTATCGATGTGATTTAGACCATTCTTAGATTATGCCAAGTTTCTAAAAGCTATTTCTATGTTATCTTAATAAAATGATGAAGGGAGATTAAGATTTTTGTATTCCATGTTTGATATGAATTTAGAAGGTAGTATAGAAAAAGATGAGATGTATAATTTAATGATGATGTTTTTAGAAGTAGTTCATAATATTATCTTTTAGGGCATGATGTCAATCAATTATGAGAATTAAGATTTGAATGATTTAAAATAAAGAATAAGTGAATCTCATGATAGATAGATTGAACTTGCATTAGAAGAGATTGTCAATGAAATTTATTAAAATCATGCATCTAAATAAAATGTTTTAAGTTATGATGATTGGAGAAATTGGTTGATGGAATAAGAAGGTATTTAAGAAATTTTGAAATTTAATCCTCATACTGATTTTTAAGATTGAGATGATTCTTTATTAATTTGAATATCCTTATAAATTATATCATTTAATTATCATACCTTTATTTACTTATGAATTTATTTTCTAAAATATTTACTTGAATAAAATAATATACTATTTAATAATATATAAGAGATATTAAAATTTACATAATTATTTTTAAATAAAGTATAATGTAAGATTTTTTTAAAGGCCATAGTGCAAAATCTTAACAGTTCTATACAAAAATAATAGAGAGTTAAGCATAATTTGCATGGGAAGTCAAAAGAAAAATATCCAAAAAATGTGCTTTTACTTTGAACAATTTAACATAACCTATTAGAAGCATGAAGTGTAAGACATTAAAGTGTGTTTATGAGTAAGGTGTTATCTAGGTTATACTATAGAAATATGATTAAGAAAATGATATATTTAAATGCATTTAATGTGGAGAAGAAATAACTAAATAAGATCTATTTTTTGATTCAGAATTATCCAAAGCTTTAAGGCTTAATGGAGTCTGCTATTTGAAGAATATGAATCAACTATCAAATGTCTAGAAATAAAATTATATGATTGTTAATAAAGATAATTAATAAGCTAAATCAACCATAGATATATTGGATGAAAGCAAATATCCAGAAATAGAAAACTCAGAAAATTAATAGCTATTATAAATTTTAGCATTAAACATTTACAAATAGAGAATGGAAACTTTACATTTTTTAATGAACTAATAGAAAGAATTAAGTCTATAAAAATATGCTAAGTCAGAGTTTTATCAAGAGAAGGTAAATATGGAATAATCTAGAAAATGAAGAAATACAAACCTAAAAGCATATTGAATATGAAATTCTATAATAATAAAAATTTTATATCAATAGTTCATATATTTTTCAAACTTTGTTATTTTTTTGATTGATAGATAATCATGTAAATCTATTATGTATGAATATCAATAAAGTTTGAAAGGATTTCACAACTCTCAAATATATAATATATTTATTTTTTTATTTTCTATTATGCAAGAATTTTGTTAAGATTAAAATGAAACATGCTTAATTTGTTATGATAATTTAAATTAACCTTACTAAATTACAAGTTGTTAACATTAGTTTTGCAAGGTTTGTTTAAAGGAATATTTTGAATAAAGAATTGATGAAAAAAATATTGATGATTTTACATGTCCTCTTTGTTAAAAGTGTACAGATGAGAAATAAGTTTTAGAAATTATTGATTAAAATCATTAAGTAAGATATAATGAATATAAAAATGAAAAATTCTAATATTAATAATAGAGAAGGGAAATGATAAAATTTTATATTTAAAATAAAAAAGCCCTTAATCTTTGCAGATGTCCTTGGTGTGAATAAATATTTTATAGAGCTGAAAATGGATGTAATTATATAAGATGTCATTCACTTGAATGTTAGGGTAAGAATACTTTTTGTGCTTAATGTGATGTTGCATTAACAGATACTGATCATGATAGCCATTATGAAAATAATAATCCCTTCAAAGGTAAATGTAGAATTTTAAGAGATGGTGTTTGGGTAGATAGATCAACAATATTTAATTGAATTTTATTATATTCTTAAAGATTTTATTATTATAAATTTTAAAAGTATTAAATCTAAATCATTTAAAAAGAAAAAAATTTTTATTTAAAGTATATAATTTACAAACTAGTCTATTAATTAATAATTAATAAGATTTTGTTACATAAAAATTATAATTTACATATTGTTAGTGATAATGTAAAAATCTAAAAGTAATATTCTAAATATAAATATAAATAATTTTATTTTAATAAAATATTATAATGAATCCTATAATAAAAAAATAAATTATGAATATATAATTTTTGGATTCCTTATATTTAATCTAAAAATTTATAGAAATATTTTCATTTTAACTTTGATTTAATAATGTTGAATTGTTTTGCTGTTGAATTTGATTTAATAACAAAAGATTAAGTCTTTTTCCTTTATAATCTAATTTAGCTTTAAATGGATGCTTTTTAATTATTTTATTCTTAGTTTTAGTCATGATCAGGAATTTATGTTTAGATCTTTTCAAATTAAATGATATCTTTAGAACTAAAAGAAGGTCCAATTAATTTTTCAGTATTGAATTATGTAAGTTTAGAAGGATAATTTTAACTCTATTGTAAATTATGGTTTCTTGGACTTTAAATAGAGAGTTGACTTCTAGGAGAGGAAGTACTAAGAGTCAAGGTTTTAGATTATTTAATTCTTCTAGCAATTTGTTGATTTTAGAATAAAGTTGGTTTTTTCATTTACATTTATTTTAATTTTGCTAATTGTTCTTATATAAACCATTAATGATTTAGACATTAATGAGATGTCAATCTTTCTTCTGGGTTTGGTTATAGTGTACCAACAATAAAATCAAGGCCAAGTGGACTTAAATTAATTGAACTGAAATCAACATCACTCTCAATATTCTACTATAATCTTGTATCACCATCAAATGGTGGTGTTCCAGTCATTAAAATGTATAAAATTACTCCAATACTAAATACATCAACTTTTAGGTCATAATTCTAATGAAGTAAGATTTCTGGTGCAATAAAACCAGGTGTACCACAACATACATAATCGTAGTTTGTTTCTGGATCATAGAAATCAGCCAATTAAAATTTCATTATACAAAGTGTTTCAATATTATCTGCTATTCTAAAAGCAATGTTATCAGGTTTTAAGTCTCTATAAATAATATTCTTTGAATGTAAATAACTTATTGTCTTGACTAATCTAAAAATGATTTTAGCAGCTTGATCTTCTAGAAAACAGTTTTCTCTGGTAATATAATCCATTAGATTACCTCCAGTAATTAATTCTAAGACTACAATCAATTATTCACTATTTTCAAAGATCTCATATAATTTAAGAGCAAATTCAGATTAAAGTCTTCTGTGAATAGAAGTTCTTTTTAATAATGCAGCTCTATCAATTTCATCAATTAAACTTTATTTTTAATAGATTTTGACTGCATATTCATTTCCATCATATTTGTTAATGCCTTTATAAACCTAAATGGAAATAGTGAAATTTTTTTTTACATCTGAAAATTAACCTCTGCCGATTTTCTTTTTAACTATATATGTAGCATTAAAATCGCATTATACAGTAAAGCGTTTAAGGTAGCCAAGCCATGATTTTGCATCACAAAAGATTTCAACAACGTCGAAACATTTTATTAATCTCAAGGCTGAACCAAATTTTGGATGATAAAAAAGTTCTATAATAGCATTCTCTATGTCAATCCATTTGGTTTTACCCTAAAAAAAAAATAAGGTGTAATGTTCTACCTTTTTTGTTTCATAAAATAAATAGTTTTCAACACTTTTAAGTGTTTTAGACCTTACCACTCCTTGTTAATTTATAAATTTAACTTCGTCAGAAATGATTTGATTAGTAATGGCTATAGGGATTGGAGATTTGGACCATTGCATTGTTGAATAAGTAATTTAAAAGAATGACTTACTGTGTTTATATTCAGAACTAAGGAAAGTTTTAGAATTAAATTTACCTTGGATTAAGATCCTTAATCATTTTAAAATGCTTGATATGTAAATTAATTAACTAAATTTGATAGTACTTAATACTGATTTTTGAGAATTAATCATACTTTATAATTTCTAACTAATAAATTATAACAAATTGATTATTAATAAAGAAAAACATACTAATATTAACATATAAATGTTATGCTTTTAAATTTATATAATAATTTTTATTGAAATTATCCAATTTGAAAATAGTTGAATTGTGTATAATTAAAATTACAATTGAATATCAGAATATGAAGAAAACATAGCCATGAATCTATCCTATAATAACTCTTTAGTATAATCTATGTTATAAAATAAATTAATTAAAATATAGAATAAGAATGGACGTATTTTTAATAATAATCTCCTGTATAATAGCTGTTCTGTTGCTAGGAATCAACATTTATATACTAGCCTTATATTGTCATCGTATAACATTCATCTGAAATATATTTAGCATCTGATTCTGGATTTGGAGCTTCTTTATTTTGTAAAATATTAGTTGTACTTGGTTTCACTTTGGCATGGGGATAAATCCTATTAGTATCAGCAGACATATCAGCATCTAAGTATTAAGATATATCATTTAGGGGTGTTTTTACTACCGAAGGGGATTCCATGATGATTGTGTGGTATGTTATATATTGCACAATACTGGGAATGGTTGCATTTCTAATACCATGTGCTTAATTTTTTTATGAAAGTGATGAAGATAAGCCAATAATGAAACGATTATTAGAAGTTATGTGCTATGAATTCATATTATTGGGTGTACTATTAACTTTATTATTGGTCGGATTTACATATCTTGGAACTGCTAGAATACCAGTTCATACAATTACTTAAACTTTTAATAGTTAGATTTCAGCTACATATCCTATTGTATTAAGCAATTATGCTTTCAATTAAGTATAAATTATATTACAATTAGATTGAAAGTGATACTAATGTAGAGATTTCAGTATCATTTCCTGTATTTTTGATGGGATTCTTGGCATTTATTGGATGGTTTTTATTAGTATTGTTTGGTGGAGTTGGTCTTTCTGCATTACCTATTGATTTGATTTAGGAATACATTAACAGACCTAAACAACTAAAATCTTCTGAAGCAATGGAAAAAAAGATGAGATTAAAAAAATAAACAGCAGAATTAATCTAATTTGGTTAATAAATTAAAGAAGAAGAAAAAGAGTTAGCTTTAGTTAATGGATTTATGGCAGAAAGAAAAGTGAAAAATTAAATTAAATAAAAAGCTAAAAAGTTTTAAGCAGCTGCTGAAGTACTTGAAAATGAATACCAAATATTTAAATTAGAATTAAAATATTTAGAAACTAATCCTATTGTTTGGATTTTCAAATTAATCCTAGGAATTATATTCATAATTTTATCATTATTATGGATTTTATAAATGTATTACTTTTTTTATTATAAAATAGATTGTTGTATATGCTTATTAAAATAAATGGATTTCCTGCTTATAGTTTTTTGAATAAGATGTTTATTTATTTAGAGGGAACAGTAATGTCATTTATTGGAACTATTTTGTTAGCTCTTTTTACTTTATATTTATTGGGTTGTACATATAAGGGTAACTTGAAGTTTGGACTCAGAATTCCTTTTCTCTTCACAATCTATCCTATGAAAATAAATGAGACTTTTATGAACAGTTTCCTTTTCAATGCAAATCTATTACTCATTACTTCTGTTGCTGTTACTCAATTTAGTATACAAGCTTTTTCAGAATATACTTAAAATTCACAAATTGCTTTAATGTTCTTAGGCTAGATTTAATATTTATATTTCTTTACTTGGTTCTTTGATTATAATGTATTTGTTATAGCATTACTTTCCTGGACTGGGATTGTCTTAATCTATTTGCTTGTAAGGAAACCACCAAAACCTTATGCATTATTAGAAATCGAAAAAAGGAAGACATAAGATTTTGAATTATAAACAAAATGAATAATATAACACTGCTTAGATAATAGCAATATTATAATTCTTAAAAAAATTATTGATTTTATTGAATGAAATAATCAATATTATCTAAACTCTATTTTTATTTGATACTTTAATTTAAATATTATATGTTTTATGTATATATACAATCGTATAAAATTAAGGATACAAATTTATTTATAAATTTTAGTACCTTAAACTGAATTAATACATATTTCATTTGAAATAATAAATAATCGATATTAAATGATTTTGTTTGGATTACTACAAAAAAACTGAAAAATTATTAGCAATAGATGATGACAATGTAATATAAAATTCATATATTAAATATATGAAAAATTAGAATAAATTAGAAATTCTTTCTATATATCCTAATGATAGTGATTCTTAAGAGATTTATCCCCTATATGATATATCATTAACAAGAATTTTTGATACCGAAGACTTTTTATAATAAACATTGTACACTATAATTCGACAATGCTATGGGTATAGAAATTTAACTAGAATGTGGCCTAAATTATCATAATAATAAATAACCAAAGGTAAATATGAAAACTATTATCAAAAAATAATCAATAATCGAATTTCAAGATTTCCCTAATTGAATTTATAAGGTATTCAATAAATAGAAGGGAAACGATATAAAATAGTGCTATATTCAGAATTAATGTTCAAATTACATCCTTAAAAAATGGTGTGTTGTATATGTGAAAAAGAAATATTGCTAAGTATTGTAGAGGAACATTCACAATTATGTCTAAAAAAACATATGTTAAATAAGGATATTTATGCTATATAGGATAAAATTTAAGAGTTATCAGAGGAAATAAATAATAAGGAAATTGAACTTATTACTAAAATAAATTTGTATACTAAATAAAGGATGTCTGAAAAAAATTTAAGTCATTAAAACAGTCCAGTAATGAGCAGAAGCAAATAATAAATTACTCTTTCGAAGTTTGCTCAATAAAGTGATCAAAGATAAAGAGGTTTATATAGAGCAAAAACCATAAATATCTCTGAAGATAATAGCATTAGTGAATTTCCAACATTTCATTAAAGAAAACCAGGTAGGAATTTTACTCGTTTAGAATCATCTATGAGTATGAGTCCAGATAGTTAAAAATAAATAAAATGTGCTATATCTTTACTGAAAGTTACTCAACAATATTGTTAAAAAATATTAAAATAGGATAATTCATTTGGTTTAGATATTGATGCTAAATTTTAATCATTGATTAAATTAGGATTACCTGAAATTAATCATTTAAATGATGTAAGTGAATTAATGAAAAGATCCTTAAGTTTAATAACATAACGATTAGCATTAAATAAATAAGCAAATAAAATAGATACAGCATAATTATAATTATAATGTGGATCAATTGATAAATTAAAAAAAATATTCTAAAAAGGATTATCAAATTCATATAAATAAGCAGGAACTTCATTAAATAGTAGAAACAAAAAAGGAGTCAATAATGGAGGTAAAGTAAGAATTATGGATTTAGTCAAACCCAATAAATCTAAATTTAATCAAAGATAATATAAGGAGGATTAGGAGGAATCTTAATATTAAAATTAATAAACTCCTATTTAAGAATAAAAAATTGATTCTTTAGAATATATAACATTTTCTCCTTCAGAAGAGAATGTAAATTAGAATACTAACACATAATAATTATTAAATATTCATATTTATTCTCAATAAGAAGATGATGATAGTGATGATGTTCAATAAAATCTATTCATTAGAGGTTATTATTCTGATTCTGGAATTACATTGCGAATTCCATAATCTACTTAAAAAATGTAATTTATTTTATAATATCATTAATTCTAGAATGACAGTAGGATTAAAAGATTTTGAATTTTAAGAAGTATTGGGTGTTGGAGCATATGGAGCAGTTTGGAAGGTTAGAAAATTAAAAACTAATGATGTTTATGCAATGAAAGTTATTGACACTTAATAATAATCAAGTTAAAACTTTTTTGAAACCCTTAAAGCTGAAAGTACTATATTTTCAGTTCTTGAAGGGGATTTCGTTGCAAAAGCTTACTATTCTTTTAGTCATTCAGATTGTTTATTTTATGTTCTTGAATATGTGAAGGGAGGTGATTTTGATAAAATTTTAAGAAAATATGGTGCTTTAGATGAACCAATTGCTAAATTTTATATTGGTGAATTACTCTTGGCTATAGAGGCTTTACACAAAAAGTAAATCATTCATAGAGATTTGAAGCCACAAAACATCTTAGTAGATGGTAAAGGTCATTTAAAATTAACTGATTTTGGATTATCAGAAATAGGAATGAAACTATATATGAAATAATCTGAACCTAGTTAAGCTCTTAAATTATAACAATAATTAGACAATAATATAAAAGATTTAGTAAGCAGTGAACCAAAGTCTCCTAGATTTGATCATTGTATATCAATAAAGGCCAGCAATCATAATAAACATAGAGTTGTTGGTACTCCAGATTATATAGCTCCTGAAGTCATTAGAGGAGAGTCTATAAGCAATGAATCACTTGATTAATGGAGTTTAGGTGTAATTACTTATGAATTCTTGGTTGGTATTCCACCATTTAATGATGATACTCCAGAAAAGATCTTTGAAAATATTTTATAAAGGAATATTATTTGGCCAGAAATTGGAGATGGAGAAAATCAATTGAGTCTAAATGCAAAAGATTTTATCGAGAGATTATTAGATCCCAATTATAAAACTAGGATGACTGTTGAAGAAGCCAAAAGGCATTCATTTTTTAAGGGTTGTAAACATATTTCTTAATATAGATATCAATTTTGATACTCTTCGTAAATAACCAGCACCAATCATACCTGATAATGCACCTGATGATCAACCTTTACTGTTAATAAAGAAATAGAGAGAGAAAGATAAATTAACAAAATTACTACGTGATACTTCAAGTGAAAACTCTACCATTTCAAAATTAGGTGTTGACAATTTATTGAGACTTGATTTACTTGTAGAAATGAATTAATAAAAGGCTCATTAATTAAGAAAAAGATATCATTGATATTTTGATGTATTTCTACGGAATTGTTTTAAAGTGTTATATTTAAGCGTATTGAAAAAAAATTATTTATTTAACTTTTAATGTAATAAAAATATATGAGACCTCTAACATCAGCTAGTCCAAATAAGATTCCCATATCAAATTTTGCAAGTGTCGATCGAGATAAAACAAGAGGGCAAACCTACACTCCTTAATACACCAAAGTTGAGGATGTTTAGTCGCCTAAAAATCAAAATAGTTTAAATGCTTCTCAATAAAATGAAATCTAAACACTCAAAAAACTTGTAATCTAATTAGATTCCAGGATAAACTAATAAAATGAAACAATTACTTAGATTAAATTTGACTTGGAAAAAATGAAAGAATTAAATTCAGAGTTGATTGAAAAATTAAAAATGGCTGCTTCTCCAACTTATACTAATTCAAATAACCTCGATAGAAGAGCAGTTGATGATCAAAAAAAATTAAAATAAGAAATCATGTAATTGGGAAACAAGTTTTCTGAAATGGTATTTAAAGTATAATTATTTTATAGAAAGTTGACTATGAAACCAAACAAATGTCATTGGAAGAAAAAGTACGATCCATTCAAATTTCTTTTGAAAATAGAATGAAAATATTCTTTGAATCTAAAATGGAATTTGAAGATATTTATAATTCAATCAATTAATTAGGTAAATTATTGACATAACAAATAGCTAACGAGTTGAGTCTTTTAAAAGATAAAACCTGTCCAACCGATATGATTAATGAAACCTACCATGTGGATTAGAAAGGATACTTGATGGACTCATAAAATAATTACTTGCTTGATAAAGGGTAAATGATAAAATTGAATGAAAAATAAATTTCATATTTAAAGTAACATCATAAATTATTATGATGTATTAAACTATTTATAATCTAAGCTTGATATCATTTCCATAGATGAATTAATTTTTGTATTTTCTCCATTTTATATTCATATTTCATTAAAAATAATAAAATGTCGTTTGGTTTATTCTAAAAAATTTCATTAATTAAAATATGTTAAGAATAACAGCATCATAATGGTACTTAATTTATATTTAGTTATTATTCTTATTTATATTGATATTCAACTATGCTTGCTAATCCTTAATTGGTTTTATAATTTAAGAGAAAATAAATTAGTAAATTTTAATAAGATTAAATATAAAACTATTTTAATACCTTGATAATATTCCATTAATAAAATAATTAAAGTTTTTAGATTAAAATTCAAATTGTCGTTTAAGTTTGGAATATTTTTTATATATTTAAAAGAATTTTCAGTATTCATCTAAATTTCAAAAGATTAAAGATATATTAATCAAATTAATTTTCTAGGAATTTAGTATTAATTGATTCTAAGAGTATATTTGCTAATCTAAAATATTTATTAATATTGATGTTAATTATATAATTCTTTTAATTTTTAATTAATTTAAGTAAGCATAATATATGTAGAGTGATTATTTCATCGTACTTTATCAATCACAAACAATTTTGATTAGTAGCATTAATAACATTCTTTTTAAGGTCTAAGGTTACTTTAAGATCAATCCTTTTGTTTTTTGTTATTAAAGATTTTATTTTAAATTCTATTAAATATTTACATTCAATAAGTTATTCTTTTGTGATATTGATCAGAATTCTGATATGAGATATTTGTAAAATATTTAGGTGATTGTCAATTTTAATAATAATGATTTATATAAATGAAAGTGAGGTGAGTTCGATCCTGTTTTTGAGTGTATTTTAATAGAAAATTAATGTTTAATTTATACGTGTTAAAGCATATTAAAAATAATAATGCAAGATTTTATGACAGGATATTGATTATTATTATAAATTTATGTTAAAAAATAATCATTCTAAATCGATAAATAAATTAAATATGCTTAGATTTGTAGCCAGAAATCTCAATAATGTTTATAAATTTTCCGAATTGTAAAAGTTTGGAGTCTCTTTTCTTGGTTCTGGAAATGCAGAATATTTGGAAAATCTATTCGACTAATGGTACTTGGATAATAAATCAGTCCCTGCCACTTGGGATTCATATTTTAGATAAGTTTTGGAATCTAACAATTTTGATTTCACTCCTGAGCCATAAAATGGATAGTCAGTTTCTGTTAGATTAGATGTATGATAATCCATAAGAAATTAGGGGTAATCAGGTGTAAGGAAATTATTAAGTGATCATTTCAGAGTGTTGTTACTAATAAATAAATACAGACATAGAGGACATGAGAAGTCATAAGTAGACCCTTTGGATTTAGAGCATATTTAACAAATAGGCAAAGTAAAAGGATATACAAAATTGGATTATAGTGAATATTTCACATAAGAGGATTTGGATAGAGAATTTTATATACATGCTATAGGAAGCACAGGAATAACAAAGGACAAATAAAGTAATGGATAATATTAATAATTAGTGATGAAATTAAGAGACCTAATAAATTACTTAGAAAAAGCTTATTGCGGAAAAATATCATATGAATATATGCATATTTAATCAAATGAAGAAAGAGATTGGTTTAGAGATCAAATAGAAAAATATGATGAATTTATGCCAAGTAAAGAGCAGAAATTAAAAACTTTTGAAAGGTATGAATTAATATTTATGATTATAATAGATTGGGATAAGAACATGCATTTAGTACATTTTTATAGAAGAAATTTAACACATCTAAGAGATTTGGAATAGAAGGATGTGATTCAATGATTTCTGGATTATAATCTTTAATAGATGCAGCAGCAAGTGCAGGTGCTGAACATGTTGTATTTGGAATGGCACATAGAGGAAGACTTAATACACTTTATAATGTATTCTAGAAGTCAGCTGAAGAAATAATGGTTGAATTCTAGGATTTGAAGAGTACTTTTAATGAAGATATTTGGGGTAATTCTGGAGATGTGAAATATCATTTGGGTTCAGTTCATAATGTACTTTTTGGAGATAAGAAATTAAGATTAGAAATGTTACCTAATCCATCTCATTTAGAAACAGTGGATCCTTGTGTTTATGGAAAAGTTAGAGCTATCTAAGATTATTTCCAAGATTCAAAGAGAGAAAAAGCTTTTGGAGTATTGATTCATGGAGATGCTGCAGTTTCTGGTTAAGGAATAGTTTATGAATCTTTACAAATGGCAGATTTAGAAGGTTATAAATCAGGTGGAATTATTCATGTTGTTTCAAACAATTAAATAGGATTTACTACTGTTCCTAAAGATAGCAGATCTGGATTGTATTGCACAGATATTGCACATGCTATATCAGCACCTGTTATTCATGTTAATGCTGATGAACCTGAATTAGTTGATAAAGTGTTTAAGATTGCAACTGAATATAGATATAAATTTAAGAGAGATATCTTTATTGATTTAGTAGGATATAGAAGATATGGACATAATGAATAAGATTAACCTAAATTCACTTAACCTATAATGTATGAAAAAATTGATAAGACTCCACCTGTCTTTATAAAATATAGTGATAAGTTGATTGCTCAAGGTATTGTAACCAAAGAACAAGTGGATAATTTGATGAAAACTCATGAAGACAATCTTGAACTAGCTTATTAGAAATCTAGAAAAATGGATTATAATCTTAAAGATTGGTAACCTGTGCCATGGGAAATGATTAAAGTCCCAGTTCTTTGGGGAAGAATTAAAGATACTGGTGTTCCTTTGAATGTTTTAAAAACATTAGGGGAAAAAATTAATAAGATTCCAAATGAATTTAATGCCCATCCTTAAATCAGGAAATTCTATGAAGAAAGATTATCATGGATTCAAAAAGATTAACCTATTGATTTTGCTGCTGCTGAAGCTATGGCATTTGGAACTCTTCTTCATGAAGGATTCAATATTAGATTATCTGGAGAAGATGTATAAAGAGCTACATTCTCTCACAGACATGCTGTTATTCATGATCAAAAAGATCCTAATGGTTAAGATTATGTTCCTTTACATTCTGTTATACCAAAAGGATAAGAACATAGGCTCAGTATTTATAATTCTCATTTGTCCGAATATGGAGTTTTGGGTTTCGATTATGGTTACTCTATAACTAATCCAAACACCTTAGTATTATGGGAAGGATAATTTGGTGATTTTGCAAATGGAGCATAAATCATTATTGATAATTATATAGCTAGTGCAGAATCAAAATGGGATGTTGATAGTGGATTGGTTATGTTATTACCAAATGGTATGGATGGATAAGGACCAGAACATAGTTCAGGAAGAGTTGAAAGATTTTTATAGTTGAGTGATGATGATCCTGCTGTCTTTGAAAAAAATCTAGGAGGTAATATATACTTTTTATATTTTATAGTCAGATTAACTAGATAGATGAGAAATTCAAATATGCAAATTGTTTAATGTACTACTCCGGCAAATTATTTTCATGCTCTTAGAAGATAATTAAGAAGAGATTTTAGAAAACCATTAATTGCTATGACATCTAAAAGACTTTTGAGATTGTAAGCTGCTAAATCTAAGCTAATTGAACTTACTACTTAATTTAATTAGGTTTATGATGAGGCTTTCCCTGAATTCCTTGTAGAACCAAATCAAGTTAAAAGAGTTATTTTGTGTTCTGGACAAGTTTATTATGATCTTATTAAAAAAAGAGAAGAACTTAAATAAAATGTAATTCTATCTCATATATTATTATTATAGAATGTGGCAATCTTAAGAATTGAATAGTTAGCTCCATTTCCTTATGAATTTTTACAAAAAATTATTGGCAAATACAATAAAGCAGAATTTGTTTGGGTCTAAGAAGAGCATATGAATTATGGCCCTTGGGCATTTGTTAGACCAAGAATTCAAAGTGTATTGGCCAAAACTACAAATATATCTAATTCCCCTATTTAATATATTGGCAGGAAACCAAGTGGATCACCAGCTACAGGTTTTCATTAATTACATGAAAAGGAAATATAGACTCTATTATAAAAGGCATTTGAAATTTGATAAATTATGTTATATTATTTTTGATATTTATCAACCCTATAAATCTCATAAATGAAATATCAAAGAGAAATAAGCATTCCATAATTTTATTATTTTTAATGCTAACAGAAGATGTTGTATTCTATTCTATTGCTACTACAATCCTTTTAATCTATGTCTTATACTTGATATGGGAATACTCAGCAAAGGATGTGCCATTATACATCAAGATTTTAACCTTTATATCTTGGACATTAACATTTTCAATTGTATTAGTCCTACCAATTGATATTGCTAATGTTTTATATACAATATTAAATATTAGTCAACCAAATAGGTTAATGAAACTTAATAGTTAGAAACAATGGGTAACATTAAAATATTATGGAGAATTATGTATTGGGGAAACTTCTTTTTGGCTTGGTAAAAATTCTTATTATACAGGTTGGTTTTACCATTTTTTTAAGATTATGAAGGCTCTGGGGATTTTGATGTAAGAGGTAAAATTAGGTACTCTTTGAAAAAAAATTTAACAATATATGGAGTAGGAACTATAATAATTGTTGGATTAGCCATTTATTTATTGATTAAGGATAATTTTGATTCAACTCATGTGGAAGGTGTTCTTATAGGTGTGAGCAATTTCTTGTAATTGATATTAATTATCATTTAGTGGATTACTTTTAGTTGTCATTCTCTTGGGTTAAGGTTTAGTAGCAATTCCAAAATTATATTACAGAGAACATAAAGAGGAAGAAGTGTTGGAATAATGTTATTAATAGGCTGTTTTATTAGATGAATAAAGAACTGAGAAAACCTATGAACTTGAAGACATTTGTAGGGTTGTAATATATTTTGAAATAAATAGACCCTTCAATTATTGTAGAATGAACATTCTGATAGTGAATTCAGTAGATATTTGATGATAATTTTACAAAAGATTCCTTAGGAATTTTAAAAGAGTATAAGATAAACTTTATAGAAATATAATGCTTCCAATATTCCAGATAAATATAAACCATTAAATTTAGAAGTATTAGCTTCAATACATAAATATATAAAATGTCTTATGTTTGATTTATAAAGAATTTAAACAAAACTTAATATAGTTAATTAAAAAGCATTAAAATTTGAAAGGAAAGACTTAGCAGATGATGAGACTTAATTTGAAACTAAATGGTCTAAAATGATATATAAAATTTCAATTATTTGGAATTTAAAGCTCAGAAAATATTATTGTGTAGTATTGGCTATAACATATGCTCTTCTTAGTTTATTCATACTATTTTGTGAGTTGATCACTTTTGTGGCTAAAACAAATAAAGAGTTGAATCCTTATTATTTATTATTGTCATCAATTAATAGGTATTATTTAACAGAACTTATTTTGTTGTTACCTTTATTATATATGATGTTTTGTACATATTATGGTTTATTTGCAATGAAAATTTCAGGTTTAATTTCTTTTAATAAACATCATCATACAGATGCACCAAGTTTAATGTTTGGATCTATGTATTTATATTTAATAAATTTCCTAGTAATTTTGCTAGAGTAAGTTTTCCTTTGTGTTTCAATTTCATTTAAATTACAGACATATTAGAAGATTAAACAACTTCTTTTAGTGAGACTGTAGGTAATCTGGCAGAATCTCTTTTTGTATAGAGTTACAAGACTATATTGCCTTTAATGTTATTGATAATGTGTTTTTTCAATTTATTCAATATTGGTGATAAGTTAATGAGAACTATAGGTTTAGGATAATATGCTTAACAAGAGAGAATATAAGGAATGAGTTTGGAAGGAAAAAAAATAATAGAAAAAGGTATAATTGCTTATTATATTTATAGAAAGAGAATTAAGAAAGAAAAATAATCTTAATGATAGCAATTCTCAGATTGTATTTTAGGAATTATAAATTATGCCAAAAAATAAAATTCAAGATGAAGAAGATACTTCAAGAAAAAATTCATAAAATTAAGGAATTAGAAATTTTGATTAAATTCTAAGCATTTGAATTATATATATTTTTACTTTTAATTAATATGGACTCATAGTAACAATAAGATTAAAAATAACCTTCAAGCATTGGATAAGCAATTAAATAACAAGTCTTGAAAGCTTGGCAACCTGTTCCCACTCTTAATTCCACTATAATATTGTTTGGCATATTAAGTGTATATTTTCTAAGTATGGGTATTGTACTTAATGTGTATTCTGGGAAAATTAACTAATAAAGTTTCAGATATGATGCATATTGTTGGCAAGAACCATTTTGTAATTTTACAATAGCTTTGGACACTAATTACACAGCTCCAATCTATTTATATTATTAGTTGGATAATTTCTATTAAAATCAAAGAAGGTAATGATTCTTATAATCTATTATGTAGATATATCACATCAAAATCAGTAGAATAATTATCTGGAGAAAAGGGATTAGGAGTGGATGATTTATCTTCATGTTATCCTGTAATTACAAATGCTTAAATGGGTAAAACTGTAGCAATAGATGGCACACCTTTAGAACCAACTGCTCCAGCAATTCCATGTGGTTTGATTGCTTAAAGTTTATTTAATGATACTTTTGATATATCATATCAAGTTAGTAATGGAACAGTGTATAAAGTTGAAGCGTCAAACTAAGGCATAGCTTGGCCAACTGATTTAGAACTATATTAAAATACAAATATCAGTTAATAATGGTATAATGTTACAGATGAGAGGTTCATGGTTTGGATGAGAGTAGCAGCTATGCCAAATTTTAGAAAACTTTGGGGAGTAATCAATTAAGACCTTCCATAAGGTCTTTATTCAATATATATATCAAATAGTATTTCATAAATATTAATTTTAGATTATGATTCAACTAATTATGGAGGTAAGAAATATATTGTATTTTCAACAACCAATTAATTTGGAGGAAAAAATGAGTTTTTATCTGTTGCCTATATATGTGTTGGTGTAGCATCATCTTTAGTAACTATTGGATTTTGTTTGAAGAAATTTTTCTCAAGAGCTGGTCCGAAAAAATTCTGAATTAATATCTAAATTCTATTGTTGAAAATTTAAATAAATAAATTTATAATTATATCAAGTAATTCTTTCTTAGAATTGTCTTTTGTAAGAATTTTTAATGATCTCAATATGGGGTTATAAAGAAATTAATATTAAAATAAGAGTTTACAAAATTTATTATTTAAATTAAGTCTCAATAATTGTAAAACTACTTTATAACTTTAATAAATCTGATATTATTGAATTACTTAAAAAATTTGAAAATTTATATTTTATTTTATAATCATCACTAAGGAACGATTTTGAATATTATAATTATTTTATAAAATGGATGAATATTAAGTATTTTTTAAAGCCAAATGTATAGAATATCAAAAAAACAAAGTTGATATTTCAAGAGAAGAAATGATGATAGAGATATCAGAAATGTGGGAATAATATAAAAGAGAAAATGATTCAAAAAATATTAATGGAAATGAACAATTATATTTTCAAATTTTTGATTTTCTACTTACAAAACAACAAAAAGAATATGAAAGACAATAATTGGATTCAATTAACTATCCAGCCTCTTAACCATGTTATTAAAAGAAAAAAAAAATTTAAGCTCCAACTATTCAAATTTCATATTGTACAAGTGAACCTAAATTTGTAATTGAAGCTAGAAATCTAGCTATGGAAATACTTAGAGAATTCAAAGTTAACATTATTAAAAGTTAAATACATCATTCATCAAAAAATATTTCTGTTGTCTTGTATTAAGAAACAAAAAATATTGAATTATGGTCTTATTTAAGAGATGGACCAATAGATTATACAAAAATATTTAATTTAATTTCAAAATATGTTTAAAGATTGTGAGTTATTATTATATTTTTTTCTCACTTATTTTAAATAGTTAAAATTCTTAAAAAAAACTATTTGATTATAATATAAAAGACCAACTTCAAAGTTAATCATTCAAAATAAAAAAAAATAGAGGAGTCTATTTTTATATTTAAATATTCGGTTTATCTCTAAAATTAAATAAATAAATATTATTTTTATTATCAATTAAAAGTAGAAAAAGTATGAAACTAGAATAAACACTCTTATTTAATCAATTCGCTATTAGAAATTAAATTGTATAAAATTATTATATATAATATTGTTAAACTATTTAATAAATTGTTTTTGTTTGAATTTGATATTTGTTACTCATAATTTTGGAAATTCAGCTTTTCCTTTTGTCATTGAAGCTGTAATTGCAGTAGCCATATCATTTGTAAAAAGCATGGCCATATTTGTTCTTGCCATAACATCTAATTAAGAATCTAAATTTTATTCTCTAGTCACAATGCTTTTAATTGTATAGCATCCTACAGGAGACTTTGAAGCTATGATCTCAGCAAGCTTAAAAATCTCATCATTTAACTAATCATTCTTAACTACTTTGCTAACTAAACCCAATGATAAGGCCTCTTAAGCATTAAAAATTCTTCCTGTATATGCCAATTCTCTAAAGAGTGATGTATTAGCATTCTATACACCCAATCTTTAAAGTGTTCCTATATCAGCTGCCCTAAAAAATGAATGAATGTTAATTTACATTCCTATATCAATTTCTTTGATTGAGAAATTTGCATCTTCCGAACAATATCTAATATCAGCAGAAGTAATTAGATCAATACCACCACCCAAACAGTATCCTTATATGCCTACTATTACAGGGACTCTGATTCTAGATAATGAAGTCATAGCAAATTGCCAATCCTTGATTAGATCATAGATTCTAATTGATCTTCTTGCTTAATCTAATTCATCTGGAAACTAGGTAATAATAAATTTAATTGAGTACTTAGAACATTTATGGAGCTTCTTTGAGATCAAGACCAGCACAGAAATGTTTTCCTCTTCCTGTCAATACTACAACTCTAACATCATCAGTTTAATTAATAATATCGACGACAGTCTTGAAATCTTGAAAGAGTTGACTTGACATAGCATTGCTAGGATTATTAATAGGATGTACAGTTATTTAGGTCTATTGATTTCAAGATGATAAATTTATCCTTTTTTGGTACCCACAAGAGTTTACATATTATCAAAATAATTATTGAAATTTTATGTTTAAATTTTTATTTGTATTTATTTTTGATGATATAAATGAATTTTGAAAATATATATCCCAAAATAAATAAATTAATATATGAATCATTTACAAGGAGCTTCTAGTACTCCAGTCCCAGCAAATGTTGATTCTACATGGGTGTTGATTACTTCATTTAGTGCATTATTAACAATTTTGGGATTCGCCTTTATCAGTTCAGGAGCTGTGAGATATAAATCTGTGCAATCTGCAGTTATCACAGTCTTATTAGGAGCAGTGATCACAATAGTATTTTTCTGGCTTGTAAGAAAATATCAATTTAACAATTGATTAGTTAGGATATGGATTTGCATTCGGAGATGATAAAGGAAATAAATTCATTGGTTTTAGTAGATTTGCTGGAGCTGGATTTGGAGTTGATTAATCAAGAGATGATTATACAAATTTAAGTAAGCAAATAATAACTAATTATTAATTAGTTTTCTAGAGTGTTGGAGCAATAATAGTGTCATCTTTATTTGGATTGGGAACATTGGAAAGATCCAGATTTTTCTCAGTCAGCGTTTGTCTAGCTGTTATTTCAGGTTTCTTATATCCAACTGCATTACATTGGGTTCAACCAAATGGTTGGTTAAATAAATTTGGATTTATTGATTTTGCTGGATCTAGCTATATCCACTTATTTGGTGGAGTGACAGCATTAGTTGTTTCTATTTTCTTAAAAGAAAGAAGAGATTAAGCAGGAAATGTTCATCCAGGTATCTTTCCTCATCATTCCCCAATCAATATTGGTTATGGATCAATAATTTTAAGTATTGCCACACTCATTTTTATTAATGGTGCAAATTAAGAAGGAAAAACAGATAAATATGAATAAGGATTAATAGCAGTTAATACATTAGTTGCTGCAACATTTTCAGCTTTAACAAGTTTTATAGCTTAATATTTAAAAACACACAAAACTAGTTTGATTGCTATTGCAAGAGGAAGTGTTGCTGGAATTGTTGCTATTTCAGCAATAGCTAATGATGTTAGAATTTGGGAATCAGCATTAACTGGTATTTTAGCTGGATTAGTGTATATTGTACTTATACTTGTCATTAAAAGATCTCATGTTGATGATCCTGCTTATACTTTAGCTACACATTTAGTAATTAATATATAATTAATAAATTTAGGGACCAGGATTATTGGGTACTCTTTTAGTTGGAGTTTTGACAATTAGTAATGGATTTGTAACTGGACATGGATTTAAATAATTTGGATTATAACTTGTAGGTGTTTTGGCATTGATTGGTTGGGGATTATTGATAGCTTTATTCGTTATTCCTTTAAAGGGAACTGGAGTTTTTAAGATAAATCCCTTTTAAGAATCCTAAGGAATAGATACCAGTTATGGTAATTATTTGTTATAATGATTTTTTAGCTGAAGGAGAAGCTATTTAATTTATTGATGAAAAACCAGAACCAGCTCTTTTAAGTAGTACTCCTAAAAGAGGAATCTTCTAATGATTAATAAATCATTTAATTTTCATACATTAAAACAAAAAAATTAATATTTACTTAAAATGTAAATAAAGTTTCTTGATCTAAAAGAATGATGAATTACAAAATAAAAAAAATAATTGTAATATCATTTACTGACATCCCAAATACTATAATCACTTTTGCCTTCAATTGCTATCATTAAATCATGAGTTTAAATCTCTAAAAATTTGAGGTATCGAGTTTCAGAAGGAGTTATTCTATATTTATTTTCAAGCTTTAAAGGATAAATAAATAATATTACTTCAAATTATTCATTTAGAATCAAATAATGATCAAACTAAGAACTATGAAGAAGACAAAGAAATTTCTTCCTTACTTATATTACATCTATCAATTCTAATTCTTTGTCTTCTTTTTCAAACAATATCTAACGTAAATATTTTTTGACATTCTTAATTTAATTAGATATTATATTACAATTTTATGTGGTTCATATGGTTTATTATCTTTTGAGTTAGTTAAATGAGGTGGCAATTATATCTTTTTTAAATCGATAATAGTTAATACACCTTACTATGTCATAATCAAAAGTCTATGATTTGAAATTAATTTTGATCTAAGAACTTGATCTTTTCCAGCTACATTTTTTATTTATTTAAATAATTAAGAATCATGAAATAGATATGTTGTAGATTTCTCAGATGCAATAGTTAATCCATCAGAAAAGTCAACACTTTTAATTATAGATGGTTTCAATTCTATTTTATATTATTCTAACATTTCTCCTTCATATATTTTTGAACTATCAAAACAAAATCTCCAAACTTTAATAAAATCTGCACAAATTGTTGCAAATTCCAATTCATTACTATACTTAGAATATTCAACAGTTTATCTTAAATATTTTTCATTAATAAATTTTAATTGTTCAATAGGTTATTAATGCAAATCTCTAAATTCTGTTAATTATTCTATTTATTTCATATCCTAATACAAAAATAATTTGACTGTAAATCCTAAATCAATATATTTATCATTTAATATTTTTATATTTCTACCTGTTGTCAAAAACATTCCTGGAGTCTAACATAATTCAACATCCTTCAATTCTTAATGAGGTTTTAATTAATGTTAATTAACAATAGATAAATCACTCTATTCAATCTCAATTGTTATAATATTAAGTGTTCCTTCTTTACCTGCTGTTAAACATACATTCTTTTATATATTTATAATTTTCAATAAAAAGGTATGTTATGTATTTACTTAGATAATCCTTTTAAATTCTGTTCCTGTAGAATCATATGGAGCAGTGATCGGAATTTATTATTTTATAATAGATTAAGATTGTTCAGTCTTCATTGTATGATGTGTGTAATCTAAACTTTTTAATAATTCTAATTTTCTAGATTTGGTTAATTTATTTATTTTCCATCTTGATAACTATTCTAAATCATCTTAATCATAATCTGTAGCTAATGTATATATTTATTATTAAGTATTTTGTGTTGTTTAATATTTTGTAAATGATTAAGGAGGTACTTTTAATTATAAATTAGGATTGCTTGTGATATCTTTAATTTTAAATGTCTTTGGTAACATATTGATCTTATTTATTTGAAAATGCTCTTCCTTAATTAAGTTTCTTATTCTTTCCATTTCTTAATGAAATTATTTTAAATATTTATGGACTTAATTAGACATAGGTTCTAATAATATCTTCACATTTTAATGAAATAATTCAACTAATGCTTATATCTATTATAATGTTATTAAATATTCTTTACTTTCTTTTCATAATGTTCTCTTTCTAAGTCTCCTGTATGTAAACGATATAACAGAATGTTTGCTTCCTTAGTTGATATTTTAGCATTTAAAGCACTCATTACTGTTTAAACTATCATATGACCAGTTTCTCGATTGCTATTTGTAATTTATGAAACTTACTTTAAAACTTATGCTGAAAAACAGTCTTCAATTGATTGATTAATAAAATCAACAATCATTTTTTTTGATGATTATAATCCATCAATCATTTAATGTAAATATTTTTCAATAGAGTCTTCTAATTTTCTTAAAAAATTCATTCTAATTTCATGTCTAATGTTTCCATTATTAGATAGAAAGATTTTAGTTTTATTACCAAGATCACTTCCATATAATGCAAAGTCAGGACTGATATTTCAATATAAAATTTACTTTCCTCCTTTTAAAAATGTTTCTGTCTATTACAAAAATGCTGCAGCATCTACTATTTTATGATTGCTATGTTCATTAGAGGTTCTGGAACAATCATCACATAGTAATTTGTTGTTACATGAATTATCTACACAAATGAATTTGATATATCTCAAATGGAAATCACAAATCTATTGCATAATTTTAATAATACAAAAAGTTCATTAAAATATTTCTTAATATTATAATAATGTCAATTTTTTATAAAGATAACTATGAACCTATTCAGAGTTAAATCAAAAGGGCACCATTTTAATTACTAATCATTATAAAATAAAAAGGACTGAAAAGATAATTGTCAATTTAGATATTGAATGTTTTTTAATTTTTATTAATATTATATTCTTTTACCATTTTTATAAATGAACATTATTTCTCAAAGATATTAATTGGGTCTGTCACCTAATTTTTGTAAATTTTATAGAGCCAATTGTCTTGAAGTTGAGGAGTCTTGATATGGTAATGTGAAAACTATATTTATAATACAAAATATACATAGTCCATTTGTCAAATTGATTTTCAACAATTAAGTCATAATTTTGGGTTTTTAATCATTCAAATTTTGTTCAACTTCATATTAATGAATAGCATAAAAATATCCATAAGATATTGCTCCCTAAGGATCTTAAACTGGAGAAAATATTTCAAAACCTACAGTTCTTCTTCTATAGGGAGTAAATATTTATTCAGGAGGTTCCAATGAGAATAATTCATTTTATTAAATTACAGCATTTGCCCAATCAAATGAATAAATTTCTCTTTATTCAGTATTTTTAAATTTTAAGCATTCTCCAGATAGAATTAATTGATTTGTTCCATAATAAGGACAACTAAAAACTGGGGAAGCTAAAACTGATCTATGATATGCTTCCTCTCCAGCATATGAAATTGTGAAATCTTATCTTTAAGCTCCCAAAAATTTTTCATCCTTGCAGATAAATATCTATCCTGAATTTTATTATTAACATCTATGGTTAGGTAAACCATCTGGATCTTTAGTTACTCCACCAAAGAATACAATTAACTTATCAAATTATTAATGTGAAATAGTAAAGAAACTACCATCAAATCTTTCAATCAAGTTATGTTTCATTTGTTCCCACTTTCTATTATATGTAGTATTTTTTAAAACATATTGACTATTCAATAATTAACATTTAATTTAATTGTCATGGTTTTTCAATTATTTCTATCCATAAAAAACATAAAGATTTCTAAATTTTATCATAATTAATATACCCTTTATAACTTGTACCCATAAAATTATATCCTTCTACAGGAAAATCAGGTAATTATGTAATTAGTGCATCTTCTTCAATTTTTTAAAATGGGTTTTTTGGAAATGTTATCTACAAACACTAGTTAGATTGAGTGAATCTTTCTGCCTTTTGTCCACCAATAACATAAATAACATTCTAATTTTGATCAGACTCTCCTTTAATATATAAAGCCTGTTCTAATTGAATATAAGGTTAGCCTTTGAATGTGAGTGGATACTCATACCATATACCATATTGGACTAAATAAACAATTAACTAATAATTAATTCTGAATGATTACAATCGAATAGATTTAGTTATTAGTATAGATCTTTTTTAAAGCAAATACATAATCATCACTAAGTGATTATTTTCCTAAAGAGATTAATTTTAAAGATTGAGTTAGAGCTTATTTAAATTTTTGCTTATGTTCTGCAACTTTGTCTTATAAGGCTATAAAAGAGAGGTTTTGACTCTTTTTGAATACCTTATAGAGTTTACTGAATAAAAGTTATTGTAATTTGACAATGGTTTAACTTATTTCATCGAGTATTCTTCTTTGATCATCATTTTAATGTTCTTTGTTTATTTACTTTTATCTTCTAGACACACCTAATATTGGAACTGAACCTGGTAATTGATATCTTTGAGGTACTAACTTTATTTTATTTTTCAAGGAAGAAGACAACTTATTGTTAACTTTTGTTTCAATAAGGTAAGTATTTTTGCCTGGCTAATAGATCAATTATTATTCATTTAATTAGAGATGCGAATTCTTCTATTTGAATTGTCTTAATTCTTCTAACACATGATAGAATGTATAATCTACTCCATAATCCTTAAAATTTGTGTATCTCCTGCATCCTGGACAAGCAAACCCACTATTAATATAAAATTTCATTACGTGGGTTCAACTTTATTTTGCATATTTTTGAAATGCTCCATCCAGGCTTCTAAATCGAAAATACAGTGAACATAGCTGATAGGAGAATGTCTAATAGGAATTGTTACAGGAAGCTTTGAAAATTGGCATATTGTTGTGAGGACTATTTCTTCACTGCCTATTTTATCTTATAGAAGTCTTTGAAAGGAAAGACTTACATTAAAAGACTTCAGATGTTCTTCGTATAATTGCATATCTATTAATTTAGATATTTATATTTTTAAGTCAAATATGAATAATTGCTATATTAACATAAAAAAATGCTTATAGTAACGAGATTATTACTCCAAAAATTAATAGAAAATCAAAATAACCTTAATGATATTTAAAGAAAATTATTCTGGAAATAAATTTTAAGCTTTATAAATATGATCTTTAATTCTATTATTCTAATTTTGTGAGTTAATGATTCTAAAAAATGAGATTTAGGGTAAATAAAAATATATAGAGGAATTAGATTGATATATATTTTGAGGGAATAAATAACATCACACTTATCTCTATTAGAATTGAAATATTTAATTTAATCATATAAAACAATTATATATTTTTTTATATGATTTATATAAATAATTTGCATGAAATATATTTTGAAAATCATAAAAAAAGTTTAATTTGAAGATGAACAATTTAAATTATTTTGATTTATGGAACATTGATAATTTGTTAATGGATTTTCAGAATTAAAATTGAATAAAATTATTAAATATATATATATATTTATATTGATATGTAGAAATAGACACCTTTATAATCTGACCCAGATTCTTTAGTGTACTTTATTATTGAGTTTAATATAGTGATGCATATGAGTAATTACAATGCAAAATGTCACATCATAATTATGATGTAGTAGATCAAATTGGATAGATATGTTAAAGTGTTATGTGGGGAGATAAGAACAATGACACATTTTTTGAGTAAGCATTCTATTTAAAAATTAATCTAGTTACTTTTGTGATCAAAAGACAATGTCATTATACTTAGATTTAGTGCATACTGGATAAAGGGAAGTTGTAGTGGCAGTAATTAAAGCAATTACGATGCTATTACAAAATATATAAAGACCAGTTTGCATAAATTACATATTAAGTCATAGTGCATTGAATGGCATAATCACAGCAGATTATAATTTTAGAGATGATGAAATCATAGCTTATTACATAAATTTATTAAAATGTGTTTCAATTAGGATTGATGAACAGAGTTTATAATTGTTTTATAATTTGGTATGTAATTCCAATCTCCATAGAAATTTAGCACATTTCCAATGTTAATGAAGGCCATCTGTTTTTACAAGCATAAAGAAAATTTAATAAGAACAAGTGTGAGAAATATAGTTTTAGGAATTACTAAAATAAACATACCATAATTGCGTAGATATGTGAGTTCTTTTCCATTCACATTGTTTTATGTTCAATTTAGTTGTTATATGAGAGATGCTCTATTTTATATTGGAGGTTTAATTTAAGAAGGAAGACAAGAATCACATAAAATAATAAAATTATTATTGGATGACTAATTAGATATTTTATACTTTTTGGAAGATCTCTTAAAAACTAATGTAGATGCTTTGCCAATAATTGTTAATTCAATAATGGTATATGGATTTATTCCAACTATAATAATGGGAGTTATTAAGAGTGGCTAATAATCTATAAAATAAAATTAATAACCATAAAGATAATCAATGAATTATTAATAATCTCAAAAATATTAACATAATCGTGGATAATCATTAGGTAATTTTACATTTACTAATATATTTTCATCATCCTAATAAACAAATAATTAATAATAATAATAGATAATTGATATTAAGTTTTGTCTATTTATTTTAATTCAAATATACAAAAGTTTTAGTTTCACTTAATTTCTGGATTTATTAACATTATTTATATTAGGAAAGGATCCTGAAATTGTTGATTTTATAACTGATTTAAGTAAGATGTTAATTAATATTAGATTCTAATTCAAAATTAAATTCATATGAAAAGGATGTTAGTATGAGTGAGACATGGATAATAAAAGAGAAAACATTCATTCAAGCATATTCTTAATTCATATATAAAGATTGTGAAATAAGTGGTGATATCAATATAAATGATAAAGATGAATTATTAAAGGGAGTTTCATCATATGAAACATAATCAATAAAAAGAGAATGTATAATTATATGATTATATTAAAAAGTAAATTGTGAACACTTTAAACCATTAATAAATGATTCTAAAAGATATGAAGATTTACTTAGTATTACTGATATGTGTGATATAACAATAGTAAAATCATAAAATAAAAGTAAAACATCAGCTTTGAGTTTTTTGGAAAGAAATGATAAAAATAAAGTAAATGGAAATACAAATAACAATAAAACACCATTTTATGCTTTAATGAAACATTTAGAAAGTAATGATGATACTGTTGTATTTATGGTCTTATTATTCATTAAAACATTTAGACATTAAAAGAATATATCTCATTCTATTTTAGAATAAGTTGGTATGATCACTCCTGATAAAAACATGGAATTGTATAAAAATTGTTCAGAAACTTCATTTTTTATGCAAGATAAATTATTAGGTATTTTAGAAACAGGATTACCACCTTATAGATTAGGAACATATATATTATCAATTTAAATGTTAATTGACTTTTGTAGAACAGATCTTGAGAGTTATGATTTACGTTACAAAGATAAATTTAAAAATATTGTATTGACTCATATTCAAAAAATTAATGAATATATTAATAATCCATTAGAAGCTCATTATGTTATTGAATTCTTCTATACAGAATATAAAGTCTTAAAGTAATAAAAAATTTATATCATTTATAGCAAGACATCCATATCAATATGGCCATAAACACATATATAATTATTGTATGAAATGACTCCAAAAGGTGTTTGTTAAATTGATATCAAACATAATGAAAGTATTTATTTTATGGAACCTGCAAATCAATAAGACAAAGTTAGAAAAGATATGATGATTTTATTGATATTGAAATATACAGCATCAGTTCTAATTGGATTTGAAGAACAAGAATAAAAAATACTTGACAATCCCAAACCATTTGGGGATGGTCCTAATTTGAAATATGTTTCAGGAAATGTCTATAATTTGTAAGAAGAACCATATTGTTAATTTATTTAACATATATGCAAATATCAAAACATTGATTGTTGCATTTTAGAGGATTCTTATAATTTAGTAGTCATGGATCTGACATAAGGGTAGAGTGCAGCTAAGTGTATAGTTTCACATAATTTGAAATATACAGATGAAATGGTAGAGAGACTTAATTTAAAAATGCTTCATGTTACATATAGATTTGAGAATTAGAATAATGTGTTTGATTTAGAATTCCAGAACAAACAGTGTTGTTAAGCAGCAAAAAAAATGACAGAATAAAAGAAAGTAGCTTTAAGAAAAGAGGAAGTGGATACTGTAACAACATATTTATAGGCACTCAAAAATACGTTGAATTATAATAAATGATAATTTTTAAATCAAATTATGATCTCTTTATTATTTCCAAAGAATAGTTTAAATTGATAAACTGATTTCTATATTTTTATACATATATTGATTTATAATATACTGAATATGAGAGACTTCTTTAAATCTATTCTAATTTAATAATAATAATAATATATATAAAATATTTCATTATTAAGTAAAATTATTAATTTATAAAAATCAATTATTAAATATATTTTACATAAGATTCCATCTAATTACTACTTATTCCCAATATGGAATCTATTTATCTGCCATTATTTTATTTAAATGTGTTAAAAATTGCTTATCTGATATCATATTCTTCTTGTCTTATTTGTTCTATTCCTCTTATTGTAAATCTAAATCTAAATCTATATATATATCCCTAAATGTTCCATTAGTCTATGCATCATTATTAACAACTACTATTTATGGTTACTCTTCATCTGATAGATCATTTATTTGATCCCAAAATAAGCATTTTATCTCAAAAAATAAACATTCAAATTTAGATTATTTTTATAAATCTCTCAAATTTTTTTCCAAATCATCCTATTGCAATGCACATTGAATCATATTTAATAATAAATTTAGATTCTTTACACTTGTATAATAGGAATTATTTCTAGAAGCCAATTATATTACAGAGACTACATTTTCTACTTTCAATTTCTATATTATTGCTTCATTTTTGCTTTATCCCAAATGATCATTAACTATTAATAAACATTCGACAAATATCTCCAATATTTCTTACTCTATTATTTCCTAAGATTTTCCCATTCTCTATGCCACTAAACTTACATTCCCTCTATTTTCAAGGAGTGTATGCCAGAGTTCTCTCTTTTCATATAAGGTTAATTAATGTCTATAAGGTTCTTCTTCTCTCTCTCTTTTACAGATATACATAAATATTTTAATTGCAAAATAACATCATGATTCCTAGAAATACTTTAATAAAAAATCATTTTTATTTTTAATCGTTATAAATTTGAAATTTCAATGGCTTCATCAGTTCTTCGTTCTCAAATTCCTTTAGGAGGAATATGTGATGTAGAGTCAGCAAAACATGTTGCAAGACGTCTCTTTGAATCTTATGATCGAGACAGAAATGGAATCTTAGATCAAGGAGAAGTAGCACCAATGATGGTAGATGCATATAAAGGAATGTCTAAAGGATTCAATCCAAGCAAATCAGATATTGATACCTATTTGAGAATCCTTGATAGAAATGGAGATGGCAAAATTACAATCTAAGATATTGAAGCTTTGGCTATCAAATACTTAGTTGGAATAACTGGTGAGTCACCTAAAAGACCCAAAAGATAGTATTCTAAATTTGTTGAAGATCGTCTAGATGTTGCTAGAAGACTCTTTCGTAAATTTGATTAAGATAATTCTGGATTTATCACTGAAAATGAAGTATGTTCATTCTAAATATCGTATAGGTTCCTTAATTATTGATTGAGACATATAAATCTATGGGTATTCAATATAATCCCACTTAAGAAGATGTCAAATCATGGATGAGAATGACTGACCTTAATGATGATGGTTAAGTTTCACTTGAAGAATATGAAGACTTAGTTATTAGATCACTACAACATGCAGGAATCCAACTTGAATGATATTATTATATAAAAATAAATATATTTCTGAATTCAAAAATTCTATATAAGCCATTGTCAGATCTCTTGATGAATGATAAAAATAATTCAATTGCTCTAATTATCTTTTCAATCTCTGTTTTAGGGTTCTTAATCCAAATATGTAAACATATTTTCTTTTGCTAAAATCTTATTCCTAATTTTATTCAAACATAATTTCATATATAGAATTTTTTTAAATGGCCATTCAGAAACTCATCCTAAACTTCTTAAGCTTTCGCTCTATATTTTTGTATTTAAATGAAGAGTTCTGCCAAAAATTTATGTAAATTTGCATTAAACAAATTTATGAAACCTTTGTTTATAATTTTTATACTTGTTATTTAATATTCTTTATTTTACTCTTAAAAAATTTAAGATATGATTTGAATTGATATACTTATAGATTTTCAGATAGTTTTATGCAGCCTATCATTTTAATTACTTTTATTAACTTTCATATTAAATATAATTAAATCAAACTGGAACCAACTCCTAACAATCCTGCTATAGCTACTGGTATTTCAAACAACATGATATATGAAGATGAGAATCCAATTAGACCATCTAAAAACTTCCCTATTAAAAAAATTCCTATCAAAGAACTGCTTTTTTAATTAATTGGTTTAAGAATGATCACTATTGTCCATAAGGTTTTACATAATTTATCCATTGGTATAATTGTATATCCACTAACATATTAAATAAAACAAATTTAATCAACAAGTAAATAAACAGATTAAATATATCCAAATATTGAAGTTCTTGATATTCTCAAAACTTTTAGGTTATTAAAGGCTTTTCTTCCTTTTGAAATTCCTCCTTTAAAATAATAACTATTACATTTATACTTGACAACTATTTGAATTAAGGAATTGTAGCAGAAATGAATAGGAAAAAATATTCAACTAATCTTAAGCTGAAATAAATTCTTTGTTGCTATCTCATATTTTATTTGGTTTATTAATTATATTTTTAAATCACACAATAATTCTCAACCTTCAATTTTTATGCCAATTCCATAAAACACCAGCAAAACTTATTATAACACAACCTAATAAAGCTTTACTAAATGGATATCTCTTTGAATTATATTATTTTTATAATTCATTCAATATTTTCATTTTCAATTCTTCATTATTATTAAATTTATTATTTTAAATTGTCTTTAATGTTACCTATATATTATTCAATGTTATTAATTCTTTCCTTTTAATTAATTCTTAACCAAAATTAAAAAGTTCAATATCACTACTAACATTAAATATAATTTAATTTTTTTTATCTTTTGTTACATTACATGCCTAACCAAAACACATTAACTATATTAAAGTTTTTAAATATGGATTTCCCTTAAATATTCCACAACCCCACTTACCAGTCGAAATTGAGAAATGTGGTTATCTCAATAAAGCAATTTCAAATCCAGAATAACATTTAATTAATTCTCTATTAATATTTTTTTAACTAAATTAATCTTTATCATCAAAGAATTCCTCAGCATCAATAGCCTATAAAATATTTTTTATATCTTCTTTACTAATAAATGATACTTCTCTTCCCATTTGAATTATTCCAAATTTTTATGTTGGAATGTACTTTCATATCCCATATAGTTATTATATTTGATAAGATTTTGAATTAAAACAGCTTCATTTGGTTTCATTGGTTCTACAAATAACACACATATTATAGCCTCAGTATATAATAACATTAATATCTATTTGTTTAATATATATTTATAATACATCTTCCTGAGTACAACTCTTATAATTTAATGCCTAACCTCCTATATTTTAATTGGCAAAATCAACTACTGTCGATTAAATTTGATCTTCATTTTTTTATCTTGTAAATCTAAAATTTATAGGCTAGTTTGATTTAAGAATTGATTATTTTTTAAAGTATTATTCTTCATTTATGCTATTTTTTATAAATTGAATTTCTTCTTATTCAATCAATTCTCTATTAGAAAAAAATAATTTAATATAATTAGTAATACACTTCAATTTTTATTATGTAACTATTTATTTCGATGATTTCAACTCTTCCATATTTATCTAATAAAAATTACCACATTTAAATTATCTTTCTATTAAATTGAAGAACATCATTAAAATTAAAGTAAAAACTTCAACTCTTTTTAATGTAATTATGTTATTATTTTTAAATTCAATATTCACCTTTTTAAGTAGTTCCTATAATCTTTTATGATTTTTCAATATCTATATTATATTTTGATTAAATTCTTGTTAATGAACTTAACATTCATTAAAAATATTGCCAATGATTTTATCCTATAAAATTGAATTTACGATGTATTATTAATATTCTGAATTATCTTAGTATTTTAAATGACATTTAAATGCTTCATTAGACCTAAAATGTAATAAAATAATTACATTATTATTATAAAATAAAGAAAATAATTTAGTTTATATTCTAATTAAAATTGATTTTATTATGAATCCTTAAATAATCAATTTATAAAGGTATGTGTATTTAAAAAATTAATATTTGAAATCATAGATCTATCATTGTTTTTCTCAAACTATATATAGAAAGGAGATCAATTAATCAAAAAAATAATCTTTGAAAAGTTTATAAAATTTATTAAAGAAAAAAAGATATTTATAATATATTAATATTGTATGTAATAAATACATCTAATTGTTATACAATTTGATTTATAGTCAGAAAATAATTTTGTTTTATAAACTATTATCATTTATTTAAATATGTATTGAAAATTTATATAGAAATTTAAAGTAATTTCATATTTAACTCAATAATCAAATGGATATCAATTTCAATAGAACTTGATGAGAAAATATAGTTAAAATATACAAATACTAAATTTAGATACTGAATTAAGAAAATTAAAATTTATATACATTAATAAATTAGCAACAATTAGCATATGAATTAAATGCATACTTGATATTAAGATTGAAGAAATTTAATTTTAACTAAAATATGATTTAGTTATGTATTTTATCAATAATAATTAACGGCATATAGAATTTGCAGCATGATTATTCTGTTCTATATTTATAAATTCAAAAATATAAATATAATTGGATATTATATTCATTTGCAATTGATTAATATGATGGTAAAGAAAATTAGAAAAATGAATATATGATTTCAATATATCATAAATGTTAATTTCATATTTAATAAAGGTAAAGAATTGATATAGATATTTAAAATTCAGATTGGAAATTTAGATATTTAAAAAGGAAAAGAAAATATATTAAATAATTATGAAAAATTCATAATAGAGAATTATTAGAATCTTAGATTTTTGATAATACTTATTAGTATGCAATGATTATTGAGTATCAATAAATTTGGTTAATATTTATGAATATTTCTAATTTTATTCAAGAATGCGTCAATTCAGTGATGGATTCTCATCCAATTTAGTATCAACCTTCAATGGAGATAAGTGAAGGTGAAATTTTAGTGAAAGGAAAAACATTTGGTAGATGGGAATCTAAAAAATTTATTATTGATGAGAAAAAGAGAGTTTTTGCTCTAAGGAGTTCTAAAGGAAAAACAAGGTTGAAACCCTATTTTCTAAAAGAGTATTAGGTTTATTATAGTTAATATAAATTTTAGGTAGAGAATAAAGAGAGGAAAAAAGATAAAATATCATTTGATCTAACTTCGAAAACTGGAGGAAAGTGTTTAACTCTTGGAACAGAGAGTGAATAGAAAGCAAATGAAATTATTAGTGTTCTTTAAGAATTATGTAATAGAATAGATGTAATACCGAATAAAGATGAGAATATTTAAAAGAATATCTAAGATCAGATCAACAATAATCAACATTGTACCATTTTAATAAATATTAGTCAGAAATGATGATAAATTCAATAGATTACGAAATTCCAAGCTTTTTTGATATTAGTGAGATAAGGGATAGGTAATATTTGTATTAAAGTAGTATTGCTAATATTAGAAAGGGATCACATAATTTGGAGAATTTTAAATTAGTAATTGAAAATAAATTATTAATATATAGAAATTAATACAATCATCATTAATTTAAAGTTTTTGTGGAATTTGACGGCAATTGTAATATTCATATAATTATTGAAATTACATAGGTCAAGAGACAATCATTCAGAATTTAACAGATTACAATAAAATAAATTAGTGGAATGCATATATTTGTAAATAAGATAGTAAAATGATTAAAGAATTATATGAAGATAAATCATTTTTGATATGTGAAATAAGAGAATTATCAAATTTATTTATATTTAAAAGAGAATTTCAATATTTGTAACATCATTTTAAAATTGATAATCTTGATTTTATTGTATAAAAATAAATTGATCAAAAATCATACACTAAAAATTATTAAGGAAGTCTTAAATATGGTGTATGGGGAATTTAAGCAAAGTATTAAATGTATTTCTATATTTAGTGAGAAATAAACTAAAGTGTATTATTTTTCTGAACAATCAATGTAAGGTTTAACTTATTCAAATGAAGATGCTTATCTTATATAATTATTCTTAGGACAAATAATTAATTTGTAAGAATTAAGTATTATTATTCAAAATGAGAATCTCTAAAATAAGTCTAATGAAATCTATAAATAAGATAAATAATATTAATAAAATGAATTAAAAAATACAGAAATAAATAATAAAGAAGATAATGATTAATTTTATGATTGTGAAGAATTAGATGCCATGAATGATAAATTATTTATGGTTGAAAGTAATTCTAATAAAGATGATGTTATTATTGATGAATATGAATAAAATGTAAGAAAATAAACAATTTTACCATCATAAGTAGATTCATTAGATAATATTCAAGATTGGGTTGATAAAAAGATGAAGTTAGTTTTATCTGGGAATTATAATTATTTTTCTATTAAAATAATACATTAATTATAACCTAAAGAATTTGATCCTTTATAACGTTAGCTATTAACCTAATAAGAAGGTGGTCATTATATTTTCAAGAAGGATTTTATAAGAGAAGAAAAGAATGGAGGATTAAAAGTAATTAATGAAGAAAAATTGGCTGCTTAAAAAGCTGTCATTAAATTTTTATTAACTAGAATTGGTGCTTCTCTTATGATGGGTAAATCTATTACTAGTATATCAATGCCAGTTACTATTTTTGAAGCTAGATCAAATACTGAAAGAGTATGTAATAGTATGGGATTTGCACCTATTTATTTAGAAGATGCTGCTTAATCTTAAGATATTTATTATAGAATTAAATAATGTGTTGCTTTTTAATTTGGATTTATTTTTATGTATTTATCTTGTGAAAAAGTATTGAATTAATATATTAAAGCCCTTTAATCCAATTTTAGGAGAGACATTTTAAGGTTTTTATGATAATTGTCCTATTTATTGTGAATAGATTAGTCATCATCCTCCTATTTGTGCCATTTAAATGTATGGTAGATAATATAGGTAGAATATAATTAATAATAGCTATTAGAATAGATGCTTAATTGGAATTGATAGCTAATTTTAATTCAAATTCAGTAGTTGGAAGAAATGTTGGAACATTAAAAATTAGTTTTTAAAATCCTCATTAAATAGTATTGATAACTTTGGCACCTGGTAGTTTGAATGGAACAACTTATGGTGATAAAGTTATGAATTATCTAGAAAAGTAATTTATAATAGATATCAAAAATAAAATAATTGGTGAAGTTACTTTTAATCCAGATAAGAAATATTGTTAATATTTTGATATAGAATATTTAAATCAATAAGATTATTTATGTGGAGCTATTTGTGATGTTACTGATGTAGCAATTTAAAAATATCACAAAGATGGATATCGTAAATATAAAGGATTAGATTTAAAATAAGATATAAAGTAAATAAGACATAAAATAAAAGGAATATGGGTTAATGAGATAAAAGTATATTATATTATTATTATTAATAGATTGATAATTAAAAATTAATTTGTATTCATAATGATTTTCCTGTTAAAATGTAATTAGCATAATATCCTATTCCATCAGATGCTAATTTCAGAATGGATTTATTATGGTGGAAATTGAAAGATTTTGATTAATCTTAATAATGGAAAGAAAAACTTGAAATTTAATAAAGATAAGATAGAAAATTGAGGGAACAAAAAGGGAAAAAGAAAAAGTGAAATATTAATTTAAAATAATTTATTAAATGTAATTCTAAATTTATTGGCTTCATATTCTAATTGTTAATTCAGAATAATTATTAATTCACTTTAATTACTTCATATAATTACTATAGATCTTGTATTAAGTGTACATTTTAATGAAATTCTTAAGGGATTATGAGTTAAAATAACAATTATATTTATTGTTTATTTTATAATGGATCCAGAATCAAATGATTTTTTCAGATTAGCATCAAATAATTAGATTATGAGTAGTTATCCAACATTCCAATAAATTATACAAATTAAGTATGATATAATCATCCATAAAGTTCAATGCAACAAGCAATAATACATCCAGTTTAAATTTAATAAGCTAGTCCTATTTAATCTCCAGAAAATTCAATAATAATGTAAGCATCTCCAATTAATGCTCCTTTATTTGGTATTAATTCACCAATACATTCTCAACAGGATGACGAGGATTAATCACTTGTTAATTAGATTTTTGAGTCATAATAATTTTCATAACCAATATTAGACATTTCTTAACTAAGTCAAATTTAACTATAACCAAAAACAAAATTAGATTTAACAGATTAACCAAAATACAAAAAAAAAAAAGTTGGTTGTTCTTGTACAAAAAGAAAATGTTCTTCTAAATATTGTTTTTGTGCAAAAGATGGTTAATCATGTTCAAATTTATGTAAATGTGTAGATTGTAGTAATAATAAATCATTTATGAGTTAATAAATACAAAGATCTATTGCTTATGAATAAAAAGAATAAAAAGGATGTAAATGTAAGAAAAACTTTTGTTTGAAAGGTTATTGTGATTGTTTTGCAAAAGGTATGTAATGTAATTCTAATTGCAAATGTATTTAATGCAAAAATATGACAACAATTGAACCTATTAAAGACAAAGTACCAATAATCAAGAAAAAAATTAAAAAGTTTAGTAAATTTTATAAGAATAAAAAAGGGTTCATTCGAACCAATAAAAAAGGACTAATATTAACTTAAGTAGAAAATTAATGATTAACATAATATTACAATTATGTGTAGTTTTTTTTTATTCTAAAAATTTCTTTATTTAGATTACTTTATACATATATATATAAATATATAATTAAGATTTTATATTTATTTCAATCATATTAAATGAATTATATGAATCATTCCATATCAACTTAGATATCTAAGGTCTCACATAATTAAATAACTTTATCAACCTCATCCATTAATTATCCTTTGTTTTTACTATATAATTAAAGTAAACAAGAAGTTTGTTAATTATCAGATTGTCCAGCTTGAATATCTACAATGTTGAATTTGCAACCACTAAGAGAATAAGTAAAATAATTACGATTAAACTACTGATAAGATTTTATTGATAGCACCTGTGTCGAATAAATGTCCTGTTAATTTGATAGCCAAATAGGAAGGAACTTTCTTTAAAGCCTTTTTAGGTTAGAAACTTTCAGCTTCTTTTAATTAATCATTTATATTTCTTAAATGAGTAATATATTAAAATTTATGAGTTAACTATCCATGTAATGTAATCATAGCATTTTGTAAAAACACAGGTAGACCACATTCTTCTAATGGTTTATTTGAATCTGAATAAGCAAGATGAGGAACAATATCTCTAAGAGCAATACCAAAATCAATGCTAGCATCATATGGCAATTATGATGGTAGGAAATCGATTGACATGTACATGATGTCCTTAGGTGATTTTGCATCAAATTCATCATGGATGGATTCAGAAACCGGTTCATAAAAATAAACAGGATTATCAGGTGTTGTATATTTCTTTAAGAATTGAATTGATCCTTCCATATCACAAGTAACATCACATACTGCCTATAATCTACTTTTTCCTGATTAAACTAAATCCTAAATTTATTATATTTTATTATTACTCTCATTTATGAATTTGTTACATATCTAGGGAATTTATGATCCCAATATATGTCATTAATAATAATTGTTAAATAAGGTAAATACTTAGTATGAAAAACAGGTGTATATTAATTTGGATGATTGTAGTAATCCTATGAAGTAAATTCTTTATCATAATCTTCTTAATGTCTAACTAAATCAGTTGTTTTGAATGGACAAACATAAACTGTTCTTCTGTGTTTAGGATCATTTGGAGTATTCACTAATTCTTTCAATTCTGATGGTTTAACCAGTGTGATATGAAGATTTTATAAGGCTTCCATTGAACCTTTACCACACAATCCTGTTGAACCAAGAACACCAATAATAATTGGTAATCCAGCCTCTTTTGGTAATCCTCTATCTTTGATGGCTTATCCTGCCACATTCAATGCTTAATAAGCATCTTTTTTATTAAAATATTAATAAGTTGGGCCTATTTAAAGGAATGGAGTGGCAATGTCTCTTTTGAGTAAATACTTTCCATATTCATTCATGAATGTAATTACTCCTGCTATACCTGCATATGGAAATGCAGTAGTATTAACACCCTATTAATAATATATTTTTTATTGATTACCTTTTCATCATATATTCTTTCATAATCTAAATGTCTAATATTTTTCTTTAACATCATATCCAATGCAGGCATATTGTGTGGCTAGGCTTTTATAGTATGTGACCAATGTAGGTAAGTCATTCCTTCAATGTATTTATCAAGTGGGATTTCTTTAATACAAACAATGGCTTTGCATTAAGATAAATCTTCTTAAACTAAGCATCCAACTTCTAAATATTGTTCATCTGTAAAAATTCTTTTTGTTGATGGCTGTACGATGATTTAAATTTAAGGATGCTGAGATAATTAATTTAAGTTTTACTTTTTCCATAATATATTTGCAATCATGGGGAGGAATTGGAGTTCTTCTTTCCCAATAAGACTTATCTTCAGCTCTAATACCAATATACAACTTGTCCATTTCTTTTTCAAAATATTTTAAATAATAAAGATATGAAAATGCGTCATTCCGCTTTATACTCTCTATTAATTTAATAACTAATAAAATATGTATTTTAATAAGAATAATATTTATAATGACGTTGTTTAATAACAAATCAAATATATTTCATTAATGAAACTAAGTCTTTCTATTTTTTGTTTGAATAGACCTTTTAAAAAAATATGCTTGACATTATCAAAATATATATAAAATTATATAGTATTGAAAGAAACACAATTTAGAAAACTAAAAAAATAAACAATCCTTATAAGATTCTGATAGAAATATAAGAATTAAACAATTATATTTGAAATGGGATTAAAAATGATGAATTCACTTTTAATGAATTTTAGAAAATTTTGATCCATTTCTTTTCTTTCTTGTAAATTTCAATTGTTATTATTGTATTACTTATTCCTTTTAATGTAATAGATGATTTTTATTTGACATTGGATATTGGTTTTTTCATACAACAATGATTTATTTCATTTTATTAAAAAATAACCGAAATATTAATTCTTCATATTTATTACGTTGGAATTAAATGGTTCGCACTTTTCACAATTTGATAAGTTAGATGGAATTATATTCAATATTTATTAATTATATTATCTAATTGTCATGTACAGATATGTCTCAAGTGAGCTTGGCTTCAGAACACCTGCTTTAATCAATTCCATTAAAATTTTCGTAAGAGATTTTTCAGATATTCCTTCAATTTCTGTTTCGAGATTAAATACAGAAGAAATTAATTAAGCTTTGGAAATTCATTCATTATAATGGCAATAAAGCACAGATTCTACAAAACTTATAAAAGAATTTAAATTCTCTAATTTCAAATAAACCTTTGTTTTTATGGGATCAGTCTCTTAAGTTGCTGATTAAATGCAACGTAATTCTTTATTCTATAATTAGATTTCCCAAAATGGGTTTAAAAAGGAAATAAAGTGACTGTCGAAATGACAACCTAGGATTGTAGAGGAATATCAGTCAAGGATATTTTATTAGCTTATACTATGGAAAGTATTGCAAATCATGTTGAAAATCAAACAGTTGAAAATGTTTGTGATACTATTAAGGTATCTACAAATCAATTGTTGAACAATTGGAATTCAAATTTTACTAAAACCGAAGATGTTTTCTAAGGTTTCCAAAAGAATATAGTTTAACTTTGATAACATATATATATATATTATATTACATAATACTTACTTTAATTCAATGATTTCTCATGAGTATACTTTTCTATCATGTTTTATTCAGATTTTAACAGTTAAATTAAAATGTTATTAAATCACATCATAATACATAAGATTTTAATAACACGCATTTTCTTGATTTATATACCTCTAGAAATTGATGAAATTCTAATAATTAAATTAAAAAATATTACAATGTATAGATATATTTCATCATTTACTTAAAATCATTTAATCATGGATTAAATAAAAGTTTTTATAAAAGACTTTAAAGATGTTCCAAAGTTAGCAACCTCAAAATTGAACTTAGAACATATAAATTCACTCAAAGACATTCAACAGCTATCAGATTAATGGCAATTTAATCCAGCTATGACAGTCATAAAAAGAGAATTTGAGTTCCCTACTTTTAAGGAAAGCTTTGCTTTTATGAGCTCAGTTTCTGATATTTCTGATTAAATGGAACGTAAAATATTCAAATTAACAATTTAGATTATCCAAAATGGTATAATAAAGGGAACAAAGTTATTGTTGAAATAACTACTCCTTAGGTTGGACTGACAATCAAAGACATTTTGTTAGCCTACACTATGGATAACATTTCAGATGATATCCAAAATGAAGACATCCAATTTATCAGTTAATAAAGTAAATTGACTTCTCAATCTACTACTTTACTGAATGCTTGGAACAAAAATTACTCTAGATTTGAGGAAGAAGTTGCCTCTTAATTATAGAGAAATGTCAACCAAATTTGACGAAGATCAATCTGATTTTGTCAATTATATGTTATTCAATTATTATATACAAATTTGTTATCAAAATTATTCCCCTCTAAATATTGATAAAATACAGAAATTCTAATTGAATATATGAATTTAAGTTAGAATGATTATTCTATATATTTTACATAAAATAAGTTTAATCAATAATGACAACAGAATAATTAAGTTCTAATAAGAAAACGTGGGCTGAATTAGCAGAAGAGGAAGATGATGAAATTGAAAATGGTTAATTTACAACTAATTCCGAAACTCTAGACAGAAATGAGATTCCTTATCAACCTACTTTGACAAAATCTATTTCAGAATTTTAACCAAAGACAAGAAATGACAGACAAAAAAATTATAAGTAAAGAGACAATGATGGAAGTGGTCTAAAAAATTATCAATAAAATAATTCACATTTTAACAAAGGAAACAATAAACAAAATAGATAAACAAAAAGTAATAAAGAATTAAAGATGTAGGTAATTATGACGAAGTTTACAATATTTTGTTTGAAACAACAAATTAAGAAATCCTTTTAAAGGTCAAACCTATGAATAGGAATGAAAACTTAGAGACTGTTAAGGAATATTTTGAAAAACAATATTAGAATATTAAGGCATTTCCAAGAAACGATATTAATTAGATTGATCTATTGATATCCCCTAAAATTGGATTGTATATATTGGAGGATCATAGATTTAAAGTAATATACTTTATAAATAAAGGCCCAAATCGGTGATTCGATTTTAACAATTCATTATCCATAGTTCCCTAATGAACCATTATCAGAATATTATGCAAAAAAAAGATATTTAGAAAAGGAAAAGAAAATAATCTAACCTGCTCTTGTATTTCAAAGAAATGCAATCAGTTCCAAAGTAAATGATTAAAATGATTACAATGAAAAATCTGAAAATGGTATTAAATAGGATATTAATAACTACGATAAAATTGAAAATGATCAACCATAAATATATAAGGAAAAGGACAATCTAGAAGATTAATAATATGAATAAAAAAATCCATAATATAAAGGAAAATAAGATAAGAAAGATTTTAATAAATAAATAAATTACAAAAATAAAAAGTATAATAATAATAATAATTATAATGATTATGAAGAGGATTTTAGAGAATAAAAAGATGAAAAATAAATTAATAATAAATCTAATAAATATAGAAATGAATAAAATCAACCAAAAGAAAACTATCAATCATAAAAATATTATTAATATGATAATTATAAATACACAGATAAGACAACATCTGATAATAATTTAGTTCCTTATTAAGAAAAAGAATAATATAAGGATTATAGAAATAATTAGAATTATTAAAATTATAATACAACAAATAACAATTACAATTATAATTAAAAGAGATAATTAAAAGGAAACAATAAATAAAAGAATGATTAATATGTAATTTATGAAGAAAAGTAGAAATCAAATTCTGATGAAATAACAAAAAATGTGACAACAAATACTCATGATAATTTTGATAAATAAGTTGAAGTTTCTTAAAATATTAATTAACCTATTTAGTAGAAAGATGTGAATGAGGATTAGAATGAAGATATTCCAATTGATAGTGAAAATGAATAGGGTTAAGAACAAGAACAAATTGAAGAAAATAAAACTCCAAATAAAAATAAAAAGAAGAAAAAAAATAAAAAAAATTTAAAAGTATTATTTTATGTTTTATTTTAGTCCTTAAAACCTAACGACACTAATTTTTTTGGAATACTATAGAGTGGAACAAAGTGATAGATTAAAATCAATATTATAAGTTGTTATTCTCAGACAGAATAATCTAATAAAATAATAACATTGTATTTTCTATTGCATAATTTCTTCCCATTAAACTATATCATTCATTTACCTTCCTACTTTCTTAATAATGAATGCTTTTAATCATATTACATTATGGGGGATAAAAATAAAATATATATATATTATAGTTTTTATATTCAAATTAAACAAGAATTACTATTTATGTCTTTGCTGATTATTAATCTATAAAACTCTTTAAATTCTTAAAATATTTTTATATTTATTAATTTTATGGGTTGTATTGCTTTAAAGAGCGATTAGTTAAAGAATACCTAAAAACAAGCCTTGTAACTTAGTTAAACCTAATAAATATAATGTGAAGAATAATCAAAATTATAAATGACTAAATCACCGTTATCATGTAGTATAAGAGCTACTTCAATTAATAACTCAAAACCCATCTCTAAGGAAAAACAGATTAGGATAGAAAAACTTTTATTTAATAAAAAAAGTAATATAAATGGCAACTTATTTTAATGCCCTTAAGAAGAATAAGCATACTAGAGAACAATAATTAGACTAATAGCAAGTTGAAGAATAAATATGAATATAAACTATGTATTAGACTAGATATTTATTTAATTTAAAAATTTATTAAATCTGTATTATTAATTCTTATAGCTACTTTTGCTTTTCTAAAATAATTGATTCATATTAAAAAAATATTATAAGAATATTTTATTTAATCATAGTAATTTAAATATTTAATGTTGTCATCAAATAAAATAGATGAGAATAAAGTGATATTTTATACATTAGAATACAGCAATCAATTCAAGAGAGTTAGTGTTTAGGCTTTTTAGTATGCACTAGACTATTCTAGTCTGTTGGTAATTGTAAACCTTTTTTGAATTGTTTAGTTAACTTGTTTAAATCTAATTTTTGTGGTCTATTTCTAGCTTAAATAAGTTTGATCAATCGATCTTCCATATTCAATAATTATCTGCTTTGATGAACCAAAAATGAGTCAATAAGAGAATATTAAATATCATTAATTCCAAAATTATCTTTTGTGCTTACAGTGTGAATGATAGGATGAATATTTTTAAATTATTTAATCTCTCTAGCTAGATACAATTATCTATCATAAAGCATTCTTTCTTTTATCTTATCACATTTGGTTAACACAATTTATATATTAACATTTTATTCTTATAACATATTTAACATGACTTTATCCTTATCTTTAATACCATGTTCTATATCAATTAGTACATATATTCTAGATAATCTTGATGATAATTTAGCATAGGTGTATATCATTCCTTACATATATTTCTATGCATCTACATTTATTTAAGAATAGCCATATCCAGGACTATCCACTACATAACCATTAATTGTTTGAATATTGTGAAATTATAATCTTAAAGTACTACCCTACATATAATACAATATTTATTACAGTTTTGCTTGATGTTTATGCTACTTTTTATCCTAATATTGCATTAATCAAACTTGATTTCCCAACATTTGATCTGCCTACAAATAGCACTTCTTTTGGCTTTTTTAATATTTATTGATCCTGTTTTAATTGTTCTATTAGAAATCCTTTAAGTTTGGAAGGAACAATTTCATATTGATTAGGCAATAAGGATGTTCCTATCTTTAAACCTTTTAACAAATTTCCATAATCAGAATGATACTTATACAATTAATAATTATGAATATCAATTGAAGGGTATTTAATTGAACTAAACTTAAGACCAACCTTAATTATATTCATAATTATTTAATAAAAATATTTAATTATTTTACAAGACTAATTATGTGAATGAGTTTCATAAAATTATATTTTTATATTATTCAGAATTAAGAAATCTAGAGGCTTATATAAATAAATTTAAGATTAATAACAAACATTTGATTAATCATATACTTCCCCCGAAATAGTTGTTCTAACAAAATTAAAAAAAGAAATTTAGAACTAAACATTATATATATATGATTTTATTCCTGAGCCATTTAAGTTGAATTATTGAACTTAATTTAAATTAAAGTTTTGAATAATCATTAGGATTCTTGAAATTTACACTTGAAAAGTAAATTAACTTAGAATATTTAATCATTAATTACTAAATATTGTAAAATATTAATGAATTACTCAAATATTATTAGATTTTAATAGTATGTTATAGTCATTATTAAGAATATCATAAACATAAATATTCTAATTAATGTATACTAATTCGAATAATCCTAAGATATATCATTTTTTTAATCTAAATTCATAAAATTATCTCATATTTTTTTACATTAAATATGTAAAATAAATGGATTCTAAATTAAAATTTCAGATGAATCTAGTTAATTTATTATAATACTCCATCACTTTTTAATCAGGGCTTTTGTTTTCAATTTAACTATTATCATAAATTTAATTTCTTAAAAAAAGTTCTTTTTTTTTATTTAAAATAGAAATAAATAACTAATATTATGTATTTATTAAAATTATTATATATATCATTATTATTCAAAGTTTAAAAGTTTGCAAAATGTTGAGTTTTATTCATTTGATTATTAACTATTTTGAGTTTAATTATGTTATAACATTGCACTATTATTTGTTCTGCTACTATTTATAATTTTAGGGGTTCCCTATTGTAAAATAGAAAAACTAGTTTTGCTATTGATTTGTTTACTCTTATTATTCTTTAATTATTCAACTACAAATATTAAATTAAAATATACATTTTTTTAATATAAAATCTTGAGTCTCCTAGCTGTAATCAATTTTATTATTGATATTCGAATTGTTGTAAACATTTTCTTTTGAAATTGGCAATTATTATGGTTTAACCTATTATTTTAAGAGAGGAGATTCTTAATATGCATATAACAATTAAGTTGCAGGTGTCATCAAACCAGCATGCTAGGATTGTAAATTTGATGTAAAATTCTATTATCTTGGTAGAATATCCCTTAAAGGCGAATCTAATATCTTATTATTCAAAGCAGGATTTTTATTGTTCATTGGTGATTGTGGGACACTGTTTGATTTAATTTCATTAGACATTTGTAACATAAATGATTTAATTTATGGAATAAAACTCTAGTTATAATAGGAAACAATATCACCTAAGAATGTCAATTAAATACATACCCATACTATCATTAGAAATATATGTATTGCAAACAATCTTTTTTATAAACTATTTTGAATACCATGTATTAGTGAGTTCATAGGCATTGATAATTTATTAAAATTTTAATTAGTTTCCAGTTAACTTAGTTACAGCATAAATACTAGCCAAAACAACTTAATCTAATGAGTGATGTCTTAAATGATCAGTTTTTTCACTGATAATATATTTAATGGTAATCCAAATATACTCTTATAATTATTCTTATAACTTAATGTTACTACAAATAACTTAAATTTGAAATGCACAATAATGTAATACTCTTTTGAATAATCGATTCATTTAATTATTATTTTATTAGTATCTGCTTAAATGAATTTCATTAAGAAATTTGATCAATTCAGATTGACTATCACAAGACCAAATAGAATAGGATACAAATTTAACTTCAATATCTAATATATGTTCTTTAAGTTAATGTGGAACTTTTGTATCAAATTAATTTAAGAAGAAATCTAGCCATTTCCAAAGTTGATAATGTTAAATTTCACATTTTTACATTAATTGATCTAAGAGTTGTGATTATTTGTTTAAAACAAAATAAACACATTCTATACAAAAACAAATTAAACTTTTGAGCATTTATTCATCAATTTAGAAATTGGATTTCTCTAACATTAACATATATAAAGTCCAATATTAATTAGTTTTTGATTTATTTTCATCAATAAGATTACTCTCTTAACAATACTATATACATTCATTAAATGTTTTGTCAATTAAATCAAAATATTTAGTTTGGTTTTACAGATTTTAGAATGTTTGAGGAGTTTGGGATAATAATGAATTTACATTTAAAGTTCCATTCTTAAATAGTTTTTTGAAAGGTTATTATTTTTCATGTATCCAATTGTACATTTCCATTGCTTCAGTCATTGGTGTGGCTACTATTGATTATTAAGCATAAGGAGACATTAAAACAGTTTATGGTAATTTAATTTCTCTTAAATTTGTTGTGAGTGTAATTTTAGTATCTAATTCATAATTTAACAATTTTTAATATCTATTTTATTATTATTATTATGATGTTTATAATTCTCTACTTTAATCATATTTGCATTACATAGCCAATTATTTAATATTATTTGATTTTAGACTATTTAGATTTGGAGTTAATTTCTTAGGTGTTAAATTTTTTTATCTATCAGGAATGAGCAATCTTTCATCAAATTCATCCGATTTGAGGAGTTGTTTATATTATTAATCCAATTTGTATTAATTTGAATTGATAATGCTTATCATGAAAATGGAGAACCCTGAATTGCTCTTTAATTATTTAATTACATTCTATTTTATTAATTCAGCATATTGTTATTTGACTTATAAATTGATTGAAGAGAATAGATCTAAGTCTTAAATTTTGAATTGATTGATTAGAAATTATTAAATTTGTTATTATTACTCATCTTCTCCATTTGCTTATTTCTTTATTTCTGAGAGTATTTTATTTGTTGTTGTGTAAATATTCAATAATTAACTAAGTATAGTGGTTAGAATTGATATCAGTATGCATGTAGATTGGACAACGTCTTGTAAATTTAAAGATTCTAATTGAATATTGCTGATATTTACTTTTTGTAATCAAAAATAGGAGCCAAGTGATATTTTTAATAAGAATGTTTTAATCATTCATTTTGAAATGAAGTAAAAGTGCCTCCATTTTTTAATAAAACATATTTAGGATTTAATTGTTATGTTTCAAGAGAGTTAATGTCTTTTAACATGTTTAATCAACTTTTAAATCTGTAACCATGTTAATAGCTACATCAATTAATTAATCAATATTAGTGATTCCTTTATTTTAACAATCATTTATAATGGAATTTAAGGATATCCCTGAACCATACACAATAGAACCGTCTATTGCAACTATTTACTATTATTTTGAAGCCAACCACAAAGCCAATCTTGGAATGACTATATAATCATTCGTTTTATTATTTAAAATATAGTTATTTGTCATTTCTTACATTAATTTGAATGTTGATTAATCAAGACTAAATGTTTAGTAAATGAGTTATAGTTGTTGTTGGAGAGAATCTGTGTCCATAATTTTTGAATTTGAATAAATTAATATTTATTATGACTGAATTGGGAAATTATCTGATAGGTATTTATTATAAAGTGAATTATCATTTAAGGCAAAACTATAGGTGAAGGAACATTTGGAAAAGTGTGTCATGCCAAACATTAAGTATTAGGTCATGATGTGGCTGTAAAGATTTTAGAAAAGAAGAGAATCAATGATGAATTAGATATTGAAAGAGTAAAGAGAGAAATAACTATATTGCAAATGTTGCATCATCCAAATGTGGTGTAGCTCTATGAAGTTACTTATGTAATTATGATTAGATGATTGAAACTGACACACATATTTATTTATTTATGGAATATGCAGACGGTGGAGAATTATTTGATTATATCGATTTAAAGAAGAGGTACTCTTGAAGTAATCTGATTAGGATCAATGAAGTTGAAGCATGCAAATTCCTACATGAAATTATTTCAGCAATCTAATATATTCATTAATTAAGAATAGTACATAGAGACTTAAAGCCAGAAAATCTACTTTTAACAGCTTAAAAGAATATCCTAGTTGTTGATTTTGGACTAAGTAACACCTATGAGGATACTCTAAAGACTGCTTGTGGAAGTCCATGTTATGCTGCTCCTGAAATGATATAAGGCAAACCTTATTATGGATTATAAACTGATATCTGGAGTTGTGGTGTAATCCTATATGCAATGTTATGTGGATATCTCCCTTTTGAAGATAATAATACATAAGTTCTTTATAAGAAAATTTTGACTGCTGATTTTCACATACCTAGATATGTTTCATTAGATGGCAAAGACCTTATTAAAAATATACTAGCTGTTGATCCTACTAAAAGGTTTAATATTGAATAAATCAAATAGCATAAGTGGTGGTAACTCTGGAAATCAGATGTATCAATTTTTATTTATTTAGAATGTCTAAATGACACCTTTCAAAGCATCCTTTAATAAGATCTCTTGTACACTTTTGCCAAATAGTATTTATAAATCATGTGTAAAAAAAAATATTGAAAGAAATATTTCTGAAGATGTGAAGACTTGTTGTGACACTGCTCAACAATCTATAGATATACAATTTACAGACAAAGAAGATTTTATTAATAAGTCAATTATTAAAGAGGAAATCAAATAGAATCCTCAAATTTAAAAAGTAGAAGAAGATTTAGATTAATAATTTACTAATGTTGAAGATCACTTTGAATTCTAATAGTCTATGCGATCATTAACTAGATAGAAATCAAGTTAATCAATTTAATCTATAACCCATCTTCATACATAAATTGATTCTCCCTTAAAATAATAAAATTAGGCTGTTAAAACCAAATAATCTATTCCAACTAAATAATAAAACTCTCAAATTAACTAAGTTATACCAAAAAAACCTGTTTTAACTTAATAACAACAACAAACTTTATAATAAAAGAAATCAATTACAAAAACAGTACCTTCAAAATCTTTGCATGAACCTCCAAATTTTGAGAGCAAATTAGCTAAATAACCAAATACACCAAGCGCTAAATAGTAAAATAACAATTCTACAATCTCACAAAATCCATCTAATAATTCACAATAGGTAAGTCATCATTTGAAAACTGAAATCCCAAAAAAGAATTCTATACCTCCTGTCAAACTGAGCATCATTTAGGAATAATTAAAAGAAAATAAGGAAAAGTCTCATTCTCTAAAAACTTAGCCTACTTAAACTAAATAATAATAAATTTAGTAACAAGCATAATAATAATAATAATAATAAAAATAATAGATTAATTTAAATAAACCCTAAAATTTATATAAAACACCAATTAAATAAAATACTCCTTAAATAAATTCAACTAAAAGATCACTTCATTAAAAATAAGCAAGTCTGTAAATGGAAAGATAATCCTTTCATACTTAATAATCTAATGTCGAAGAAAATTCTATACTCTAATTTAATGATAATCCAAAACCATCTATTGAAAATACTAAACTTATGGTCGAAAAATTCACTTCCAGACTCAATAATGTCATTATTCCTTCCTAATTAAAATAAACATAAAAGCAAGGCATCTAAGATATTAAAGGAATAGAAAATTATTATGGTCCATACAATATTTCTTTCATTACAACAAAACATCCTTAATTATTTTTGAAAGGAATCCAAAAATACCTAGAGGAGAAATATTAATTAATATAAATATAAGTAAATATTATATATTATAAATAGAACTTTTAAAATGGATTTATGTTCAATATTAATGGATTAAAAATTGATTTCAAATTATTTAGAATTGAACACTTAGAAATATTTTACTGCTAGATTAATTGCGAGAACTCTAAAAATATCGTTAATAATACAGATTTCAACACAATTATCTATGATCTGCAAACTAATTTTAAATTTTGAATTTGATAAACTATTTTATATTCAATTTTGAATTTTTATTTTCATTTCCAACTATATTCTTTATGATATAATATTTTTATTTCTTATTCTGAAGTTATAGAAATGATTTACCAAAAGATAATAAATATGAAATCGAAAAAATACACCTAAAAAGATATAAAACAAATCAAATTAATGTAAAGTTAAAAAAGTTTTTTCTAATTTATTTATTTATCTATTAGATTTTTTTTACATCAATATAAAAATAGCACAAAGTTAAAGGTAAATTTTTGTTAAACGATAATTATTTTTGATAAAGTCTTATTTTCTTGATATTTTTTTCATTTATTTTAATATTCAATATAATTAATGATTTTAAGAAAATGAACATTTTTTATTCATTTATGTCATTTTTGCTTTCTGAGTTAAATTTAATTTTGTAATTATTAGAAATTCCATTTACTTAAGATTACAAGTGCAGCAATTATTCGAAATATATTGAAATCTTCATTATTGGATAAATACTTGAAAATTAAGGAGCTAATAAAAAAAGTAACAAGGAATACTTAATTTAAACTTAGCTCAAATTTCAAAAAAATCTCTCCTTAAAATAGGAAAGTTTTAACAATTTAAATAAAGATTAAAAAAGAAAAGAGATTTTAAAATGATATATTTTTATGACAAATCCTGTGATAAAATTCTTAAAATTTGGTATGGAGTTTATAAAATATGCTTTAGATATAAGGAGAAACTTGAGAAGAGCTATAAGAGATCAAATCTTAAACCAAATTACTAAACCTTTAAGTTTAATTTACTTTTGAAAAGCATTGTATAAAAATATTTTATACAAAATCAATTTTAATTAAAACCTACTAAAGTTAATAATAATTATAAAAAATTCACTTTAAAAGATACAGATTAAACTAAATAAGTAATAGTCTTGGTAATAATATGACATATATTAATTATCATTATTACAAGATTTATTAAATAGAATTATATTGATAAAAAACATCCCACAAATATTCCTTGTGATTGTATTTAATTAAAAAAAGAGGTAGTAAAATAGATGCTATATCATTTAAATGAATCAATATTAAAAACTTATGTTTATTAACTTTTTTTTTTTCCAAAAATCTATTATTCATGTTTTAGATAATTATACTTCTCTTAATTTTCAGGCTATAATCTCTCATCAATTTTATTAAAGTTTTATTAATTTAAAACAATTGAATTTCTAATTTTTCTTTAATGTGTAGTAATCTCATCTTTTTCATTATTTAATTATTATATTAAAGTTCCAAGTCTTCTATTAGATTCATATTATTTAGGACTACAATCAAATGAATCTGATATAATTGAAAAACTAGTATGATTTTCCAGAAGTGGAGAGGGATCTTATGAGAATACTCTTTTTTTAGTTTTTAATAAACGTTAAGATGCAGTTACCATACTATTTTTTTTTTATAATTAATTCATAGATTTTCTTTCTTAATTTTTTGTCAAAATAATTGGTAAAACTATCTTAAGTGATTTTTGGTTTATCTCAGTTCTATTTCTATCTCTTTCTTATCTAATAATTTTATCTATTTGTTATAATTTTATTTAATTTATTGTTGGCTTTTCTAATCCTTTATTTTTAACCATTTGTCCAACTAAAATTGTAGATGATAGTCTTTTCACTCTGTTTTTAGGAATACTCTTTGCAATTTACGAGAATGATAATCTCTAACCACTTCTTAATATAGGGGATATGTCGGTTTCATTAGGTACTGGTTTATTATAATTTAATATATCTCTAACACAATCATCAATCAACTTTTGATGATTTATATCATCGTTATCCATATGTGTTATATACTTTTTATCATTTAGTTCATCATCAACATGTTTGTCAAGCTATTATGAATCAATAACACATTATCTAAATGTCCTAAATGTTTATGACTTATATTATAAGTGTTATTTCACTCTTTGTAAAAGATTCATGCTCTATTATTTTTAATTCTCAAATCTATGAGTAGATCCTGTTCGATCTATTGATTAATGAAGAGAAATAGGAATTGTAGTAATCATTAATTTTTTATTTATTAAATATAAACAAAATTTATAAAAATACATCATTTCAACAATTTATGTTCTTTCAGTAATTTAAAACTATGATATAATATTAATATATTAGATGAGACATTAAATGAAAGTTGATTAATATCTTTACACGGATGATATCTTTATACTAATGATGTGTTGAATTATGAAACTTTGGCTTAGATTGATATGTTTTGGGAAGTCTATAAATTTATTGATTCCTTGTTTCAATTGAGTTTAACCTCTTTTTAATTTTATAAATTGGTTTCTCATTCTAAATTTCAAAATATTAGAAATTAGTGTTGTAAATTATTGATTTTAAAGTGATATTTTAAATCTAAGTAAAATTGTTTTTTTATTTTAGAAAACTTATAAACCACTAATTTTTTTATTTTCTTACTTATTTAATCAAATATTAACTCTTTTAAATCTAAGATTTTCCAATTTCATTAAATGAGATAAAAATAATAATATAATTACAGTTTTGAAGAATTTGATTTAATTTTATATTCATTTTAGATATCTCTTAACTCTTCTTTTTATGATATTGTAAATAAAGAACCACTAACATGATTGACTTTACAATAGAATATTCTAAAGTCAATACAAATTATCTTTTTTAGAAATAAATGAAAATAGTGAAATATTGTGTTCCTTATAAAATATTTCATTTAAAAAATAAAATGATTTTATCATCTTCCAACTGAATGTAGAAATTAATTTAAAAAATATAATTTTATTTCTAAATTATCTGATTGATATTTTCTAACAGAGATTAATATTCCTTTTTGATTGGATGAGCAATAGTACTTTGTTTGCAATTACTGTTAATTAATTTTAGAGATTGGATTTTATGTGTATTTTCTTAAAATTAATCATATGACAGAAGGATAGGTGAATTAAAACAAAAATAAGTACGTTTATCCTAATTTCTGTTAGCATTTTTCTATTTCCATATCAACTCCTAGTTGACCAGCTAATAAAATGAATATATTATTTTCAAAATCCAATAAAATTTAGTGTTCTTCTAAAGAAATTAGAATAATTTTAAATAATATTTTTATTAAATATTATTTATAATTCGTTTAAAATCTTTCATAATTTATAATAAATCTAATAAAGTATCAATTTAAATTATATTAATCATATAATTTAGCTCTTAATGAAAAATTATAAAAACAATAAATGCCCAAATTTCTATCATCATAATTAAATTTTTTAACAGACTAAATTTATGCGATTATAATAGTTTTTGTTTATAATTAATTTGGTACAAGTAATTAAATTAAAAATAAGAATTCAATATAATAAATATATTAATTTTTAGTTTGTAATCTAATAAAATAGAAATGATAAATAAATATTATAATTCTGATTTTAACTATGTAGATTTATTGAGTAGAATTATAAAGATTTAAGTAGTTTTTGTTAAAAAAATTAAATTTGAATTCCAAATAAATATTCTAAAGTTTTAGCTATAATATGATAATAGTTTAAGAACAATGATTTGATAATTAAGAATTGATGATAATTATAGATTTTGGAATTGGATTGATTATAATTTTTATTCTAATATTTAAAATTACAATGTAAATTACTTAAACCCAGTTATTTGAATGGGTTAAGGATGGAGATATTAATACATTGAAGAAACATTTTGAAGATTAATTGAAGTTGGCACATTAAAAATTGTTAGGATTTTTTAAAATGGTTGATGATTAGAATAGAAGTGTGGTTCATTGGGCAGCTTATTTAGGTTAATATAAATTGTTAAAATGGTGGTGTTAAGAATATAAATAAATGATTGATTTAAATAAGGGTGATATGCATTCTTATACTCCATTGGAACTAGCAAGCATCAAAGGGTATATAAAATTTTATTCATTTAGATATTCTGGAGAATACAATCCAGAAAATTAAGAGAAAACCATAAGATTGTTAGTTGATAATGGGGCATCAATACCTTGTTAATGCTTTTATAAACCAAATCCATTGCATTGGGCTTGTTATTATGGTAATAAAGAATTAGTCGATTTTTTTATTGCATAAAATTTTAATTTGTAATTGGAAACAGAACAATAAGGAAATTTTCCTATTGATTATTTGTTTTTTGATAATAGACCTGAACAATATAAGTATAATAAATAAATATATTATTTAGGAAAGACGTTTGGGATATATTCTAAAATGTAGTAATTAACTATGCCTACATAACATCTAAAGAAGAACTAAAGAGGAAAATAAAAAAAAGAAAATAACGAAAAGCAACAACAATTACAGCATAAATTCCAATTATATAACCTTTTAAAGAGGATGAGGAAGAATCATCACCAGAATCAGAGCCATCCAGATATGGGATACCTTGTTTAAATATTTCAAATATCAATAGAAGTTTTGCCTCAAATTCGTTTCTTTCTAAAAATACAAATATTAAAAGCACATAAAAAACGCCTAATAATTAATAAGTATTAAAATCCTAACCAAAAACTGGATGTTAAAGAGTTTAATAAAAGATTTTAGAAGAGATTGCAGATATTCCATTATTTGATGATTCTCATCATGAAATGAAGGAACCAGAAGAAGAAAAAATACCTGAAATAAGAGTATTTAATTCTAGGAATACAAATAATAGTAAAATATTTACAGAAACAAATTAAGATGAGTTAATTCAACTTCATCAATATACTTCTAATAATAATCAACCTACATTGGTAGAACCAAATAGTGAAGTACCTTAAAATAAACGAAAACATCATAAAGGTAAAAAATTGAAAACCACATTAATATTTAATAATGATGATTTAGAAAATGGATCAAAAGAAAAATATGTTATATTTAATAGTAAAGCTGATTTGACTATTAATTAAAAATATGAATCTCGACTTTAATATTGGTCAGCCAGATAAGGTATTCAGGAATTCTTTATATATTTTCTCAAAAGAAAATGCAATCCTTTTCTGAATGTATATTAAGGTTTCAACTGTTTACATATTGCTGCATATAGAGGAAAACCAAAAATGTTAAAAACTATTTTAGAAAATGATTATGAATATTATGATAGTTCAGATGAAGTTAACAAAAAAAACAAAAAGAAACTCAAAAATATTAAATTTAATAAAGTAATTAATTTTGATCTATTAGTCTAAGAATGAATGTATAAATATTCTCACTGATTAAAATCCATCTAATGCTCTTCATCTAGCAATTGAATAAGAGAAATATCATTGTATGAAAACATTAATATCTCATGGAATATCAGTGGATGCTGTTAATAGTAGATGTTTAAAACCATTTGAATTAACTTATAATTCAAAATTTATGGAATTCTATGAAGAAAATATATAAGTTAAATAAGAGATAAAAAGTTTGGCGGAATTAGGATATTAATATGTAATTTAGACTAAAGGAACTTCTAGTGTGGGATAAGATATAGTTTTTTTGTAATTATAAAATATTGAATAAACATTTAAAGATAGAGGATGGAGTTTTGAATTTTTGATATTTCATGCTCCTAATCTTGAATAATTAGAATTATATTAGGAGAATTTACATAATAAAATAGTTAGACCATTATATCATTTCTATGTGTTGAAATTACCTCCAGATGTGATTTATAGATTAGCAGATCTCTATTAAATATCTTGTTATAATTTTTAAACAAAAGTAAAAATATTTAATATTTTATTAGTGTATATGTTAATTCAATTATGAAAAAAGTAGATTTTTTGAATTTCCTAAAGATTTATAAGTTTAAATGTTGATTTTAAAAACTTTGAATGATGAATTCAATGTTGAAAAATTTGTTTTGGAATAATTAATTATATCTCATTTTCCATTAGAAGATTAAAAAAAATGTGAAAAAATTACTTAATTTTGGAATGAACAACAAAATAATTGTATTCGTGATTCTTTAAGATATGAAACTTAATAAATAGCTTTAAGACCATTACATGCAATATCCTCATATTTTGGTCCAGTTATTGCATGGTATATAGCATTGAATGTTCAAATTATTGGATGGTTAATGATTCCTTCTCTTTTTGGAGCAGCATTAGGAATATATATAATCATTATTCAATAAGTAAAGTAACAATTAAAATTATATAAGTTCATCAATTGTTCCATTTTATGCATTGTTAATGACTCTATGGTAGACATTATTTATGGAGAAGTGGAAAAATAGAGAATCAGAATTGAAATTTTGTTGGGACATGCATAAATTCAAATAGACTCAACCATAAAGAGTTATGTATACAGGATAATATATTATTAATGAAGCAAACCATAAAATACAAATCTATGATTATTTTACTACTTTTAAAAGGAGATTAATAGCAGAAGGTCCAGTCATTTTAATAGGGATTGCAATAATTGTATTGAGTTTCTATGCTTTTAATCTATGGTTAAAAGAAAACTCTAATGATCCTGTAATGTCAATAGTTATTAACTCTTTAAATGGTGTTTCTATGACTGTTTTTTGTGATTTATACAAAAGACTATGTAAATCTTTAGTGACATGGGAAAATCATATGTATGATTCAGAATAAGAATATTCATATATTTTAAAAGTATTTCTATTTGAATTTCTCATTTCATATGTTTCAGTAGTTTATGTAGCAATATTTGAAAGTGATGCAAATTCATTAAGTGTATCAGTTGCAAGTATTATAATAACAAGAGGAGTAATTTCAAATGTAAAAAGCAATTTATTACCTTTTGCCATATTTAAATTGGAAAAACGTTCATTTACTAAATTATTTTCTGAATTTAAATAATTATTCTAAAGAAGAATATAAGAAAAAAAGAATATACCTAAAATCTGTAACTAAGTATTCTCATCAGAGAAATTAACTCATGATTAATAATTACTTTTTTTATAAGAATTAGAAATGAGTAGAATTAAAGGCCCTTAAAAGATATTATATGATGAATACACAAATATTGCCATACAATTTGGATATACAACAATGTTTGCTCCAACCTTTCCAGCTGCCCCATTATTTTTCATGATCAATTGCTATATCAATCTAAGATCATCAATATATAATTACTAACATATCTTAAAAAGAGAAAGAGCTTAGGCAGCAGATTCAATTGGAATATGGTTGTATATATTTGAAATTTTGAATTATTCTTCAACTTTTATGAATTGTATTGTTATTGGAACTGTCAATAAAGAATAATTTAAAGGGATTATTGGAAATCAAGATGCCCTATATAGTGCCTTTTTTTTAGCTGCCATTGAACATATTTTACTATTAATCAAATATATTTTAGATGTTTCAATCCCTGATTGTCCTTATTGGGTTGAGAAAGAATTAAGAAGATAAATACATTAGGAAGGTAAGTCTGCTGGAATTAATAAATGAATTGTTATATAATTTTAATTATTTCTATTAAAAAATTAATGTCTTGTTAAAAATATGAATTTGACTAGCAACTGAAAATATTCAAAATCTGCTCACTGAAAGAAAATTCAATAGATAGGTTAGAAGAATATTTTCAAGCTTATCAAAAGCTTTAAAATTAGGTTAGTCTAAAGTAAAGTAAAATTAGATTTGATTAGATTACCTATGGGATAATACTTCAGATTAGCAAAAATTAGTTCAATTAAAAAATAAGGAATGGAGTTGCATATCACATTCTATTATGAAGGGCTTTATGGCAATTAAACTGAAGTTATATGGGGTTTATAATAATTTTCTAAAGCTCTGCCCTTCTCAGAAACATTTCCAGATAAACAAAAAATAGATGTTATTGGAATAAAATAAGTCTTTCAATCTTTGATAGAAACTTTTCATTGGTGTGCAAATTTTGGGTATCATTTATTAATTATTATGTTAGAATGTTTTTAGATCCAACTATAGACCATCTTCTATACAAAGAAGGTGAAACTGATTTTTATGTATTAATTCCTAGTTTCACTTATATTGCTTAATTTTTAAGTGATCAAAAGACACTCCAGATCAAAGATCTTGATGTTTTTAGAAGTAAGACTTATCAAAATTTAGTAAATTTATTTTCTATGATATATAGACATTTATTTTTCTACTACGTCTCTTAGATGAATTTTTTGGATTAATCAAGTAATAAGATGAAGATATCAATTTGTATAAAAGAATTAAAGAAAAGTACACCTTTCCTTAAGGACTGAAGGAAATTGATCCTTATTTAATTAATGAATCATGTTATGGAGCGGATTTTATTTATTCTGAGGATTTAGCTAAAAAAAAAATGATTAGATATGGTTTAAAGTAATCCTAATTTTTGTATTAATTAAACGAAAATGAAATTTTAAGAGGAAAACTGTAAAAATTCCTTGATTTAGAATAAGTACTATTAGGATAGGCTAATGATGATACAAAAGTATCTCAATAACTCTAAAATGCAAAAAAAGAAAAGATTTTGAACAAAAGTGGTACAGAAGATAAAACAGAAAAGCTTACTTTGACTTAAAATGTTGTGAATTTCTTTTCAGAATTAAAAAGTTATAAACCACTCTAAGGAATTAGTTAAGATATCTATACATCATTTTTAAGAGCCTTAACTAAATAAGAAAATGGTATTAAGATTAGGAGAAATTGGAAATTAATCAATACTAAACATGAATTGGAATTAATTATTGTTTAAAAATCATAGGAGTAGGGTTAATAATAAGTTAGGCAAAAAGAATAATAAGCAAAATCTGCAACAAATTCACAAAGTCAAGATTAGAACATCAACTCTGAATAATTTGAAATAAAATGGGCTTCTTGGATTAACCCACAAAATCTGATATTTATGTCAATAACTTAATCTGGTGTATTGACTGACAAAGATTTAAAGAAATTTACAATCTAATATAAAATTGAAATGTTAGAAGATAAGAATTGCTATTTGATTAAAACTTGTGTTCCAGAAATAATATTTGGCATTGACTCTGCTGATGATATTGCTTATTTTGTTAATTCCATCTAAAAAGAAAGAATGCCAACCAATGTGTACGTAGATGACACAAGAAAATTGACATTTTACACAGCATTAGTATAAGTAAGAATATTAATTATAACTAAGGGAAATAAAGGAAATATCTTATGGGAAATTGTCAAAATTATGGATATTCATCAAATATATTTCTATCACAGTTTAGATTTTTACGCCAAAAATATTAACCCAGGAAAATAAATAAAGGATGCAAAATATAGTAGTTTTTTAGTAGAGTTGAAAAATCTAATTCAAGATTATGAATATGATTCAAAACAAATATATACTTAAATATAGGAAAAATAAAGCAAAGGAGGATTTTGAACTACTCATATATCCAAAATAAAAAGATATATTTAATAAATAAATTATAAAAAGTTAGATAATTTAATAAATATTTTTATTTTCTTCTTTCCTTAAAAAAGGCAAAATTTTTAATAGAAATTGTTAATAATCATTTAGATATTAAAATTGACTATAATTTTATTAACAAATTCAGAATGAATCCTCAACCTTAGAATAACGATGAAAATTTGATGAGATAATAGTTATTTATCAACGAAAATAATAAATTAATCGAATAGTTTAAAGCTTCATTGGTAGAAAAAAAAAAAGGAAATAAAGTTCAAGTGTAAAAATTTGATAATGGTGAAAATTATGAAGGAGAAATTGATGGAGGCATGAGGAAGGGTTTGGGAATTTATATTTTTGGTAGTGGGTATTAATCATTTAATTTTATATAGAGATATATATTTTGGACAATGGAATGATTCATTTGAAGGAGAAGGTACATACATTTATCAAAACGGAGAGAGATATAAGGGATAGTTCAATAAAGGAAAGAAAGAGGGTCAAGGAATATATTATTATTATTTAATTGGTGCAGAGTATAATGGAACATGGGTTAATGATTAGAGGGAGGGATTTGGTAAATTTAGATATCAAAATGGAGATGTTTATGAGGGTAATTGGTTTAGAGGGTTCAAATCAGGGTAAGGAACATTGATTTTGGCGAATGGAGATCATTTTTAAGGAGAATGGAAAAATAATAAGAAAAATGGATATGGAACTTATATTTTCGTGTCTGGTTCAAGATATGAAGGAATCTGGCTTAATGATCAATTTCATTAATAAGGAATTTTAAGTTTTTCTAATGGAGATAGGTATGAAGGAATTTTTAAAAATGGATAGAAAATAAGAGAAGGAGTATATAAGTATGCAATTGATGGATCAGAATATTAAGGAGAATGGTTGAGAGATCAAAGAAATGGGAACGGAAAAATGAAATATGCAAATGGAGATTTCTATGATGGATTTTGGTAAAAAGGATAAAGGTATGGAAAAGGTTGCTATAAATATAATAATGGAGATTAATATGAAGGAGAATTTGTAAATGACTAAAAACATGGATCTGGAGTATTGAAAATGATTTCTGGAGATATTTATGAAGGAGAATGGATATAAGGAAAAAAGAATGGAAAAGGATTATATAGGTTTGCAAATCATGATATTTATGATGGTTATTTTGTTGATGGTTTGAGATAAGGATAGGGAAGATATCAATGGAATGACAATTCGTATTATGTAGGTAATAAAAATCATTAAAATATTAGGCAATTGGGATAAAGATAGAATGAATGGGAAAGGATTGTATATGTCTCATGATGGAGTGTAAGTAGATGGAATATTTGATAATGATAGATATGTAGGATCAGCTGACTGATAATATTGAATTTATGTATTTATCAAAATATATTGCATCCATCGTCTTTTTTAGTACCTTTCTTTGGATCAGGTTTTCCTTTTGACATCATTGCAGGTGTTCTATCTTAGGATGAACTTCTTGGTTTTTGAGCATTCATTTATTACTATTATAATTTAGCCTTCATTTATTATTATTCTGAAGTATGATCTTCAAATTCTTTGATTGATTATCTGTTAATAGGTTGTGTTATTGGCTAGTTTGGAGTGAATTCTAAATATATAGAAATTTAACTAATTTACTTTCGATTGGTGGTTTAACCTAGTTAGTTTGTTATGATTATTTATTAGGTTGTTGCTATGACACTTATTATTATTATTATTAAATATTTTTAGACTAATTAATTGTTTTGGTCAAAATATCAATATGTTCTTCTTGCTTTTTAACTTAATCTATCTATTATGTTGGTTAATGTGATTATTATTAAATTTATTGTTATTATTAAGTACTCTATTACTAAGTAGTCTATTATTAAGGGATAAGATTTTCGACAGGTATTTCCCTTTTTTTAACATCTTTATTTTTATTTTCATCATATCCATAGACTTTGAAGCATATCTGAAATAGAAAAATAAATTATTACTGTTCCATTAATCAAATAATTCAATTAAGCCTCTGATAGTTAATCAAATGTGTGCTACTAATCATAATTATAAATAGGATTCGGATGAGCTCCAGTCAACTTAAATATATAAGAATTAATTCATACTGTTTTTGTTTTAAATGATTCTTTCTTTTTCTCTTCAACTTAAATAGAATATTCAACATATGTATCTTTACATAAGTTTTCAGGTAATCTTGCACTTTCAATAGAAACCCTAAAATCAAATCTTCTACCAACTAACTCTGAAGGATCTTCAACAGGAGGTTCTATTCCATCTTCAATATCTTCAGATAAATTTCTTTATCCTGTTTCATCTGTAGGAATTAAATTAACCTTTAAAGTTCCACATTAGAAGTGTTCTCCAACAAGTGTCAAATCACAAGGATTATCCATTAAATAAGCCAAAGCTTATAATTTAAGGAAACCAGAACCAATTACTCTTGCTTCAGGTGGATCCCAAAAAGGATCTTAATCTTTTGGTAATGATAATAATTAATTTGATTCAAAGTATCTTTCTAATAAATCTTTTATAATATAATATCTATTTGAAAATTTATGTAAATCCCAATAATATATTTATCCTTCCTCTTTATTATTAACTTATATTTATATTTATCCTTTTTGAGCATTTTCTTCTGTAAATTAAGAATATTCTTAATCATCTGCATAAACATATTTTAATCTTGCTTCTAATGTAACATTACGTTTAAGTTCTTTAGCAATTAAATTAACTTCTAATACTTTAGGCAAATATTTTTATAATTTATTTTCAATGAAATTTTTTTCTTTAATTCTATATTTTTTCATAGTTTCTTCATCTTCATATTATTTTCTAGCCTTTTCTCTTTATAATTATTTTTATAATGTTTCTTCTTCTAATTTCTTTCTCTCTTCTATTAATTTCCTTTCTTCTTCAGCCATCAATGCCCTATTCAACATATCCTTATTTTGTTCTTCTAAAGCTTTCATTTTTCTATCAAAATCTTCTTATTATTTCTTCATTTATTCTTCATATAATCTTTATTCTTCTTTTCTCTATTCTTCTAATTCTTATTTCTTTCTTTGCATTTCTTCATGAACTTATTTTTCTGCTAATTTCTATTATTCCTATCTTTTTTCTTCCTCCTTCTTTTACATTTCTTATTATGCTAATTCCCAATCAATTTCAGGTCCCTATTCTACTTATTCAGATCCTGGAATTTAAACTAAAAATGTTGTAGTAGTTCCAAAAATAATTCTATCATTATGATGAAGTAAAGTGGGACCAGTAATTGGTGAACCATTAACAAATATAAAATCACCACATTCTTTAGTAAATGGACTTATTTCAATAACACCATCTTTATTTCTGATAACAGCATGATTAGGTTATACACACATTGCATTTACAACAATTTAAGGAGTTGGATTTCCATTTGGTCTTCCTACATGAGTTTCTTCTTAATTTAATGATTTCAATATCTTTCTATTGAGCAAAGGATCTTCATTCAAATTTAACAAATGAGGATGATCTTTAATTCCTTCATTCTATATATCTTCATCATCTTCCTCTTCATCCTTTTATTTTTACTTCTACAATTTTGATTCAAATGATTCCTAATTCTCTTACATAATAGTCTCATTGGTTTCAATATCATCTTAGATTTATGATAATTATTTCAACATTTCAGGATTAATTACACCTCCTTTTAATTATTATTGTAACATCATCAACTATTATTTCAATGAATGAATTTCTTCTTATTATTCTCTTAATTTCTTATCAACATCACTTTCATTAACAACAGCACAATTCTTAATCTTTTTAGCTTGATCTGCATATCTCAAAGTACTCAAGGTTTCTTCATAATTGTCAGTGGCAGGACTTACAGCACAAATCATCAGAGTCTTTGAATTACCTCCCAAGGCATTTTATAAGATTCTAGTTAATTATGAATCTCTATATGGAACAACTGCATTTTTTCCTTTGCCCATAGCCTTGTCTGCCAATGCTGCAATAACTTATCCCAAAACAGATAATGATTTGTTAATATTACCAGCTATATATACCATTATAACCAAAGCTTACCTTCTTTCAAACGATCCCCTTAAGCTCCTGTTTTCCCTACTTTTTCAGAACCTGCAAGATCAACTAAATTAATAACGGATAGTTTCTCTGATTTTCTTCCATCAACATTCTTTATTTCTTTAAACTCAATCTATATGATTGTATGTGCTCTTGAAGATCTATTGGATAATATGGAATAATATACGATGCATTCATTTATGTTGCAGCAACAGTTCTATGTTTGCTTCCCTCATCCATTTTAGCTTCAATGGCTTCATAAGAATCAACAGGATATTTTGTAAGTCCTTCTACGTACACTCCATAAACTTTATGTTCTCGAACTTTTAGACCTCCAGTTGGTCTTTTAGGAACAGGTACAAGAAGATCCTAAACCTTTTCATTGTAAATCTCAAGCATACTGACTTATACTTCATAAGCTAATGAATAGATAATCGAAACACATTACTTAAATGAGAATCAGAATTTTTTTTAATACGTTTAAAGATTTCTTCGCATGAGATAGGTACGATACCTTTATTTGCTCCATAACCAACCATCGAATAGGATTTACCAGCCTTAATTATTTAAATTATTTTTACTCCTGTTTAACCATATGCGAATAGACAACAATGATAACCTTACCAAGCATTATTTAAAATTTCTTAACCAACAGTGTCAAACACCATTTGTTAGTCTGCATACTTAGTTCCTGGAATAGCTCTGCTGTACCCATTTTCATCATTCTCAAAGGAATCATGAGACCAGAAAGAATAATCAAAAGCAAAATCTCTATTTTTCTTAGGATCCTCGATATCTTTGGTTATATTAAAATGATATACCTAATAATATGGTGGTTGGGCCATTCATAGCCACACATAATTAGCAATTCAGCTCAAGTTCACGAGCATTATAGGGCCTCACTCTGACTGCCACTTTGACGGACATTATAATATAAAGATTTAATAACTTAAAAAAGTAATATAGGAATAGTATTTTCAACGTAAATCAATGGTCTCTGCTCTAGTGATTCCATGATCGTTTTTAGAAGCAGATTGAGGAAATACATTCCAAAATCTAAGAGTCTCATCACCTGCTCCTGTTACTATATTTTGACCACAAGGTGACCCGCTCAAATATAGAACTCTTTAAGTGTGGCCTGTCAAAGTAGCTACTTTAGACATATTATTATAATTCCAAACAATTATTTAATTTAAAGAATATCCATGAGTTGAAACTAATTCATTAGAATTTTTAGAGAACATTAAATTACACACTTAAGATCCAGTGTCAATACAATCCACTTGCTCTAAAGTTTAAGTATTAAAGAATCTTATGCATCTATCAGCAGTACCCCCTCCTGAAGCCACAATATTATGTTGATGAGGTGACCATCCTATAGCTTTTACTGCTGCCTAATGTTATGAGAAATGAGTGAATTCACCTTGATTTTTTAATGACCAAATAAACAATTTATTGTCATTGCCACCAGATGCCAATAGTTATTCATCAAAAGACCATTTCAAACCACAAATTTCTTATTTATGACCAACATATTTTTAAATTGATTCATTTGGACTTCTAACATCTCTAACCAAAATATTACGATCTCTACTTCCAGTAGCCAATAAATAATTATTCCATGCTAATGATCCAATTCTTCCTTAATGTCCATTCCATTTTCTAATAACTTTCTATTTAGTAACATCCCATACTTCAACTTCTCCCATACTATTTCCTACTGAAAGATGTTGATTATGTTATGACCAAGCCACACTACAAACCATATCTGGATCTTCAAGTGTGCATAAACGAGATACTTTAGAAGTATGACCTGACCAAATCAATACAGAATTTTCTAGTCCTACTGCCAAAGCATTAAAAGGTGACCAATCCAAAAGGTTGAGATAAAAATCATCTTATAGATTCTCAGCCTCTAAGATTTTATAAGGACGTTTATTGATTTTCCTTGGTGGTTTTTCAGGTTCAACTTTAGTTGGAGTTGCTGAATACTTTAATCCATTATTAATAATTTTATTCATTTCGTTTTATTTATTTTCAGTTTTATAATTGAAAAGCTTTTAATTTACAGTAGGTGATTTTCCTAGAATAGAGGACTAAAGTAAATTGTTGTAAAGAGAGCCTTAACTATTCTCTTCACTCATAAATAACTGATAGAGATTTGATTACACATTACGAGGAATAAACTACATACAAACAAATCTATACTCGATCACTCTTATCTTTTGGACTGGTCCATGACTATTTGTTAAGATCGACTTCTTTAATAGGTGTTTAATCATTCATTGAAAAACAAGTAAATTTGTTAATAAAATTTATCTGTTATTTAATTTATATCAATAAAATATATATGTTTAATCTAACCCCCCCCCATCTTTTCTTCAATTTCTTAAAATTCTTAATATTAAATTAACCCACTTCAAAATGATCAATGAAATCAACATAGTCTCACTCAATCAACTACTTAATAATATCCATTTATCTTAATCTCATGTTGATGAAGCAGCCCGTTTCTATATTAGACATAGTCATGATTAAAACTCTCAATAATCTCTTTGTGAAGAATGGTGCAACCATTTTCATTTTGCTAAAGGGAATGTTGATGGTGATAAAGTAATTATATCATTACTTTATATGGCATAAAGAGTTGTTGAATCTATAATAAAATTTCAAGGATCATGTAATTATTTATTAGATTTATCAGACACTTCAATGAGTGATACATTAAAAAGATAAATTATCAAAGTCTTAGGTTAACTCTAAGATTATAATTGGACTAAAGATTTAAAATAATAAATCAAGGACTTAATAAAATAATGGGATGAAAAATAATTATTCACAAAACCAGAAGTCTAAAGCATGCTTGAAACTATTGAACCCTCTAAAACACATAAAGAGTAATTAAAAAATCAATTTGCCCCTTCTTTTTTCCTTGTCAATTTTGCTAAAAATTATAAAGTATATAATATTTCGAACTATTTTTAAGGAATTATAAATTCGTATATAATAAACTAATGAATATCAAATGAGACTTGATGAACTTATTAATTGTGGTGCTTAAGATAAATTGAATTTGTATGATTCCTTATTAGAATAATATTCTAAATCTATAGAAAATGTGCTTAAATATAGAAAATTAGTAATTAAAGATATTATAGATAAATTAAAAGAATTAGATAAAATCCATTCCAAAAGTTTAATTGATATGAAATATCTTGTATTAAGAGTTTAGGAATTGAAACGTAGAAAGGATAAGAGAATACAAAATGAATACTATCATGAATGAATATCAAAAATTTAAGAATTTAACTATAATACATTCAAAATCTTCCCTCCACTTATTTCTTATACATTACAAAACTAATGTTCTTCATCTATTATTATCTTGGTGTATGGATATGTTATCTAAAACTATTAATTTATTCGAAATCATCCTCTAATTTTAATTGTTTATTGTAATCCTTAGAAATTCATAATTATAAAACTTACTCTTGAATAATCATCTTAAATTTTAATCTTTTTAAATGATTTAAGCACACTTTCATTGAAATAAGTATCATTTTCGAATTATTGAACTTAATAATTATCTATTGAATTATCAGACTATTTTTTGACAGAATCTATCTACACAATATTCTCATCTGTAGATGATTATATACTAATAGTTAAGATTTAATCTATTGGTAATAAATATGAATTATCTATTGAATTCTTCTTTTCTTTTCGAGGACTCATTAATTTTTGACATTTTTTCATCTACTAGTTTAAAACAACATTTTATCGATTTATTAAATTCTCTTTATCCTCTAATTTATTTCTATATTTGATTTTGCTATTAATTGTAAGTCTTTAACTTTAAGGTTCATTATCTAATTATATATCATTCATGTTGTATCTAGATCGATGAGGACTAAATTATGGACTGAAATTCCATTCTTTTTTTACATCTTTGGCTTTTGGAGATCTTTAATTGAATGGGAGGTCTCTTTGAGTGTAATATTCTAAGTAATTGGCAAATTAGTTCATTTAAGTTAACGGTAATATAAATTAAATAATAAAATATAATAATTATATAAAGACTTATTATTTTATCTAGAATGATCATTCATTAATTATCATTATCATTATATGCCATTTTGAATTCTCATTTAAAGTTTAAAATATTTTTAAGTAATAAATAATATTAAAAAATTTCTAATTAATCAACTACAAAAGATAGAACATTATTTTTCATTTGTAATCTTTTAAATTAAATTGAGTAGATCTTACTCATATAAAATTAAAAGAATAAGAATAATTATTATATTATTAATAATTTCATAAAAATAACTAAAAATTGATTGATCATTGTTTCTTTTTTGATTGATGATATTACTAATGAGAAAAATCAATAAAATTTAATGGACTTTCAGATTGAGTGAAAAATTCATTTCTAAAGCTATTTTAATGACTAAATTAGATATTCCTTATACTTGAACCATTATCTGATGTTGAAATGATAGATTATACCATAGATTATTCATTTGATTCTAATTTCTTAACTTTAAATTGTTATAATTATCTTTCAGTTTTTGGTTTATGAGAAATTCGAAATTCAATTTAATCTGGTTCAGGTTCTTGAATTTCTGTTAGTTAAGTTACCATTTTTTGAAATTGTTGAAGAACTTTTGGAGTAGTAATTTAATCATCTTTGCATTAATCAAATAGATTTTCATCATCAAATTTAATTATATCAAATTTGATTGGACTGGGTTATCTTTTTTATTCTTTAAAGTGTAATTCAATTTGTCTATTAATATGTTATTCAACAGTAAATAATATAAGTTGAGGAAAGGATTGTATTGCTGTAACTTCATTACATAATTTTAACATTTATGTTACACTTCTTCCTAATCTAAGAGTTTCAGTATAAACTTAATATAATTTTAATGATTGTTCACTTTCCATTTACAGCATTTGATTAATATGAGATTATAAGTAAATTTGGACTTTAGGATAAAAAAAATAAAGATCATTTAGGAGTTGTACACAGATATATTTAGTAATTTCTATGTTTTGAAATTTTGTTAAGGAAATATCTAAATCTTTATAGATTTTGACTAGGACTTGGATGGTAGACACGATTTTATGTATGATAAAGGTTTTTTGATATTCTTCTTTTTCTTCAAAATCAGAAAGAGCATTTAGGAAAAACAGATAATTCTCATATCTAATTTAAAGGTACGAAAAGAGGTTTTGAACGATATTAATATGCAATTATGCAATCGGATCTTCTGGCTTTCTTTATTACTTATTTTTGATTTTATCATAGAGATGATTATTGCAGACAGCATCAACAAAGATGTTACATTATTTCTTTGATAATATACATAAAAATTTGATTATACTTCTAAGCAATAATGCAAGACATAGGCAATTTTTAAGGCACTTATCCATTTGTTGTATTGTATTTGACATAAGATATCATAGAATTTATTAAATGCATCTAAAGGTAAAATCTTTTGATCTTCACCTTTCAAACATTCGATAATTGGCTATGTAAGAATCAATAGTACTTTCATATATTTTGGTTTTGGAACATCCCCATTCTCACTTTATGTACATTAGTAAAGAGAATAATCAAATTCATCCTTTGAAATTAGTGAAAGGTTTCTAAAAATTTTTAACATATTTATTATTATAATTAGTTAAATAATTCACTGTTCCTCTTTAAAGAATTCAACTTCATTATTTTGGGATTGATTAAGAATCTCAAAATCTTTGGTTTTTAAGAAAGTGTCTTCAATTAGTAATATATTATAACATTTGATCAAAAAATGAAGAGATATTGAACAAAGAAATTATTAAATTGAGGAATTATTATAACAGAAGTTTTGGATGATATTTCTATTTCTATTTTAATTATTTAATTGTATATTGAATATAGATTTAATGTTGAATTTATAAAGTGATTGAATAAAATAACATAGAAATTTAAATAATCATATAATTCAATTTTCATCATTCATATGTAAAATATAAAAAAGAATTAATCAATTAAATTATAAATAAGTGAAAGAATTATGAGTACAGAGGAAATCAAAAGATAAGTAGAGTATTATTTGTCAGATAAAAACTTATCCTAAGATGAATTCTTCCATAAATAGATTAGTCAAAGCTAAGATGGTTATCTCTAAATCTAATTTATACTTAAATGCAATAAGGTTAAGTAAATGAAAGTCACTCAAGAATAAATTGTTGAAGCAATTAAAACATCAACTGAGGTAGAATTAAGCCAGGATTAAACAAGTATTACTTTATTCATAACATAATAGGTGTTAGAAGATTAAATAATAAGCCTTTACCAGAATTAATTATTACTCAAACAAATAAAAAAGTAAAAACTAACAATGGTGAAGCAGTTGCTGTACAATAATAATAGGATGAAAAACCTTAAGAAGAAGTTATTGATAATCCATATCATAATTTTGAACCACTCATTTTTACAGTCAAGGCTCCAGCTGGTGTTGCAGTTAGTTGGACTCAAATCACAGAGGCTCTAATGAAATAACATAATATTAGTTCTCCATATGTTAGATATGGTAAGACTGAAGGCAACTTTGCTCTGTCTAAACCAAGAACTCCAGAAGATAATATTGTTCGTTTAACTTCAGAGGGAATTAAGATTGGAGAACATCAATTAGAAATTCATGTAACAAATGGAGAAGAATTAACATAATTTTGGTCACATCATGGAAAACATTATGAAACTATTATTAAAAGAGCTAAAGAAACATTTGCTCATGGTGGTGCTGGCAAAGGAGGTAATAAGAAATATGAATAAAGAAAGTAAAAAAAGGATATTGTTTTTCATAATTAAAAAGTAATTCATTTATATATATATTAAATTAGTATAGAGATATTTCTTAATTAAAGAATATATTCAAAACTATATTAGCTAGATCTGAAAATAATACTCCTTTGAAAGAACCATATCATTCAATGTTAGTTTCCTTATTGTAATATCATGATAAGAAAGACTAAAAATTAAATGGATTGAAACACTTTACAGTCGGTTAACATCCAGATCATGGTGAAACCAGATGTTTCTTTGCTGTTAAAGAAGATGGATCATCTGAGGATTTCAGCAGTCTTAAATGCATCAAAAATTTAGAAACATCACTTGGTTTATGAGTAATAAAAAAATATTATACAAAATATAAATTATATCAAAAACTTAATTTCTCTATCTTCCAAATTGTACTAATGAATCCTATTGCAAATAGAAACATCATCATCTTATAATAAGAATTTGATTTCTAGTTAAACTATTCTTAAATCACTTCCATTGTGGCTATATAAATAAATGTTCCTGCAGAAATAGACTAAAATATCCCAGTTATGATATATCCTTGATTAGCTAATATCCATCCTATTAGTATTCCTATAGGGTTAATAATTCCCTAGATGAAGATCATAATTGTAGCACTATGTATTTTTGTGTCTATACAAAGTAAGAATAAAGAATACTAGCTTTTTTAAAAGATAAACCCAAAGTCAAACCTTCAGCCCATTTATGACAAACTACTGCTAATGAAATTCCTAAACATTGAGGTACTTATTATTCTATTCCAATAGCTAATCCTTCAAAAAATGCATGAATTCCTCATTAAATAATAAATTTACCAATAGCAAACTATAATATATAAGGAGTCAAGGAATTTATTGTAATTTCATCTAATTCTTTAATAGAAACTTATTAGATTTATGGTTTTGTTGTTTCAGGACATTCCAATTCACCAATACATTCTTATTGTTATATTACTGAAACCTAATAGGAATGATTATCTTAATTAGTATGATTATGAATGAAGGCTATCTTTTCAATGTACAAAATCAAAGTAAAACTTAAGACTGTTATCAAACAAGCATATGGAAATTCTTCAAATGATTCTATTTTCTAATCCCTATAATACATGTGAAACTATTTCATGGACTCTGGGAGTAAATGTATAATTCCTACTGATAAAAATAAACCTCCTGAAAATGCCCCTGTCAAATCTAATAAAAATTGATTTCCTTTGAAAGCTGTTGATCTTAAGGGGATATTTCCCATTACTATAATCATCAAAAACATCAAAATCATACTAATTACCTTTATTGTATTCAAATAATCTATTTCCATTATTAATTATTGTTTCTAAACTTAAATTAAGTATTAATTATATAAAAACTCTATATTTTTAAATAAAAATAATTAACATCTCTCAAATAGTTATTTAGATATAATTATATTTAATTTATTTTTTTACTTTCATGGTGTTTTTGACCTATTTTTTTAGTAACAACAAGAAAGGCTTAAATTATAAACAAAATGATGAAGAAGTAATATAATTTAATATTTAGATTTGGGTTTATGATTTAGTTTATGAACATCTTACATCCCCAATCTGGAAAATAGCAATTATGGAATTTATAGATGAGAATTGCATTATATTTGATGATGAAGATCAATACACACCAGAATAAGAATAGAAATTCCAATAATTTAAAGAATTAATATCTTCTTAATTTGATAATATGTTAAATGAATATGGATTAACCAATGAACTATTGACTAAATAAATTATAATCGGATTGGCACATCCCTAACATAAGAATATATTCTAGCAGATAATAGCAATAAATGATTATAAGATTTTCAGAAAATAAATGATAAATAGAAATAAAGAATTAGAGTTAGAAGCATTAGAAGAACTAGAAAAATAAGATAGAATTTTAATATAATAATAATAACAAAAAATGAATATTTAGTAATGAATAAATATAATATTACTTAAGATAGCCAGCACAAGAATTTGATTAACAATTTGAATTAAAACGATTATAAATAGAAAAAGAAAAAACTGAATTAGAATTAGCTATTGAATTGTCAAAAAAAGCAGAAGAAGAATAGAAGCGTCTTATGGAAACATAAAATGATGAATTCCTTAAAAAGATACTCGAACAAAGTTTATTAGAATTTAAGTAAATATATTCATAAAATAATTTAAGTGAATTATAAAAGAAATTGGAAAATGTTTAAAAAAGAGAATCAGAACTCAAATCATAACCTCAATATAGATAATCAGAAATCTTCAAATCTATCAAAAATGTCAAATATCCATCATTTACAAGTTATACTTAAAGACAAGAAGAAAGATATAATTAGAATAACTTAAATTAAGATCAAGAACAATTTGATAGTCATATACTTCATTAATAGGACTTTCAAAATTAAAATCATTAACCTTAATTAATAAGAGATTATTCATTTAAACCTCCAGTAATTGAGAGAGTAAGTTCAGAATTGTTAGAAGAGAGTGCTATATTATCTAATGAGGCAATGCATGATTAAAAATTAAAAATGCAATAATAAAAAGATATTATCATAAAAAAGAAAAATGAAATAAATAAATCAGAATTACTTAAATTTGAATAGGATAAGAAACCTGTTGCAATTCATAAGGTAATATGTTATTTAAATTATTTTATAGACTTATTATTAATAGAAGTGATAAGGGATATATAATATTATTTAATAATTTAAAATTATAGTTATCATATTCAATTTTATAAATTTTACTTTCATGACTTAATTGTTTAGTAATTTAAATAGTTAAATAAAATAATTGAAACTTATGGGTTGTTAAGCATCTAAAAAATAACGTAAAACTTCTAGAGATAATCGTCCTAGTTTACTAGATGGTTCAAATGATCTTTAAAAATAGAAACTTATAACTTTAGAGACAAAACCAGAAGAAAGAAAAAGCAAATAACCAAAATCATTAGATAAAAATAAAATAGTAGAACTATTTTAAGCAGAACATTAATAAATTTACAGAAATAAGAAATTCTAACATGATTATTTTATTACTGAAGAAAAAGTGTTAATAAATGGATTTTAAGGAAAAATATTTGTTGTAGAAAATAAAGTTACAGGACTTAAAAGAATAGCTAAGATTGCTAGAAATGTATTAACTAATAATTAAATTAATGAATATTTAGATTATTTGCAATCACTTAAAAAAATAGTAAGTTTTATAAAAATTTTAGGATCATCCTAATATTATAAAATTATTCGATTTTTATCATGATGACAAACATATATACTTGGTTGAAGAATACACTGATGGTGGAGATTTATATTAAAGATTAAATACAGAAATGCATAGTTAAGAGAAAATTCATGTGGCATATGTTTTTTAATAGGTTTTGTCAGCAATTAATTATTTACATTAATAAGATATTATACATAAAAATATTACAATGAGTGGAGTAGTTATAGCATAAAAGTCTAATTTATTAATTAAATTAATTGGATTAGATGATTTATACAATATCTTCTAAGATTTCAATTCTGATATCAGTTATAGAGCTCCTGAAACTTTTGCTGAAAATTATTAATGGAATAAAGCTGCAGATATTTGGTCTGCTGGAATAATTTTATTTGAATTAATGTATGGAACACATCCATTCAAAGATTAGACTAGATAATTAACTGTATAAAATATTAAAAGAAATAATATCAAAGAAGATATTGATTTAAATTCAATTAATGATGATGCATTTAAATTAATTAGTGATATGATTAATCCAGATCATAAGATGAGACCTAATACTAAGGAATGTTTAAAATATAAGTTTTTTAAAACTATAAGAAAATCATCAATGAAAATAACTAGTGCTTTATTAAGAATAAAAGAATTTTAAAGAAAAAATGAATTAAGATTGATATTATTAAGTTTAATGATAGAATATTTAATGTCTAAAGAAGAAAGAGATAAAATAGCATAAACTTTTTAAAAAATAGATATAAATAATGATGGTAAAATATCTAAAACTGAATTATATTAATAATACTTTGAAAGTTCAGGTAATGAAAATTTAGCAAGACAAGAAGTAGATAGAATCTTCTAATAATTAGATATCAATAAAAATTAATTCTTAGAATTCAATGAATTTTTAATTGCTTCATGTAATAAAACAGCTTTATTTAATGAAGAAAATTTAATGAATTTCTTTAATAAATTAGATAGAGATCATAGTAAATAAATATCTGCTAATGAACTTAAAGTCTTTTTCTATAATACTAAATTATCTTAATCAGATTGGCAATAAGTAATACATTTGGGTGAAAAAAAAGAAGAAATGAATAATAAGATATCCTATGAAGAATTTATATCATTATTAACTGAAAATGAATGATTTCAAAATATATTTATATTACTGGTATTAATGATTATCAATTATTTCTTCTAACTATTCTGACTTGATTTGTTATTGGTACTTTAATAATTTACTATCTTTATTATTTCAAATTCTCAATTTTTAAATCAAATCTACAGAAAGGACAAAATTGATTCTTCTCAAGCCATTTTTCAATACATTTAACATGATATATGTGTCTATAAATATAATTCATAAATATACTTGCATATAGTTTATAAAATTGGTTATTTATTGGACAAAGGATCCAAACAAATTGCACAATTATCTTATAGATTATTAGATTATAATTAATTATCTATTGTACCAAATTAATCATCTTCTTTTTTATTCAAACATCCTCCATATGTAAATTATTTCTCTCTCATTTCATAATCTTCAGGTGTTAATTTTTCCATTGATCTTTTTTATCTTATTCTTCTAATTAAAAATATACAAAAACACAGTAAAATAGAACCTGCTATACTACAAACAACAATTATAATTAATTTCATTTATTCTTCCTTATTTACACCATTAATCTACTCCAATCTAATTTTAAATTAAACACCTTAAAGTAATATAATCAATTTATCTGGAATATATTTATCTTAATCATTCTTGATTTTTGATTTTCTCTATTCTATCTATCTTTTAAATGGAGTTTTTTTTGTAATTCTAGCTGCATCATTATAGAAATCAACTGTTGGTAAATATACTAAATCAGGTATAAGTAAATAAACTTGAGCTTCATTCTCATCTTTAATCTACAATATATCATTTAAATTACAGAAATTTCTAACTATAAATCTTAAGATCCCTTATATTCATAATAACAATAAAAGTTAGGATCATGAGATCCATTCACAGATATTGTTTTCTCTTATTCCAATTATAATGCTCTCAATGAGCAGTCTCTAGAAATGAATCCAGAATCACATTTACATTCTCCCTCTATACATATTCCATTTCCTTTGCAATTATTCTGACATAACATTGTTTATGATCCTCTCAAATAAATGTCAAAGGAAACTGGAATGTTTGTCAATACAGTAAAATACATTTTACCCTTTGAACTTGGTATCTAGATAAAATGGTTTCTCTTTTTTTATACATAACTATGAAAATTGTTCTGATTAGCAATACCTGTCATAGTCCATTCCATCATATATAAAATCATTGTTATTATCTAAAAATGGTGCTTGTCCTTCTAAATAAAGTAAAGCTATTTCAGCTGGTTTGTTTGATGTTTAATTTAATTCAATGGTACAATATTAGGCAAATTGTTGATAACAATTAACAATAAAAGTCGTATTTGCAGAAATAGTATTCACAATTCTTTTTTGTGAATATAAGGAACCTTAAGAAATTGATATTTCAAATTCAATTGTCAATACTTTGAAAAAGTTGAGTAACAATAAACCAAAAGTGATAGTATTAATCATAGTAAAAATAAATTAATTGAGAATATTTTGGAACAAAAATGATTAATTTAATTGAATATAATTTATATATTATTGGAATACTACATAATTTAAATTATCTATTCAATAAGATCATTTTCATTAAGTTGAAATATTTGCTATTTTTAAAAAACTTCTATTCAGTAATTTAAAATATATGAGATAAATATTTTGATTATTTTGGAAAATTCAAATTAAATATTTGAAATTATTATCTATATTTTGTTTAATATTTAAATTCAAAAATTAGGATCTACCCTCAATATAATATATGAAAGAAATTATATTAAATATATGAATAATAAATGGATTAAATAAAATTTGGCTTGAAATTCCATTATTTTAATTAAAAATTATATTAAAACATAAATTTATATTCAAGAAATATATGAAGACAAAAGAAAAATCAAAAAATAGGACTTAATTTCAATGCTATACTAAGAATTACTCTATTGTATTATTCTTTTTGTTTTAAATACTAATTAGTATATTAGTAATAACTTATGATGCAAGAAATCAACTATTATCTGTAGTGATCTGTTCAATTCATGGATTTTTTGCTATCTAATAATTAATATTGCCAAAAGAAAAAGCAATCATTTATTAATAAATCTGTATACTTTTGAGTAAATTGGCAACCATTATATTAATAGTAGTTGTTGGATCAGATTTAGCAATTTTAATAATAGCATTATTCGAGCGTTTAGATTTAATATAATCTCAGAATAATACATTTAAATAATTTGATTAGATACTATTACGAATCATTACTCTCATTATAATGACATTTGATTTTAATTTGTTTTTAACAATAACACTTGTATACACAATATTGATTGAAATAAATAAAATAATATTAGATAGATCTAATGAAAATAAATAAATACAATTCAACATTACTAGTAGTTATCAAAATACAATTAGAACTACAGATTAAGAATGGAATTATCGTTTAAATTAAATTCCATAATGTTTAATGGTTATAAGTTTGACTACTCTAAAGGTTACATATAAAAATAATTATCTTTACACCTATTTTAAATAGTGTTATGAAAATGATGATTAATTAGATGAATTGATATTACATAAATTATAATTCAGTATAATATAAGATAAGATAGATAAAATAAAGTAATTATTCTCAAAGCCTAAAATGAACTAAAGGTAAACAAAGAAATAATAAATATGGAATTATAAAAGTGATTCTATTTCTCTTAATTTATCACCTTAGTAAAAATAAGAATAGTCTAAAATTGGAGACTCTCTAGAATTCTAAACAATTAATTAATGTTCTATTTTTGAAATATTAAACAATTACAAATAAAACATTATATCAGAATAGTTGAATAATAATAATCATATTGAGATCTTTTCAGATTAAAGTTGGTAAACAATTACTATAAACTATAATTATTCTTTTTCGAAATAAAAGTTATAATTATTAGGTTAAATCATTTTTTCAGAATAAGAAGGAGAAGTATTGCTTACTCTTATTGATATTTCAAAATAAAATGAATTACAAGAATTGATTTCAAATTCTGAATTTAAATCAAAGGTATTTATCATTTAAAATATTAATGAAGATTATAGAGTCTTTTTCTCATGAATTAAGAACTCCTTTGAATAGTGCACTTAATTTTCTTGTTTCTTGTCAATATGTCTAAGAAGTATAAGAGTTTATTAAAGAAGATTATATATTACCAGCAATAAATTCTTTAAAATTACAATCATATATTATTAGTGACATAATAGATTTATCATAAATTACAACAAATAATTTTATTTTATCTGTAAGAGAATTTTCTATAAGTGAAATATTAAATGAGATAATCTTTTTATTTAAAACTTAATTTGAAATGAAAAGAATAGAATTAAAGTTTAATTTACTTGAATGTACTACTTCTAAATTTACATCTGATTATGTAAGACTTATTTAAATTATTGTTAATCTCTTATCAAATTCATTAAAATTTTCATCACATGGTGTAGTCACATTACAAATAATAACTACTTATAATCATGGTCTAAAAATATGTGTTTCAGATTAAGGTATAGGAATAGAGAGTGATAATCTTAATTAATTATAATCACTTCTATAAAATATTGAACATTTTAAAGATATTTAATTAAATAAAACTTGGTAAGGATTTGGATTATTAATTACTGCTATTCTAATTAATTAATTAGCACCAAAAGAAAATAAATTTTTATAAATTGATTCATCTGGTAAATAATAAGGTACAAAAATTTGGTTTTATGTTGAAAATTAACGTAGAATTGAAAGACCTAGATAAAGCACATTGAGATAGAGTGTTTCTAGATTTTAAAGTTCTCATGATGAATAATTATTTAATTTAGATATAAATTGTGCCATATTTTAAGCAACAGATTTTGGTAACATATAATAATCAAATAAATATAATTTGAAGAAAAAAGAATCTAATAAGAATGACTTTAATTGTACAGACAGCTAATCATTTGAATCTTTATTTATTAAATATGGATAACTTTCACCTCTCACACCTTCATTGATTACAGATAAATTATTTATTTAATAAAAAATGGAGAATGATCACTAAAATAATCTTTAAATTGTAAATCTAAAAATGATAATTGAAGCACGAATTAAAGAAGATTTAGAATTTTCGAAAGCTTTTTAGAAAAAGAAGAAATGTATTTGTTAAACTCTGTTATCAGTTGATGATGAAATTTTTAATTAGAAATCCATTCAAATTTTATTGGCCAAATTAGGATTTGACGTAATATTAGTATAATTTTATAAAATATAAATTAAGGCATTTAATGGAGCTGAGGCCATTAAAATTGTCGAAGAAGCCATTCCTTGTGGTCCAAAATGCTAATTATTCACTCTAATATTGATGGACTATTAAATGCCTATAATGGATGGATGTACTGCAACTGCAAAGTTAGTTGAAATGATGAATTAAAATATTATTCCAAAAATACACATAATTGGATTAACAGCTTTTACTAACGCTACTGATATTTCAAATTGTATTAAAGCAGGTATGAGTGATGTCCTACAAAAACCTTTAAATTTGAAAGAATTGAAAGAGATTTTGATTCTTGTTTGAATTTTATGGCTAATATATTTATTAATAATAAAATTGAATCTTATGAAACATAATAATAAACGATATGAATGCTTAAAAAATATCATTTCTAACCGTCTTTGATTCTATGAACATTCTTAATCTATACTAATTTCAAATATTCTTTCTATTGTTATTGACTTCAATGATAATTACTTCCAGGTCCTAATTATTATTAAAAATAGATAAAAACTATAATGTTACAAAATTCTTCATATACTCACTCGAAAAAGACTTAAGAAAATCTGCTAATTAATAAGAGAGGATTAGTTACAAAATAAAATGTCATTTAAATTTTGATTTTTTTGATTTTGCACTCTCTAGTTGACATTACCTTATTAATTCAGTATCCTGACTATTTAGAATACATCATTCCTAAACTATCTTTTAATATTTTTATGGGAATCATAATAATATCATTTTGGAAAAAACTAACCCATGTTATAATCAATATATTTTTGGTTGTGGTAAAATTTAACTCAATCCTAATTCTTTTGTTGATTGGATAAGATTATATATTAATAATAGTATTAATATGTGAACAAAATAATTATTCAGCTATTTCTGAGCACTTTGAATACTTAGTTCAAAAGATCATAATATAAATCGGATGTTTTATTATAATGATCATTTAATTTAATTTTATGGATATTGTTATAATTGCAAGTATTATATTATTAGATACATACTAATTAGGTTTAATTTTTAAATAATAAAAATAATTAAATAATCAAGAATTATTTAGTTTTTCTTAAAATAAAATTAATCAAGAAATGATAACTATTTGTAATAAAGAAAATACTTGGATGAGTAGAATATCGACTCTTCCTATATTTTTCATTATGATTTCTAAAAATGATTTGAAATTAACCTATAAAAATTAAATTGTTTATAAACATTTTTCAACAATTTGTAAAACTGAAATAGAATATGACAAATTAATTCTAAATTAGTTAGAATTTTCAATTATATCAGGTATTATTCTTAAAACTTATAATTTTAGAATCTCAAGAAGATCAAAAAAACATTACTACAGATTAAAATATAAAAAAGAATAGATTAAGGAATAATCTACCTTCCAATAAAAGTAATTAAGAAAAAAAAGATTTCTCTGATTAAGAGAGTATAAATATCAAATTTAAAGATGCCAACAAATTATCTGATATTTTAGAAAATTATAAAGAAGGTAGATTATTAGATACTATTAATTCAACTAATAATATTTTAGAATTATTTTGTTAACATTAATGGGAAGATTTCAAATGTTCTACTTATAGTGGGTAAATCATTTTTAATTAAGATGATGATGAAATTATTTTAACATTGATTGACATATCAAAACAAAATAAATACTTTGATGAAATGATTAAAGACTAATTTAAAACTTCAGTAAATATTTTTATTTATTATTTTAGATAGCACAATCTTTTTCACATGAATTAAGAACACCTTTAAATAGTTCATGTAACTTTTTATAATACTGTTTAAATCATAAAGGCATTGAAGATGAATTGAAAATCAACTTCATTTAACCAGCTATTAATGCCTTAAGATTACAATCTTATTTAATTAATGATATTATTGATTTTAGTTCATTATGTGCTGATAATTTAGAATTGGATATTAAAGATTTTTTAATTATGGATTTAGTAGATGAAATTAATAAATTATTTAAATCTGTTATAGAAATGAAAAAATTAATTTTGTATGTTGATTTATTGGAAAATTAATTAAATAGTATTTCTACAGACTTTTAGAGATTAGTCTAAATTATAGTAAATGTTCTATAGAATTCTATTAAATATTCAAATTCTGGATATATTTTACTTAAATTGTCAACATATTCATAGAATTTCTTAAAGGTTACAGTTAAAGATGAAGGATTTGGAATAGATTAAGATAGATTAATTAAAATACATAAAATGCTTTTAGATGTTGAATAAAAATAAAACTTTTCTTAATATTAATCTTGGCATGGATTTGGTTTACTAATCTCATCAATGTTATTATCAAAATTATGTCCTGCAGATTATAAATCATTATTAATCAGATCTGCAGGATAAGGATTAGGAACCAAAGTGACATTCTATATTTAGAATCATAAATTAATTCGGTAATCATCAAGTGTTCATTATAAAGATAAACCAATAAGACTTAACAGTAAACTTAGATAAAGTAATCTATCAGGTTCATATCATCATTTATCATTAAATGGAACACTTATTTAAATTAGTGATTTATTTGTTTCTAATCGAAAAGTTAATATTAATACTCCATTTGTTAAAAAAGTAACTCTAAAATCTTTAAAATCAAATGAAAATTCAATTTTTTCTGATAGTATAATTAACTTAGATTAAGATTTATAAATATCTGAAATGCATCATCTATAACCATTTTTATTTTCAGAAACAGGTCATCAAAGAATTAAATTAGCTAAGTAAGATTTATCCCCAAAAAGTAATCATCCTTAAGCAAAAATCGTAAGTTATAAATAAGTAAAACTTTAAGAAGAACTAGATAGTGAATAACATTTGAAAGCAATAATGAAGAAGAAAAAATGTAATTGTAAGAGAATATTGTCTGTTGATGATGAAATTTTTAATTAAAAATCAATTCAATTCTTATTATCATAATAAGGTTTTGAAATTCTTTTGGTATTATTTAATATTATATTTAAAAGGCATTTAATGGGCAAGAAGCTATTTAGATAGTTAAAGATACACCAAAATGTAACTTAAATTGTAGTTTATTTTTATTAATTTTAATGGATTATTAAATGCCAATAATGAATGGATTATAATGTACTAAATAATTAAGATTAATGATGGATTAACATTAAATACCATAAATTCATATTATTGGATTAACTGCATTTAATAGTAAGAATGATATTAATATGTGTTTAAACTCTGGAATGAGTGATGTGTTAACTAAACCATTAATAATAAAAGAACTCTTTGAAATATTACAACTTATTTGATATTTTGATAAATATAATTATATCCTAAAATTTAGTAAATTCAATTAAAATAGTATAATATATGTTAAAATTAATTTATAATTATTTATAAATATGAATTCTAACTAAGAATTGGTTCAAATGTTAAAAGATCTTCAAATTTATAATTCTATTGATAACAACTTTAATCCTGATCATAGCTAATTAGTTATGATATATGAAAAAGTAATTACATATATTTTTATGTTAGTTTTGTGATTTAATAAATTTTGATGATAATTTTACTTTAGAAAACTTAACATTGTAATTATTTTACAGATGCAAACTAATGTGTAAGACAGTTGGAGTAGTAGATTTTTAAATGATGGATTTAACAGATCCTGACTAAAAAAGAATGAAACATATACTTACATTATTATGTAAATATAGTATATGGAAAAGAGATTAAACTTAAAAATGGGAAAAAAGAGACAAGGAAATTGTAATTAAATCATTATTATATTAGATTTAACTTGAAGATATTGATTTATAAAACAATAGAAAATAAAAAAGTGAACTTGAAGATTTGATATAAATGAAATATAAGGACATGGATTTAAAACATAAAAAATTTGAGTAATATAAATAAATGAAACATAAAGCTGAATCAGATTTATTAGCTAAAAGAAATTTAAATTTAAAATTATAAAATTCTATTTCATAAAATTAAAATGAATAGAAGGATGCTGAAAAAAAGTTTAAAAATTTAATTGAGAAATTGTAAGTAGCTTAAAATGAATTATCAATATTAGAAAGGTAATTCAATTAATTATATTTATAGTATGATTGTTAAAGATCCAAAAAATTTAGAAAAAAAAGTAAATGATAGTTTAAGAAGAGTAGAAGCTCTGTAAATTGAAGTTGATAAATGTTAGAAGGAATTATAAATTGAAACATTCAAAATAGGGAAGATTTATAAATAATTATATTAAGATTATGATAGTTTTTTGAGAGTTCTTGAATAAATAAAAGAATCTGAAAAAGCTTTAATACAAGAAGATAAAAATTTTGAAAAATCAAATGATTAAATATTTACAGCATCAAATAAAATCCTATAAGAAAATTTAGCCTTGTAAAAATTACAGTAAAATAAAGAGCAATTATAATCATAGAAATTGGCAGAATCTGAAAAAAACAATTCATCAAATTAATATAGTTTACAATCCTTAATAGATTTACAAAATAAATTATAAGATTTATAAGCAGAAGTAAAAAAAGAATAATAAGATTATCTATTAATACAATAAATGAAACAAGAGCAATAGAAGATTACATCAGAAAATGATTAAATAAAAGTATTGATAGAAGCAAACTTAAAATAAGTAGTAACACAATAAAATAAAGAAATCGAATAATATACAAAAAATATTGAAATATTATTAAATAAAATAGAATTTGAATGAGAATATCTAGATATGATTAGTTAATATAATAAGTATAATATAAAAAAGATAGGAATTTTAAATATATAAATGTTTTTAATTCTAATAAATTAATCATTATCATTAGAAGATCTAATGTTATAATATTCCTCAATTTCCAATCTTATAAAATTTCTAATAATAATTCTACATTAATAAAAAAGTCATAAATTACTTCTTTCTAAATAAATTAGACTAAGTTTAACTTAAGTTACTAAAAATTTTAGAGTATAATCGTTATATTTATAGTCATTTCTAGAGAATATTTGATTATAGAGACCAACTGCTTTAATGGTATAATAGAGATGATATATACACATTATTCATTCAGTTATATGTCAATTTAATAAAATAGTGTTGCTAATTAATTATTAAGGAAAGTAAGAATATAATTGATAATATAAAAAATAATATTTAAATTCTGAATGGGAAATTGCTTTTTACAGGAGGAAGAAAAGAATCAGAAATCTTCAATTAAAAAAGTAGATAGTTTTCTTGCTTAATAAATTGAGAAAAGGAATGAAAAATCAAAGGTGACTTTGAAAGATTTTTTAAGTTAAGGTGAAATAGGAAGAGTAATTATTATTATTGATTGAAATGTTAGGGTAAATTTGGTAAAGTTTTGAGAGTAAAAATGAAAGGAAAAGATAATAGGGAATATGCAATGAAGGTTATTAAAAAAGCTGATATCTTAAAATATGGACTTGTAGAACATACAATGTTGGAAAAGAATGTTTTAGGTGCAAGTAAGAATCCATTTGTTGTAAAATTGAAATACTCATTTTAAACAGAACAAAAGCTTTATTTAGTGATGGAGTAAAATATATTTTAATGAAGTTAAGATTTATTAAGGGTGGTTAATTAGCTAAAGTATTAAGAAAAAGATAATAAGGTAGATTCACAGAAGAATAAACTAAATTTTGTGCAGCTGAAATAATATTAGGTTTGGAATATATGCATAATATTCTAAGAGTAATATATAGAGATTTGAAACCAGAAAATGTAATGGTCACTGAAGAAGGACATTTAAAATTGGCTGATTTTGGTCTATCTAAATAATATGAAAATGAAGAAGCAAAATTCTTTACTGTATTAAATATTACTAATAAATAGCTTGCAGGAACACCTGAATATTTGGCTCCAGAAATTTTATTTAATTAAGGTCATAATCATATGGTTGACTTTTGGTGTTTAGGAATTCTAATATATGAGATGTTAGTTGGTTATACTCCGTTTTGTGATACTTCAGGAAACCATAAATCTATAGAAAATAATATTAAAAATGGATAGATTACATATCCAAATTTCATGAGTGATTAATCTAAAGATATTGTGGATAGATTATTAAATAAAGATCCAACATAAAGACTTGGTTCAAAAAATATATAAGAAATAAAAGATCACAATTTCTTTTGTGATATAAATTGGACTTAACTTTATAATTTAGATATCCCATCTCCTATATTAGAAAATACTCATGTTTATGTAAATTTAAATATTTGATAATTTATATAGCCTCAAGTGAAGAAAGATTAATTTGGTAAAAGAATATATGAAACACCTTCATCACATTTTATAGAAACAAATGGTGATTTTAATGGTTTCTCGGCAGCTTAAGAATGATTATATATATATATATGAAAAATGATATTTTCAATATTAAATTAAGTATAAATTTAGTTGAATATATTTATTAACAATATAATTTTCAAGTTTCTTTTCTTTTTTTTAATTTTAAAATTATTCTAGCTTCTTAATTAATTTTATTGATTTTCAACATATCATCAAGATCTTTTTTTAAAAGAGAATCATTCTATATTAATTCTGATATATTGATAGTTTTTCTCACATGTTAATATGTAAGATGAAATTACTCAAATTCATTATGTTTAGTAATATTTGATTAAAAAGTTTCCATAATTATTTTTGCATCCTCTAATTCATCATTAAATACAAACATATCTTCATTATCATCATTATCATCTTTAGCCTTTTTTAAATCATGATTATATTAATTTTTTAAAACTTCTACAAATTTTTTAAGCAATGCTAAATTTAAGTATCTAGGATTCTAAATTAATAATTAACAAAATCCAAACAAATAGAGTTAACTGTCATAATCAGGTAAGCAATATTTACTTGAATCAATTATATGATCATAAATAAATCCTTATTATTATTCTATCCATTCTAATGTTAAAGTACAATTCTTAATAAACCCTGAAATATATATTCCCATTAATCTAGCTCTCAAAAAATCATTTTTTACTAACAATTATGATCTTTATAAGATTTTTGTATAAATATATGTTAAAACTTCTTTATTTAATTAATATTCTTAAAGTAATAAATGTAATAGTAAAATAGCTTCACCTTATGAAGCTTCACCAATTTTTGGATTATTAAACACAGTTTCCAACATTTAAATTAACTAAATTAAGATATAAGATGTATACAAATTCCTAAGCATTAATATTTGAAAATAAAGACTTTCCATAATAAATATAATAATTAAAAAGTTCAAATAATTATCCAAGGATGAATCTTTATTTTTCTATCACTTTTTTACATTAAAAGAACATTTCAGCTTAATAATCACTAATAAATTTAGTTTTAAATATTAACTAAGATATAAAGTATACAATATCTTCATCAAAATCAATAATATTTGGATCTAATATATAAATATATTATTAATTACTTATTATATATTAATATAAAACAGATACTCTTTTTTCTAAAAGATTAAAATGTATAGGAATGATATTCTCTATCTCAGGTAAAGATTTAAGTATATTCCATGTTTAATTGATAAAAATTTATCTTTCTGTTTATCCTTATCCAACACATTCCTACTCTTTTTATATTTTCAAAACTATTAAACCTAATGCTTAATCTAATACAGAAGGTTCTATTTAAAATGTTCTAATTTTATACAATCATAATAAATATACTTGAAAATCTATTTAATAGTGTCAAAATGGCCTTCAAAATCACTTTATATTAAAGATTCACATAATACAAGTAAAATCTATCCTATATTTGGTTCCAAAAGTTTTTCTAGATGGGGTTCTTCGATAATATTTTTGATAGCTTCTATTGCACAATAACAATTAGAATATAATTCACTTTTTGCAGATTTAATTTAATTCATTAAAAAATTAAGTAATTAATAAGAGAGGTCATCTTTCTCATTCAGAATTGATCTACAAAATTATCCAATAAAGGTACATAATCTAGCTTTAACAAGAGCTTAAATTATTTATAATTTATGTACGTATTGAATAATTAATTAAGTAATCACCATATTCAGCAATAAATGATTTGAAAAGTAATCCAACTTCATTTCTTTAGATAAGATAATTGCTCAAAATTGATAAGATTAATAATGAAGTTTCTAATAATATATGAACATTCATAGATTTTAAAAAATAATGTTCTCTAAATTCCATAATCAATCCTAATTATTGGCTTATTTCTATTTTCTATAGTTTTTGAATGCAATATGAAGCAGCTAGAGTTGTGAACGATGAAAAGAAGGATATGGATCCATCTATGTGTTAACAATAAGACATAATTAATTATGCTATAGATGACTTAATAATATCTGATTTTTATTCATCCAATAGATCTTAAGTTAATTAAACAAATTCATTAGGATCTTCATTAAGATCATTAATTTCTTTTGAATTTGATGAAAAGAATGGTATAATAATATCAACAAAAATTGCCATTCGAAATTCAGCAAATAGATGATAAACTGAAACACTTTTGCTTGTAATTGCCAATAATTTAATTATTTCATTTATTAAATTTTATTGATTTTGATTGAGGTTTTCATAAGAGAAATTAGATGACATTGTAAATGTCACAAGACTTTATATAAATGTTTCACACATAATACCTAATATGTCTTAAAATGGGCACTTTTTTGCAATAATTGCATCTTTATATTATGTAGAAATAGATCCATAAATCAATCTTTATGATGCTACAATAAAATGACAATATTCTATATTATCACCTACAAATGTTAATTGTTGAATTTTAAGAATGAGTACTTAACATAATTCCTCATTAAATATAAAGTATTATTAAATGGGTTCTGGAATACCTCTCATTTAATTAGTTTTAAGATGTCGATCTAATTAATTAAATAGAACTTTAGCCCATAGATTTTTAGTAGATTAAGAAAAACTATCTATTATTTTACCTATTTGGATAATTGATTAGAACCATTCAAATTGATCATCTAATTTTAAAGTCTCAGCTATATAACATGCAGACACAACCATATTTTCTAATTTTGTTTCAATAGACTATATGACATGCTACTTAAGACGAGTTTTGAAGTGATTTTCTAAAGTTGAATAATATAAATCAATTTACATTTATCATAACAAACTAATTACTATAGAGCTTATTGAACACTGACTTTTATTTTATCAGGTATTTATTTGGTGAGTATTTAAACAAATAGATCAACATGATGTAATCTCAGTTCAACAGCATATGGTTCTAAATTACAATATGATACTGTCTTACATGTGTTGCTTATGAATTTTTTAATAGCAGTTTTTATTGTAATAGCAGCGTATTCAGCTAAAAGTAAATCATTTTATTAAGAAGATAATTCACATAAACTATCAATAGATCTAATATCATTTTGGCAGGTTTGAATCAATAAGTCTTCTGCCTTATCTCTTGTTTTCTTATCTTTAGCCTAGAAGGCCATAATGATCATATTTGTATATTCTTGTTGATTCATCTTAAATTTATATAGTGATAAATTATAAACTTTTTGAATCAATATATATATATACATAGTCATTTTAAAGTCAAACTAATTTTATTTCCTTTGTAATCATACTCCGAAAAGACTGAGATCACTTTTAATGCTTCATAGATATCTACCATAGTTATTTAAATAGTTTAAGAATCTAATTTGATTTCTAAAAAATGAGAATAGGATTACCTTAAATCTTACCAACTAATTTAACCATATCTTGGATTTCTAATAATTAAGTAATACCAGAAAATTATAGTACTCTTGTCAAAGGAACGATTTTAAATTTAGTTTGACTTCCTTAATAATATTCTTCATTATGATTGCAAGGCTGCAATTGAATATTTTGAGCATTCTAGAATAATATTCTTAACTATTATAATCAAATTAAATATCAACCTCATTTCCAAAAAAGACAACATTATTAAGTAATTCTTTAGCAATAATTGCATTCTCTTTATTTACAAATTATAGAATTGATTAATGAATATTTTTTTTTAACAATAAGGCTTCTAGATGTCCAAATCTATTAAATAGATTGTACAACATCCTTGGAGTGACTCTTTCATCTAGATTTGAAACCTTTAAATATTTAGATGGTTATTGATTTAATAATTCTTGAATAGCAAAATCATTGGAATTCAATTGAGTCAATTAAATTTTGGCTACTTCTTATTCATAATCGTCATCTAATATTCTCTCTAATTGACGTAATTGAGTTTCCATTCTAGAATATAAACTAAAATACTTACATTGCTTTGGTAGGGGATTCTTGAGTAATTTTTAATACTCCTTTGTGTTGATTAATATTATTCGATATCTATTCAATAGATTGAGGCTTGATTAAAGGAGGAGATACTGGTATTGAATTAGGTAGAGTCATTGATTATAAAGGAGACTTCTATTCTGGTTATGTTTCTTCATCGTCAGAGTGATATTCAGAGCCTCTTGTATGATCAACCACTTCTAGATCTAGTTATTTTAAGCGAGAATAATGAATCAATAATCTGGTATAATTATAACTGAAAGTGTTACTTGCCTCCTTAAGGAGTGAGGGATTTTCCTATCATATTACGTCTTGCTTAAATAGCTTATTTAACTTCATTGTATTCTACAAATGCTTTGTTAGTTTTTCCTCTTTCGAAAATTAATATTTTCTTGACTTCCCCATATTATTTAAAAGTTTCAAATAAAAAATCATTTGTTAATGGGAAAGATTAAGGTAAGTAAGTTATAATCAATAACAATATTTTACTAGGAGGGTCTCTAGAATTCATTTATAAAATTAAATCAATTTAATTTAAAATCCTGCAGAAAACAGGATTTTAAAATTCGATTATTAACTGTTAATATTAATAAAAGCCTCTTCTAAAGTATTCTAATAGTAAAAAAACCCTATTTATATATGTGAATGGAAGTCACATTTTTCTTCTATTTTATTAATAAGAGATTGTGTATCATAAAGACCACCCAATTATACTCATCTTAGAGCCTTTTGAATCTAGAAATCTTTGAAACCTATGTTTTTTCAGGTACATTAGTACAGTATCTTCCATTTCTTGATTAGTAAAAGATTAAATGATTTAATGAATAATAAAAATAATCTAAAAATTATATTATGATAAATCGATGTCATAATTTCCAAGCCATTTTCATTATTAACACAAAATGTTCATCATTATCAACTGAAGCTGAAACTGCAGCATAATAATCACACCATTCCTAATATGTCAATTACCCATTTCTATCCACATCTCCAAAATTAACAAGGAATTCATCAAACACTTACTGTTCTGTCATTTAACCATTCTTAACCTTTGGATGTAATTTAGTATTGTAAACACCTCTAAAATATATTCAAAAATCTCACTTTAAATCATCTGCTGTAATGTATCCATCTCCTGTCTTATCAAATTTTCTGAAAGCCTGATCTACTATAGCTTTTCTAGTTGGATTCAATTACCCCTACAATATAAATATTTATTACTCTTATAGAAACTAAGAATTCATCAAAATCAATAGTTCCACTCCTATCTCTATCCATAGCAGCAAATAAGATCTACAATAAAAAAATATGATTACATCAATTTCATTCCAAGACAATTAAACTCCATTTTCACCCAGACCTACCTTTAATTCATTTTTATCTAATTTTCTATTCCCATCATATGAATCAAGACATCTAAAGCAGACTCCCAACTGTCTAATTGTCTTCGATCCCCTAGCTTATAAAGCATCACGAACTCTTTTAAGTACTAAATTCTCAATTATAAAATCATACGAATTTGAGCAGCTTCCTATTATTATCTATTCATAATATAAAATTAATTAAAATAATTAGCAGTTTCATGAAATAAATAAACCAAATTAATATCATAAAATTTTACAAATCTATATATAAATCCCTTTTCAATTTTAAGTTCACTCAAAATATCTTCAAAATAATCCACCAAAATTTTTAAGAAATATAACAATTCTATATATAAAAACCAAAATTAATTTACTTTAATTTTCTATATGTTGGATTCAATTTAACAAATATTTATACATTTTTTCTACTAATTAATAAATTATAATTGATTAAGCAGTCTTGACTCAATAATTTTTTATTAAAAAAACTTTTTATAAAATAAATTTTTAGACATTGAATCTGAGAATATATTGAAACATGATAAATCGAACACTATTATCTACTGTCCTTCGCCAAAAATATTAATTAATATTAGTCTATATAAAATAATAAATCTTGAGAGAAATTGAAATCTCTGATTAATCATCTTTTTTTATGACTATTCTTAGCCTTGATTATTTTTTCTAAAGTACAATATAAAGAGTTTTTTACTTAAAGAATTATGCTATTTTTATTTTTGAGTTTATAAACAATAATTTAATTATCAAATCTTTAATTTTAAACCATATTTTTTCTTAATGTTTCAAATGCAAACGTAAATGAAATATAATTTTAACAATAGTGATTTATAAAGCAACAAAAATAATTGTATTATTTAATATGATTGAAATTTAATTAGAAAAAATATAATGAATAAGTACTTCAATTTAAATACATCAATCCCAATCTAAATTCTTTGTACTACAAAAATATAATAATTTATATAATTTATATATTATATAAGGTATTGGATTGACCAAAATGTTATTTATGTAATTCTTTAATTAACTATATATTTATTATGTTTTATTTAAATTAATACATAGATAAGATGTAATTTTTATTGATTTTGAATCTATCTGCAATGTTATTTAAATATGAGTAATAAATTAAATATATACAATTTTCTATGTTAAAGTGCAGAGTAAATAAAATTATATGGTAGATGTTCAAACGATATAATTAGAATTAAATACATTAATAGATTATTATTTATTAAATATGGGATTTCAATCTAAATCTTAAAATTAAAATTCTTCATCGACTGATGACAAATAATCTTTTAAAGTTAATCAATCTTCTGATTCTGATTAACATGATTAAATTATGTTGAAGAAAAATTAACTTTAAAAAATTAGAAAACCTTTAGCAAAAAGAAAAATTAGTAATTGGGGTTCAGGAAGACCTTCTAAAAGCACAAAAATTAAAGATGATCCTAGATAGAATTTATAATTTATGAATGAGGCTCTTTCTAGTTTATGGTTTGGTAGAGATATCTCAATGAAAATGATTATATATTTATGTAAGATGGGAAACATGATATCTAAAGTTGTTACAGGAGTACCTGCCTCAAAAATAAGGAAAGGTTTTATGAAATATGATTAAAATACTCATTAGGATAAAAAAAAATACTCAATTTAACTCAAGAAAGATTTAAAAGTAAATAATGTTCATATATATATATTAGAATAAAAATTCAAGACTTCTTGAATATCTTAATTATCCAGAAGATACAACTTATTTGTTTTTAGAAAAGAATAGCAATTGTGAAGATAAATTATAATTAAATAATATATCAGAAGAAACTAAAGTTGGTTTAGAAGTAGTAATGAAATCACTTTCTAAGAACTTTGTTCATACCTATAAATTTATTGTTAAAGAATACTTTTAAAATTAACATGATTTTATTGAAAATAATTTGGTGGATAATATAGTGAGAAAACTAGTTGAGAATTATTAACATCATAAAATGATATTTGATAGATAATTAATTCATGAATTAACAAAAGATGATTTTGCTCTTATTAATGATATTGTAATAAAATTAATTTATATTATATAGGAATCTAATCCACTTTAAGCACAAATTCACTTGTTTTAAAATTCAAGTATTAGAAATATAAACTTCTTTACAAATACATTTAATGATCAAGTAGAAGAAATTAAAAAAAATTCATGTTGGATTAGATAATTTATTTAAGGATTTATTGAAATTTTGTAAAATTGTGATCCATTAAATACAACCAATTTATGATAACTGTCAAATAATTGAATATAATTATAATTAATAAACTAATTGATTGCAAAATCTAATTATATAATCTTTAAATAAAAAGTATTTATAAATATGATTTTATGGCATTCCAATATTCTAATTAGTTTATTCACAATCTGGAAGAACTAAATAGTACTGTTTAATTTTTTAAAATATAATTAAGAGTGTTTTAATTATATAGTTTTAATTATATATATTATATAATGAGACTCATTGTATAGTAATATTATGGTTTTGGTTAGAAAAAAACATTTAAGATAGAAATTAATGATGAAGATACATCAGATTAATTGATTTCTGTTATTGCTTAGAAAGTTGGACGATTAGTTTAGGATTTAGTGATAAAGTGTAAAAGAGATTAGTATTCTGTAATAATTACATAATATATTAGATAAAAATAGTAGAAGGTTGGCCAATAGAATTTTATGAATTACAAGAAAATTAGAATATTTTAGTTGAAGTTAGAGAAAATGAGTCAGATACTAAATAAAAGGAATAAAAGAGACAAACTGAAAAATATTTGAACAAATTATTCATAAACTAAAGAGAAAAGCCTTAAAAATTATCAGAAGTTTCTGAAACAAGTGAAAACTCAGATGATGAAGCTAATTCATCAAAATAAAAATCATCAAATACAAATGTCGAACCTATATAATCTGATTATGATGATAAAATATTTTAAACAGTGAAAAGTGGAAATTTAGAAATGCTACAATAACTTTGTTAAAAAATAAATCCTTAATTATTAAATCAAGCTTCTTTTGGTGGATGGAATCCAATTCATTTTGCAACTTTTCTGGAGTATAAATTAATTGTAGAATTCTTAATTTCTAAAGATATTGATATAAACAAAGTAACTGATGAAGGATGGACTCCATTATAAATAGCTGTACATCGACATAATATTGAGATTGTAAAAGTAATATTGAATCATCCTTAAATTGATGTGAATTTGATAACAGATAAAGGTATTGCATTAAATTTAGCATGCAAATCAAATTAATTAAAAATAATAGAACTCTTACTTTTAAAAAATGCTGATCTTAAATTATAAGATAAAACTGAAAGAATAGCATATGATTATTGTGATTAAGAAACTAAAATAGCTATTGAATAGATGAAGAAAAGTAATCAAATGAAAGATTAATTAAAAAATGCCGATGATTTTATTCCACCTAGACCACCAATTGCAAAAGGGTTCATTTATAAAACAGGTTAAATGTTAGTCACCTTAAATGAAAGATTTTTTGTATTAAATCCAGATGAAGGAACTTTCATAAGATTTAAGAATTTTTCAGATTATCCTTTGAAACCATTGTAACAATAATGAAATTAATAGATTTAAGAGAAATCATTCCTCTTAGAAGTGTAAGGAGTGTGTTGATGACTCAAAAGGGTTTTATATCTAAATCAGGATATCACTATTTTGAATTACTTTATTCTACTAGAATTATTTTAGCATGTAAACATGAACATATAGCAAAAAAATGGGTAGAGTACATCTATAAAGCTACTGTGTATTATCAATATATAGAAGAAAAAATGAAAGAGTAAATAATTATAATTATGAAAGAGGAACACTAGATCCAAATCTAATAGATAAAAATACTGAAGTTTTAATTGAAGATATTAATGCAAAAGCTCCATCTTCTGATCCATTTCCAAAATAATTATCACCTGAATAATCTATCTCCTTACCAAGAGATGAAGCATCTCTAATTTAAAAAAGATTATCAAATCCAGAACCTGTTCATAGATATAGTCAAAGTCCTCCCAGAAATTCAGAAATAGAATAACCAAAACCAATATCTTAATCTTAATAATAGTTATAATCATCAATTATGGAGAGTCAAAATGAATTACTTAAAGATAGCAAAGTGAATTTTGAATCATTTGAAATCATAAAAGAATTAGGATCAGGAGCATTTGGAAAAGTGTTTTTAGTTAAACATAAGGAAGATGGTGGTATATTTGCAATGAAAGCACTCAAAAAAAAGACTCTCATTTTGAAGAAATAAATTAAGTATGCTATTACTGAAGCTAATGTTTTAAAAATGTGTAAACATCCATTTATTCTTGGATTACATTTTGCATTCTAAGTATTATTTTATTTGTAATTTATAAAATCAGACTCCAAATTATTTATACCTAGTTTTAGATTATTGTTAAGGAGGCGACCTATCTTATCATATAGCAAATTAAGGAAAATTCTCTGAAGAAGCTGCTAGATTCTATGCTGCAGAAATCCTATTAGCTATTGAATACTTACACACTAAAGATATCATCTATAGAGATATGAAACCTGAAAATATATTGTTGGATATATAAGGTCATGTTAAATTAGCAGATTTTGGATTATCAAAAGAAGGTGTTAGTGATTAAGATAAAGCAAAGAGTTTTTGTGGATCTCCTGCATATCTATCACCTGATATTCTAAGTCAAAAAGGTGCAGGTAAACCTAGTGATATCTATGGAATTGGATGTGTAATGTATGAAATGATGACTGGTGAATCTCCATATTATAATGATGATATACAACAGATGTATAAAAATATATAAAGTGGAACCTTGAAATGGCCAAAGAAAATGTCTATTGAAGCCAAAAATCTATTAGCTGTAATAAAATGTTATCTATTAATAGAAAATGCTAGAAAGGGATCCAAACAAAAGAATAGGAACGAAATCAAAAGATGAAATAAAATAAGATCCATTTTTCAAAGGAATTGATTGGGATAAAGTTTATAAAAGATAATATAAACCTCCAATCACTGATTTTTCAGAGATGCATGATGATGATGATCAATAAGATTTTGATGGGGATGAATTAGGATATAATGGAAAAGTTTTTATTATTTTTTATCATTTTAGGCTATCTTTTAGGATTAAGATTATGAATAAGAAAATAATAGGACTAATAGAGTAAAAAACTTTAGTTTTGCCACTAATTCATCATGATAATTTATATAATGAATAATTATTATTATTAGTATATTATTAATTTTAATTTATTAATTGAACACGACATTAAATTATGCAAACCCCAGAATAAATCAAAGTGGAATCGAAAACTTGGAAAACTATATATCCTCCTTATATTGATTCAACATTAACTACAGCATAAGGTAGTGATATAAAATCTATAATATAGGTAGAAGATTAGGAAAATCTAATTGTGTTCCTCATCCATAAATGATGGAGATATCTTAATGTCTAAGTTCACTTGGATTGAGACATGTGATTGATGTACTCAATAAATTTATTTAAGTAACATGCAGGATATCCTAGGGATATTTTCTAATAAGGTAGAATTAAAGTTCGTCTTTATGCTGAAGATAAAAAGCCATATAATCCATAAATTAAATGCAGTATTATATTACTTAATATTAGAGCATACTCTATTATAATCAATAGCAAAAATGATTAAATCAATACCAAATAGAAAAGTAGAAGTTCCTCCTTATCTTGCATAAATGGAAATTGAAAAATAGAATAAGCCAGTTTAAAAAAAGTAAACTTCAAATAAAAAAAAGCATAAAAATGCATGAGATTTTGTGTTCAAAGATTATTATATTTTTAAGAAATTCAATTAATTTATTTTATCGTTATAGTTGTGCAATAATTAAAAATAAATGAAGAATTATAATCCAAAGTAAAATAACAAACCTAATCTATGTAAAATTATAAATCATAAAAGCATAGATTATAACTGATCTTCGACATTTGGAGGATATGGATAGACAGGATATTGAATAATAAAAAATATTGAAATTATAATTATCCAGAATAGAAAATTTGAAAAAGGAGTATTCTAAAAAAGAATAAGAAATTTGTAAATTAGAATAATAAGTGGAATAATTTAAAATATATTATGAAAAATATGAAAATGTGAAGAAATTACTTGAATCAGCTTTAGAATAATTAGAGAAAATTGAAAATTAAAATAAATAGCTTTAAAAAAAACTAAGTGACTTTTAAGAATCTTATGCTAAATTAGAATTAACACATTAAACACTTTTAGTTGATTTTAATAATGCAATAATGGAAAAAGAAGTAAATCAGATCTCTCAAAATAGTAGTCTAAGATTAGAACTTAATGAACTTAAATCATAATATAATTAAAAGATATAGCATATGGAATCAGAAATCTAGAAGTATAAACAAATTATACAAGAGAGAGATATGCTAAATAATAATTTAACTATTCAATTAAATACATAAACAAAATAAATTTTATAGTATAAATAATAGGCTAAAAATGTTGATCTAATTTTGAAAAATCATATAGTTTCTACTAAATAATAATAAAATTCTTATCCTTAATCGATATGTGATACAGAATATAAAGAAGATTAAAATTTAAAAATATTATGTTCTTAATTAACTTAAGATTATGATGAAGCTGTTAAAAGAATATAATAATTTGAAAGGTAATTAACAGAATATAGAACAGAAAATCTAGAATTAAAAAAATATATTCAATATTTAACTGATAAATGATATATATATAGTAATTAACATTTAAGTTTCATACATAAAAGTATATATTTCAATTGTATAATTGTTTCATATATGATTCCCATTCTGAATTTGGAACTCCTTTCTTTACGATTTCATCATATAAAGAACTTATCATCATTTTATGGATTTTATTATTTTCTGGTATTTGACTTTTTATTTTTATTACTAAATCATAAAATTCTCTTTTTGATGTATTTGTTTGGCTTTATTCTTAAGCTAATTATTTTAGATAACAAACTTTGACTAATTTCTTGATATCAGGATCTTCATATTATTTTGAAAGCTACCTTAATCTTCTAAAGGTATCATTATTATCTGAATTATTTAGTATTTCTTAAGCTAAATTTATCATAATTTAATATTCTTAATTAGATTTTAATATTGATATCAATTTTTATATTTTATTATTAATAGCACTAACAGTCTAATTTGAAATTATAGTGCTTTCATCTGATTCAAAAGAATTATTGTTTTATTTTTAATATAATTTAATTGGTAATGATCTTTATTTTTAAAAACTTTCATATGAATTTGTTTATTATGATTCTGATTGATTTTTGTAAATTTATTATTAATCAGATAATGTCTTTGAATATAATATATCCTTTTTCTCATTTGATTTAATAGTCATTTATTCCATAAATTCTCCTAACAATTTAATTATCTAATAAACTTCATCTGATACTTTTTCACTTTGATCTACCATATTTAATAATACTTGATATTCTTAATTGATTAATATTAAATCCTACTTAATAACTTATCTTATAGAGTTATCCTTACAAATGAGCAATTATGAATATTTTTCTAATGAAGCTATTACTTTCTTCTTTAGTTAAATAGCTGCATTAGTTAATTATTTATCATTATTTGGTTCTTTTATAATGTCTTGAGATCTTAGTAATATTAGTTGTTAATTTATTAAATCATCAGTAAATTTCTCTTCAATAAAAGGAATAGCAGAAATATCTAACAACAGACTTTTTTCATTTTATTATATTCCAGAATAGTCTAGGAAATCTTGCATTTACAAAAAGGTGAAGGGATTTTAAAGAATAATTTATTATTTAATATTAGAATTATAATAAAACGCATAATTGATATTTTATGATGAATCATGAAGATTATTATTGATATTTAAATAGATAATAATAATTGATTGATAATCTTTATAAGAACTTAGATTTATTATATCTGAAAGATAATTAATTATAATATTTATATATAATATTTTTATCCTAATTATGAATATTAAAATCAAAAATTTATCTTTTGATATTTTTATAGTTTTGTATGGATGTAAAATAAGTACTTTTTGTATATTTATAATCTGGACAAAATGTAAATGAATATTATTTAATTATTTTTTTTCTGTTTTGTTTAACTTAGAATGTATAAAAACATAAATTTTGATAATGTTTAATATTTATCATAAGTATGAATTCTAAATAAATATTCTTAACTTTGAAATCTTTATTAGTTTCTTATAAATCTTTATTATTTAATAATTAAATATGTTATTTATATTAAATTTATTTTGAAGAAACACAATAATCAAAAATAAAAACTATACAAATAAATTTACAATATCATTGATTATTATAAGATTATAAAATAAAATTTTAAAATTAATTCTTAAACTATATATATTAATTATAATAAATGTTGACTAAATTGCTTTTAAAGGCAAGACAAGCTAGTTTTTGTGGTAATTGTTAATAGAAGAAATCATAGTTTATATCAAAAATTCTGTCAATTATCATGTTGCTAATAGCTAAGATCCTAATAATAAATTTGCTACTCCTTAGTTTAATTCAAGCATTCTTGATTTTGATAAGGATCAAGAAAATAATGTGTAAATGCATTACTACTAAGGTATTAACTATTATAATATTAATTAGGTAAATTTATGCCTGATGAATTGGATTGGACTGATGTTTGGGAAACTGCATATTAAAATTTTACATAACCAGAATATTTATATCACTTTTGGTTTTGCGGTGTATTGTATTGTTTTGAGCCTGAATGGACAATTAATTATCCATATGAAAAAGGTCCACTTTCACCACTTTTTAGAGGAGAACATGCATTAAGAAGATATCCTACAGGTGAAGAAAGGTAATTTTCTTAAAAATATAAAATAGATGTATTGCTTGCAAATTGTGTTAAAGTGCTTGTCCAGCCAGAGCAATTACAATAGAAACAGAACCAAGACCAGATAATTCTAGGTGTATATTTAATTTTTGATATCTTATTAGACGTACAGTACGTTATGATATTGATATGACTAAATGCATTTATTGTGGATTTTGTTAGGAAGCTTGTCCTGTCGATGCAATTGTTGAAGTATTAATTAATTATTTAAATCAAGGGACCTAATTATGAATACACAACATATCAACATGAGGATTTATTTTATGATAAATTTAAGCTTCTTGAAAATGGTGATAAGTGGGAACCTTAAATTGCTAGAAATATTGAATATTTAATAACAAGAAAATATTGATTTATTATTTCAAATAAAAAAGATAAATATTGTATAGGATCAATTTTATAGTTTAATATCTTATTAAATAAAGCTGATTATGTAGGCATTTTCTACTAGTCTATCATAGGGTAGTAGAGTTAATAATCTTTTGCTTTATTAATAGGATTGCCTCACTTTTCTCATGGACAATACCATCATTATCATTGATATTGTCATAAGGAGTCCTGAAAAGGCTACCATTATTATGTTAATATCTATATTATTTTATATTTGTTCTTAGATTTGATTAGTTAATGTAGAAACAATAACAAAAAATCCCATTGAGTCATATAATCTTTCAATCTATGAAGTAACTTAGTAATAATTGGATATTAAATATTCTTTTGAACTATTACCTACAATATCTTGAAAAAATCTTAATTATTAATCACATAAGTCAGCAAATGTCACACTCAATCCTCTCATTAGAATTGAATAGCTTGTACATTAATCATAGGAAAATAGATCATCATAAGCCTAAAAACCAGACCTTATATATCATTATGTTTATATTTACAATGAGTAATTAAAAATGTCACAAGCAGCCTTTGTAAGTATATTATAGATTATTTGATCTTATTAATAAAGTTATAATCTTTTTTTTAATTCTGTAAGTTTAATAACAGTTGAATTTTATATATTTATTTAAACTTCAGTAATGTTTGTATTTATAAATACAACTGTTTAAGCAAAGGCTTAAGTTAATTCATGATATGCTTAGGAAAATATGATTTTATCATTAAACTCTGTAATTATGGTATTGATTGTATCATTATGCAAAATATAGCTACCAACAAAATAAATAGAACAAACAATTATCAATATCAAAACAAACAAGAAAAAGATTATTTGTATTGAATTATTCTCTATAAATAAATAATAATAATAATATAATTACTTAGTTATTTAATTCTTTTTCCTACTTTCTAATATTTTTCCAATAATGCATGACTGTTTTATCTCATGAAGGCTTAATTTATGATAGAATCAAAGCTATCTTCATTAGTTTCACCTCTCCTAAATTTAGAAGAATTCATTAATGAATATAATGTAGAAAATATTATATACTACTCTTAGATTACATCAGTTGTAAAAGTACTAAATAGTTTATATACTTTAGTTTTCATCTAAATAATTTCTATACACTTATAGGCATACCACGATATAAATAAGACGAGCGCAATTTCTTCAGCGATTACTCTATAAAACATAGTCATAAATAATATAATTAATTTACATATACTAAATATTTGTTATATTCTAAGTTGTATCAGCTTAATACAAGACTTCAACAATTAATTAGAAATCCTTAGTATTGTTTAAATACTCAGATTCAATTACAATAGTATTTTCTTACATTAAATTAGCCATCTATTGAATCATATCGACAATCTTCTATTTTAAAGGTTTACTTAATAAATTTGATATTTCTGGTATATTTTATAATGTATTATCAATATTTTTAATTTCTTATTAAAAGAAATCTAAACATATTTATTACAGTTCTTAAAATTAGAAAATATTTGAATTATTTTTGTAATAATGTGAAATAATAAATTCGTTATAAAAGTATGATAATTGATATGGTAAATTTTAATTAAGTTAATTTAGTTAAACTTTTTCATAATTATTTTAAAAAACTAAAAAATTTACAACATAACAACTTATTATTGTGCTATAAAATAATATTAAAATAATAGCCAATTTCTTATGAATAATTGTCTAATCACTTATGCAATCTTTCATTTATCTTTTAAGAGATGTTTGATTATTTTATGAAGATCTACTTCCAATAGACATATTATTTTAATTTTATAATTTCCCTTATTTTTAAATATCATCTAATTTAACAACAGATGTAATTATTTATTCATCTTATTGTTATAATTATTATTCTGGAAGTAAATATTCATCATCTTAAGCATATTAAATTAATTAAATTTGTTAATGATTTGTAGTATTTGTGATGTTAACAGTGGCTAATTGATGTTTAACTTCATCAATCATTCTTTATTCTTCTTATAAGAGATCATATTCTAAATCACAATCTATTACCCAAGGGGAATTTTGTACACTTATTTATTCTCTATAACTAGTAGAATTTTAAAATTACGAAATATTGAATTACTATGATGTTCTCCCTCTTAATTATATTATCTATTTACTAGTAATTTTTTAATTAGGGAGCAATCTAAAATCTTGCAATTCTAATATTACTAATCTAATAAATTATAAATATAATAATACTTCAAATTTATAGTTACTAAACTTACAACATGTAATGTAACTTAATAGATAGCATTATCTGTTGGTTAATTCTCAAAATTCCTATATATCTATTTTTAAATATAATTTTTAGATATCCCCTTTGAAATTTAAGATTATGACATACTCCTACATTAAGATATTATAGGTATAATAAATTAACATTCAAATTTTCTATCTAATTTCTCAAAATTTTCATCATAAATTTCATCCCAAATCTTAGCCAAATCAGGAATAAAAAATAAACAATCTAAATTTCTTAATTGTCCTATTTATATTCCTAAATTCTTTTAAAACATTTCTTCAAATATATTTTATGTTATTTCTTCTATTTATCCTTTCTCATTTAACATCATATATCCAAATGTTAAATTAACTGGTGTAATTAAAGCTGTAGCTCCAAACTCTGTTGGACTAGTCTCTATTCTCAATCTTGTATTTATAGGTATCAAAAATTATCCCTTATTTTTTCCTAATATTACTCTAACTTCAGATCTAACAACAATAATTCTCCCTCTCTCTACAAAATTATCCAAATATTTATCATGATCATCTGCTATTATTTATGGCATAAATCTATGAATATTTTAATCTTTTATTTCTTCATCTTTAAATCCTATAGCTTATTAGAATGATCTTGTATATCTTAATACATTTCCTCTTGGTTGTAATAATGTTATTTGTATAACACAACTTCCTGGATCAAATATTGTCTTCTCAATAGAATGCATAAATTATTGAACTAATTTTCCTTCTTATCTATATAATTTTGGTCTAGTTTTATTAAATTATAGATATTTTGAAAATACATTATACAAAGCATCACATTCATTTGAAAGTGGATTTATTTAAAATGCATTTTATAATTAAGTTTCTACAAATGATATATTCTTTAATATATTAAATCCTATTATTACTAATTAATCAATATCAATAATTGATGTTAAAATTAATCCATACCATTCCTATATATATTATCATTATTTTACCTTAAATTGACGAGCAATAAATATAATATTCTATTTAATCACTGATAATGATTCTTCATATTAATAAACTCTCTTGAAAACATATTTCTAATTTTTTAAATCATTTTTCTTTACTAAACTATCAAATTCTTCTAATGCATCATATTTTAATTTATATATAATTGCTTTTTCTTTCAAAGCCATTTCCTTTATTATAATTAATATTTTACTTAAGTTGACAATGAAAGTCGAATCACTTCATAAATTGCTTATGTAGGTAATTTCTTAACTTAAACTAAAAAGTAAATATATATTAAAGCTAAATAAGTATCTTAAGTTTCTAGAATTTCATCCTCTAAAGTTTAAGCTATCAATTCTTTTGCAAATACTTTCATTTCATCAATTGAATCAAATTTAAAATTATCTCTATCAGCAAATTCTTCACAAAAGCATTTAAATTTCATCTTTATTTGTTTTTATAATTTTCTTTCTCTATTTAATGAACAATATCGTAAATGATTTGTTATAAATGAATACATAGCTAATGCTTCTAATGGATCTAAAGATCTTTATTCCTTCTTTAATTTAATTTATTTTTTAAATAAATAATAAATTACTCTAAGTTATTTTTCTAAAGATTATGATGATGAAAATTTCAACGACTTTAATTTCTATCTCTCTATTATTATTTTTAAAATAAAAGAAAGTAAAGGATATTCAAATAACATCAATTCTATAAGATTTAAATCAAATCCTATATTTCTATATTATGCAATCAATAATGTAATTTCATATATCAAAATATAGGATGATATATGTAATTATAATCTTGAAAATTGAATTTCTACAAATATAAGTTAATTGTAACTCATAATTATATTAGCAAACAAAAAAATAATGTAAAATACTTAAATTATGATGGATTAAACTTCTAAACCTAAAAGAATTATTAGTAAAGTTTGAAAAGCAAATATAATATGAACCTTTTATGTATTAAATGTTCCTAAAAAATCTTATTTTTTCATTTTGAATTCAAAACTATGTAGATCAATAAAAAAACTAAAGATTATTTATAGTGTGATCGAAAAAACACTCACAGTAGTAACAAAAAGAATGAACTAAGTAGGTTAATCTAATAAAAACAAATTATACTTGTCATTGAATAATATGATAGAATATGAAAATGTGAATATTAGAGTGGAATTCTAATTATTGGTTGATATATTTGCAAGTATATAGAAATGAATTTTTTTATTTTCCTATTTTTTTCAATTTATTTTGTTTAATTCTAAAATATTCAAGATGATATTTTACAAGTTCAAGAGGCATTTCAAACATTTATTAATTCTTTTTTATAATAATGCCTGTGTTTCCAATTAAATTCATAAAAAACATAAATGTACAAAGGGTCAGCACAAATCCTATAAGCATATACACAATATGCACTTCAATATATTCACCAATAATTGAATAAAGCCTAAAATTTATATATCATGAATTAAAAACCGAAATAAATTAAATATTGAATGAATTGGCTTGAAATAATTTGCGTTGTTGAGTACATTTATTGATTGAGTTATCAATGAAAATAACTAAATATTTTCCATAATTAGTAACACCAGAGATAATTCAAAAGACTTTCTCCATAATCCTTTTATAGTAAGGAACTGTTGAATGTAAAAGATTTTGGCTTACAGAAGAAAATTTCTCATTTCACTTTTATTATGAGGAGAGAATTTAAAATTATTTTTAATGATTTTTTAATATATATTTGTTTTTCTTAACTTACTTCTGTTTTTTGCTGAAATTATTATAACTATCAAATAAGTTATTTCTTTACATATTTTTACCCTTTATTGACATAAGATTCATTGTTAAGTAAAAAATAATAAAAATCATAAGATATCAGAAAATTCAAATTTCGAATAATGTAAATAATTAATAATACTTAATTTTGTATTTATGATTTGATCATAATCAGTCTTCTAAATAATTCAAAAACATAATAAGAATTAGTCATGCTTAATTATTATTTCAATAAATATACTTTATCCATATCTTTATATTACTATCAGACTAAGTGTATAATTAAAGGATAAAATATAATTTAATAATAATATTCTAAATTAATTCACATAAGATATAATAAAATCATATTATATATATGTTTTTAGCAGCAATTAAGTAAAATCAATATGGATTTACAATAATTTTCAAGTTTTATTAAAAAAGGATGTTGAAAATAATAATTAATAATATATCCCTTATCATTAAAGATATATTTTAAAAATTAATTTAGTTCAAGAATATGATCATTCTTATTAGATAATATAGATAAGAATAAGTTAATAAAATATGTTCATACTAATTTTGAATTCATGAGGATTAGTTAATTAATGATTTATGAACTTCATTATTATTTAAAACCCTTCTGATATAAAATAAAAAGTCATTCCTAATATTGAAATTCAGATGCTAATCTACAATAATACCTTCTGATTTAAATTAGAAGAAAGGTATTTCAATAGAATTATTAAAAAATGAATGAATAAACTTTTTTATCATTTTATACAATTATTATAATTCAACTATATGAATGTATTTCTTATTTAATTATTGTTAAATTAAGTAATTTCTATTTTATTGATAGCTTTAGTGTCATTAAAAATTAATGATGAATAATTAATCAATAGATTAGCTTCCTCATCCATCTTGAATTCATTTTTGTAATTCTCATTTATAAAATGATTAATTACATCATAAATTGCCATATCTTAGATTAATAAATATAATCTCAACATTATAAGTTTACCTTATTGTATTAATATTTAATTAAAATCTTCTGATAAATCCTGATAATATATTACTATTTTTCAAACATGATTTTGAATTACAATTTTTCTATAATATCCTCTTATATTTCAATAAATTTATGGTTGAATTTTGTGTCTATTCTATAATTTAATTTTTTATGGAATTATTAATCATAATATATTGTTGTTAATAAACTAATTTGCTTAATTATTAATATATAGAACTAAATAATCTATTAATTACAAAAGTTAGCTAATTTGAGATAAGATTAAATAATATTTCTAAGTATATTTTTATGATTATTATTATATTTTATGAAATATTGAAATTAAATTCATTAATAAATTTATCATAAAATTGTGAAATTGTGAAAATGTCTGCTAAAGGTAAAAATAAGGCCAAGGCATTTGCAACATTGCCTAATGCAGTACCAACCTCATCTACAAAAATACATGAAGGTGCTCTTGACAATTCAAATTATGTGCTTGCTCAAATGAAAAATGGAAAGTGGGAAAAGGCAAAGATTATTGAATGTAGATTATCAAAAGGTATTTTGGATTTATAATAATTTAGATTATGATCCAAAATAAAAGAAAGTTGATTCATCTTATGAATATTATGTGCATTATGAATTTTATAATCGAAGAATGGATGAATGGATAGGAAGAGAACGTATTTAATTAACAGAGGAACCAATAATTGAAGATACATAACCTAAGAAGAGACCTAGACCAAGTGATAAAAGAGAAGTGACAGCAGAAAATGATGAACATGAAGGAATGGATCATCAAAGTCTAATAACTCATGAAATGCATACTAAATTTAAAACTATTGAGAAAATTGAATTTGGATAATATCGTTGTGATACTTGGTATTATTCTCCATTCCCTTCAGGATATCATAATATAGATTGTCTTTTCATTTGTGAATTTTGTTTGTCTTTTTACATAAGGAAATCTGAATTATAGAGACATCAATTGAAATGCGTTTTATGTAAATTAGGTCATCCTCCTGGAGATGAAATGTATAGAGATACAGAAAGAAGACTGTCAATGTTTGAAATAGATGGTCATAAAAATCCAACTTATTGTGAAAATCTCTGTTATATTGCTAAATTGTTTTTAGATCATAAAAATCTTTATTATGATGTAGAACCTTTTTTATTTTTTGTACTCACTGAATATAATGAAACTGGATTTCATATAGTTGGATATTTTAGTAAGGAAAAAGAATCTTCTCAAGGATGGAATTTAAGTTGTATTTTAACATTCCCATTTCATTAAAGGAAAGGTTATGGTAAGTTCCTTATATCAATGAGTTATCAATTATCATTAATTGAAGGAAAATATGGAACCCCTGAAAGACCACTATCTGATTTAGGTAGAGAAAGTTATCTTTCATGGTGGACATAATCTATCATTGATTATTTGAAAAAGAATAAAGATGGAGAAATTACTATTGCAGGATTAACTAAAGAGACTGGAATCAAGGATACAGATGCTTGGTGGACATTAGAATAGAAACATTTGATAAAATATTAATAATCCTAGCCTCTCATTTGCATGGATATGGCCTATTTAGATCTCATATATTCTAAAGCAGGTAGACCAGGTCTTCCTGTTAAAAAAGATTGTATTCATTGGGTTCCCTATAAGAGACCTAAAGGTTAAGATAAGAATTGAATTTCAATTTTTTATCACTTAAATACATTTATTTATTTATTTGCATTCTCTATCCATTTTGATTATTATTTTATTTAATGTATACTTTCATTCAGTTAATTCTTATGATTAATATTTTTATAAATATTTGAATGGCATCAACTAATTAAATATAAAAAGACGTACACAAATTAAAACTATAATTTAGAGATACAAAGGAGAATTTCAACCTTTAAATAAGGTTAGACATGGATTTGGAACATATATATATGAAAATTCATTTTTTACTTATGAAGGATAATGGGAAAATGGAATTAAACAAGGTTAAGGAATTTTGAAGATGAAAGATGGCAGTTATTATTAAGGAAATTTTGAAAAGGGAGAAATTGAAGGTCATGGAGAATTTCATTACGCAAATGGATCAATGTATGTAGGGGAGTTTCATTAAGGAGAGAAACATGGATAAGGGGTTTTTTCATCAGCAAATATGACATATGAAGGATAATGGTCCTTCAATTGTATGTAAGGAAGTGGAATTTTGTAAACACCTATTTACAGAATTGAAGGAACTTTTTTATAACATAAACCTCATGGACATTGCAATTATTATTCTGAAGAATATAATTATATTGGAGAATTTGATAGAGGTAAAAGATCAGGAAAAGGAAAGTATGAAAGCAAATTAGAAGATTATGAAGGAGAATTCTTGGATGATAAAAAACATGGTCCAGGTATTTTAGTCAAGAAAGGAGAGAATCCATATTATTATGCTGGTGAATTTCTTTAAGATAATCCTACATGTATAGATTTAAAATTATATATTATTAGTGCAAGCTAATAAACTTAATTTTAAATTAGATCCATAACCAGAAGAACCTATAGATCCAAAAGCCAAGAAGGGAGAACCTGTTATTGATTTAACTTAAGTTTTAGTTCATGAATTAAAGTCAGGGAAAACTATCAATTTTGAACTCTAATTAGTTTATTAAGGACCTGATATTGAGGATCCAGTTTAACCTACTTAATAAGAAATTGATGAAATGGTTAAAAATTGGTAAAAAGAAGCTAAAAAATAAAAAAATCCACCACCAATGCCTGATTTTGGGGCAAAGAGAATGATACCTGCTCCTCCAATTCACATCAAATAGGAATCTGGAAGACTTTTAGAATTAAAGATGAGTAATATATATGAATTTTATTAAAGTTTAAAAAACTGAATAAGGAGATAAGTTATTTAGAATTGATTATAGAGAAAAATTAGCTGTGAGAAGAGAAGAAGTAGCTCGTTTGAAAGCAGAAATTGAAGCATAAAAACAATTAGAAGAATAATAAGCTCAATAGCCTGTTAAAAAGAAAGATGCTAAAAAATAAGCAAAAAAACAACCTGAACCAGATCAAATAGATTTATCTGTTAAATTGTATGTTGAAGGAGATAACGAATCTTTGATTGTAGAAACAAAAGAAGGAATGGTTAGAATCGAAAATTTAGAATACCCTGAAGATTTTCCACCTGGCAAATATTATTATGGTATTGATTTCCTTTATATTAGTTATTTCTAATAAATCAACAAATTCAATAGGTGAATTTGTGCCAATAGAAATTGAAGTAATCATTAATCCAGAAGGAGGTCTTAAATAATAACCAAAAAAAAAATGATTCTATCATCAATTATTTTAAAATATATCTCTAATATATATAAAGATTTATTAATTATTTTGAATATGAATATTTTATTTATTCATATATAATATTAAGTTCTGTTATTTCTAAAATAAATAGATATTTAAAAATAATTTAAATCAAATAATTTAGAAAAAATATAAGTATAAGTATAAGTATAAGTTAATATGCATAAAAACACCAAAAAATGTTAAAAATTATATCATTTATTTCATTACTTTTGTCGCTTAAAATTAAAGAGTGATTTACTTGTATTAATTAATGAATTCTGGATAATTCGCTTTATGGTACAATTACTGGCTTTAATTTTTTATCCTAAAATTTTATATAGGTTTACTTTTTGATTCATGACACTTGAAAATTAAAAATGTTACACTAAGGCTTGACGCCCTTAGATTCTGGCATATCTTAATTCACATATCTAAATAAATAAAAAAGATTACTTTTTCACTATTGAAATGTGGCCAGCCATTATCATGAAAGTCTTTATAAAATTACACTATGTAAAGTGGATGGATAAAATTTATGAATGCATAACCCATATTACACTTATTCTATATTTAGTATTTAAGTTATAATTACCTTGAAATCTATAGGGAGATATAAAAAATCATATGAATCATGATGTTTAAGGTCAATTAAATCTTATAACATTTATACTGTGTATTTATTAGGTATGTTCTTGATCATTATTGTAGTTCTTTCATCTGAATAATTAATGACATCCTCAAGTCTAACAACAAAATAATGAGATTCCTCCTCAGAAATAGTCTTTCTTTTTCTCCTTTCTGTTTCTGAGCCACTAGTTAACAAAGATTGACGGGATGAGCCTAATTATAAACAAGGTTCATTAGAAATCTCAGTAGAAAGATTTGAGCCCACTTTCTAATCAAATGATTTGTTGTTGAAGACTTGGGATATCTATTCCATTATTTGATCAGAGCCTAGACTATTTTCTTTCTTATAAAGGATCACTTTAGGTTCTAGAGAATTTAACTTATATATTGAATTTACCTGCAAACATTTTAATAGCCCTATCGATTGTATCACTATTTGACTTGCTTTCTTAACTCTCCTTACTTTCATTAGACATATTGTTGGTAACTCTCTCAATTTCATCAAATAATTCTTATGAACTATGGTCTTTCTATTTTGATAAGATTTCATTTAAATCTCTATGATTTCTAATACATTGCAAGATCTGTTCTTAATTTAAACGTATCTGCTTGTCCATTAAAATATTAAATTTTATTTTTTTTAGTGTATTTCATATAGCCAGTCATCAAATGGTAATAGAGTAATAAATTTTTTGAGTTATCCACAAAACAGAGTGTAGTTACATCCAATAATCAATCGAAGAGATAGAAAATGACAAAAAGTTATTTTAAAGGAGATCTTTCTTAATCTGACATGATAGTATTGACAGAGTCTGAATTAAAGAGAATAAAGGTATATAAAAGAGATTAAAATAGAATCTATCAGTTATAACAACAAAAGAGGAGTAATTATAACACAAAAAGTTAATGGAAGAATAGAAAGAGAAACAGTTGGCAGCTGCTTAAGCAAAAAAATAAAGAATGTTATAGATTGAAGAAGAGAAGAAGAAATCTATTCCTTTGAGTTAATAAGAGCAGGAAGATAAATTTGCCAAAGATTCCTTAATATCAAGAGTTAATTAAAATATTTATATTATTAGGCATAGGAAATAATCAATGAATAAATTGATGATGTAAAAGAAATGAATAAAATGGTAATGTATGCTAAATGTGTAACAATCAGAGATAAATAATTGTAAGAAAAAAAAGAGTTATATGATCAGTATAAAATGCAAGAAAAACGCAAGGATTTAATGATGGAAATAGAAAGACTTAGAGCAATTAAATATCATGAAGAAAAAGATTAGAAGTAAAAACAATAATTAAAAAATGGACATGAAATCATTATTGAATAAATTAAAGAAAGAGAATTAATAAGATTAAAAGAAAAGGAAGAATAAGAAAGAGAAGGATAGATTATGCTTAAATAAATAAAATAATTATAATAAGAAGAAGCTCAAAAAGCTTAGCTAAGAAAAACTCATCAAGCTAAAGTACAAGATGAGATTCTAGAGGCCAATCATAAAGCTATTTTGATTAAAGAGAAAAGAATATAAGAAGAGAGGGAGGAAGAGGAAAAAATATTATAATATAATTTATAAAAGATGTAAAAGGAAGCAGAACTATTAGAAGAGTAAAAGAGAATTAAAGAAGAGAAAGAAAGAGAGGTGTAGAGATTAAGAGAAATGTAGGAAAAGGCTTAAGATAGAGCAGCTGAATTAGATTTATTAAGAGCTAAAAGAGCTATGGAATAAAATGAAAGATAGGCTAGAGAGAAAGAAAGAAAAGAATAAGAGTTGAAGATGAAATTAAATTATGAAGTTATGGAAGCTAGAAAATTATAATAAAAAGAGAAATAAGAGAGATATTAAGAATAAGTAAATTCTTTATTATTATTATAAATAGGCTAAATTAGAAAGAGATGAATTCTAAAGGGTTATTTAGAAATAAAAATAAGAAAGAGAAAATGAGATTAAAATCTTATAAGATAAAGAAGCATTAAGAAAGAAACATGCAGAAGAACTTAGAAAATAAATTATTTAGAATGAAGAGAGAAAGAAGTAGGAGGAAAGAGATAAGTATTTTTATAATATTTTAATAAAAGACTTGAGGAAGGTAAGAAAATAAAGGATAAATTGAATTAAGAAAAAAGGCTTTTAGAGACCATTAAAGATCATAAGTTAAAGGATCTTAATGATAAATCAATTCCAGATAAATATAAGGCTGAATTGGCTAAGAAGAAAATTATTATTAATGCTTGATCATTAATTTTGCTAATATATATATATATAAATTTATTATTAATACAGCTTCTTCTAAAGAGTTTAAGATGAATGATTAAAATAGAACATAATTTGATCAAGATCAAAGCTCTAATGATAATTTACACAATGAAGAAGATAGTCTATATTAAAAAAAGTATGCAACATTTGTTAGAAATTCATTTATTGGAATGAAGCCACAATAAATTTCATCAGATATGATTGCAAATCTCGAAGCATAAAATTTAATTTAGGTTAAATTCAAACATCAGAGTATTTTATTAGATCATTGGATATTACTTTATGAGGATCAAAATTTTAAGATTATATATAAATCAATTAATTAATAATCAATACTATTAATTTACAAACAATTTTTAGTATAAGATTTAGATACTCAGACTTTCCTTATGAATTTAATAATGAGTATTATTGACTCCTGTTCTTTTTTTTTCTTTATAGGAGAAATGAATTAATCTTAAAAGTTGAACAAATTTGTTAGAAAAGATACAAAGGTTTTAAAATTTTACTAGTTATTTCAAAAATTAGATTAAGATAATAAAAATAATATCATTCTTGAATATTAAATTAATTGTTTTAGTCCTTAAATTTTAATAAAAAAATTTATTGATAATGCATTTAATGAGATTAATTCAATAGATAGATTATTGATCAAATATTATAATCTAATTAAGAATATTAAATCTGATGAAAATAATCATTAGTTTGATACAATAATATCAGATTTTATGTAAGAACTCAAAGCAATTTGATTTTATAATTTATTCCAATATTATCATAAAAAGTAGTATTTCAACAAAAGAAATCTTTTGGAAATTGTTTGATGCTTAATCTAGCCACTTTAGCTTTAGTTGGCATAATTTATCTGGCTGTTCTAGTTTGTTCAAAATGATGTTTCAATTCTATTGTAGATAGCAATAATAAATCTAAGAGGTTCTAGTTTTCAAATTTTTAATTTTTATTTTATCTTTAAACTGTTCCTCTAATAGAATTCAAATGATCTTCTCTATCACATTCTTCAGTTTTAACTCTTCTAACTGCTGCATTTTTTTGTAATTTTAACATAATCTCTTAAGATTCCTATAAAACATTTTTTTTAGGACTTTAGACTTAATTTTCTAATGCAGTTTCTGTTTTTTATTTTCTCGATATAGCTTAAGAATCATTAACCATTTCTTATAGTTTTCTTTTTTGTCTTATTTATTAAGAATGAAAAGAATTATATTTAAGTTAAGGTTTTTCTCTTGTTGGACTTGATGATGATGCTTATCTTTATTAATTTATTTTAGGATTGCTTTTAATTCTGTATGATGGAGATTCTTTTTATTTTGGAATGTTTTTTTCAGGAGTTCTAACTTTCTATAAATATTAAGCCACTGATGGTAAAACATTTGCTCTTTGGGATTGTCTTTAAAATCTTGATGTATGTAAATAGAAAGGCTATTTATTGAACATGTTAATTAGAAATTAAATATATATAGATATACAACACTCTGCTGGAAACAATATTAATAAAAAATCATTCATTGATCTAAGTCAATGTTCACACAAATCCCATTTAAGCTCAACAAATGTTTCTAACAAATATAGATTCTTCATACTGTTTCTTCTTCAAATTGAATGCTAACAAGTTATTCAATATAATTTTAAATTGGTACAATCACCATACTATATAAAATCTAATCACTCTTATCCATTTTATCTATATAATCTTGACCCAAGTAAATAGAATCTTATATTAACAATCTACTTACCAGCAAATGAATTGTAAATAATATCGATTATAAGACATATTTTGTTAGTAACGCTTTTAAAACTAAGATTCTAAGGAAATATCATTCCATTATAAATCAATTGCATATCATTTAAAAGCTTTAAACGAACATCTGGTAGTCCTTATTATATCAAAGCTTTCATCTCTTCTTTTTGTGTTAGCTTCACTAAATTTGCATCTCTCAACATTTTACAATAATCCCCTATTGCATTTATTTTGTCTTAATTATTTCTAATTTCAAGTGATTAAGCTCTAATTTTCATGATTTTATACTAATAAGCATTCCAAATATTATTATTTTCTTCAAAAATATATCTACATCTATTTTTCCTCTAGATATTAAAATATCGACATTCTTTGAAATAGACACAGCTTCCTCAAAATATTTATCATGAACTAGCACTTCTCTTATTTAACTTAAGGTTTATTTTCTTTATCTAATTTTTAAGCTTATTTCATCAAGATTGTTTTATTATTACATTTTAAGAATAATAATAATCCTTAAGAAATCAAATAATTGATGTTCAACTATTAAATAAACCTTATTTATAATCAATTAGCTATAATTAACATAATTAGATATAAAAATTATTAACGATTGATGCTGAAAAAATAAAATCTTGTTTGGGCAACTGAAAAAATGATACATTAATTTTTCAGAGTTGGATTTGCCTTATAGTTTAGTAGTACCTATAAAAATTTCATTATTTAGTAAAGTTGAAAATGTTTTTCATTAATATCTATTAAATTTAATATATTTTCATTTCTTTTCATAATTAAAAAGAATGAAGAAATAAAAAAAGAATTATTTATAGATGCAATCATTTATAAAATTTGAGTATGAGGTAAAAATTAATAAAAAAAGAAGTAAATTAATAACCAATATATGTATTATAATTAAATTTTTTTTATTATGGTCTTTTTACAATTTAGAAAATAAAATAAAGTATAAAGGTTGAGAGAAATTCTATAATTATATTATCTAAATTGAAAAAGAGTATTTAGTAATGAATTTCTTAATTATGTTAATAAATTGAGTTTAAAATTAATTGAATTGAACAATGTTAGAAATAAAGCGATTAGTATTTGATTGATATTGAGTTTTTAGATATCTAATACTACTATATTCACACTTAATTAAATTTAAATTTAACAATTTAAACAGATTTATTTTTATTCTTAAAACAAATTTAAAAAGAACAAGTAAATCAAAACTTTATATTCAATCCATGCTTCCTTTTCTAGTCTGCATGATATTTTTGAACAAAGGGATTACTATATTAGGAGTTTCATGAACTGTTTGGTTAATGGCAGCATCTTTTATTTTATCAGCATATATTTTTTCTGCTAAATATCTAGAGTTATAATATGATATGAATTTACACATGTAAGCAGCTTGTTCTTAGTTACAATTTAGATGGCTTTTTATTATGATGATCGATTAAATTCAAATAAACTTATTTTTAAACATTTCTTAAGATCTATTATTTCAATTTTATATCTCTTGATTAATTCATAATATATTTACCTAAGTATTTAATGGACGTTGCAAATAAAAGGTTCAACTTATGAATTCTCTAAATTTTTTGTTTAATTTCTCATTGGTTTAACTAATTTCTCTGCTTAGTTTTTATTGAAGGAAACTATTTCTGATACATTTTAATCAAGACTTTATGGCATTTTGAAATTTATTTATCCAGCTTCTAAAATTAATTAGTTTAACAATAATTACTTCTTCGCGCTTTAGCATTTTTTATGAATTTAGCAGTTCTATTTCTCTATGCCTGAACTTGGCAATCTTTTATATGATTAATAAAGACTACATTTATTAATATCTTAAACGAGATTAAAAAAGTTTGAAACAAACTCTTAATGTTCAGAATCACTTTCATAATCAGAGCTCATATAATATAAATTAATTAATTAAATAGTTCGTAGTTAGTGTATTATTATCCAATGATAAGATTTTACCAAAAACTATTTTGATTGCCATGACTTACTTGTTTAATGCTAAATTTGTTATATTTTAGTTTTAAGCACTTAATTATATGTGAATATAATAAATAATATTTGTACTAAATATTCCAAATTAACCGAAGTATAATTCTAATTATAATAATATTTGACTAAAACATTATTATACAACATTAAAATAAAGTAAGAAATCATTAATTGTTAACTTATATATTTTATATAAAGAAAATTAAAAGAATTATGTTTTGTAATTTATTTGACATTACTAAAGATAATTTCTTTTGATTAAATACTGGAAATATTACTATGCTATTTTAAAATATTGAAGATTTTATATGTTTAAAAGAATTATAATTATAATAATTTATATATATATTAATATTAGAGATCATTATAGTTATCAAGAAGAAAATATAAAATAATATTTAATGGATATGAAAAATTATTAAATTTCTTTCATTATTTTTCAGAATTTAGTATTTAAAATGGAATTAATTATTCTTAAAACCTAAGAATGTGCTAAGGTAATTGAAAATAAGTGGAATAGAGCTGCACCAATCATTTACATCTTGATTGGAACATTTCTTATTTCAATAAATTCTCTTCTTGGAAAAACAGTTGGTATGAATGCTAATTAAATTGTTTATGTTAGAGGAATAGTTATGTGTTTATTGGGGTAAGTTATAGCAAATATTTCAAAAGTGGATCTCTATGGATTTTAAAGAGATGTCTATATCAAATTATTTTAAAGAAGTATTATTGGATGTTTTGCAACTCTACTTTTTTACACTGGTCTTAGATATGTTAATATTGCTGAAGCATAAGTACTTTTATAAACATCCCCTTTTTGGACAACATTAATAGCCATATATTATCTAAAAACTGAAACTTTATCATGGAAATTATTTACAAATTTAATAGTAGGTTTTATAGGGATAATTTTTATAACTCAGCCTCCCTTTTTAAAAACACTTCTTGGTTAAAGTGTTAATATTATTAAAAATTCTGAAACATAATTTTTTGGATGCATTTTATTATTATTTTCTGCTTTCTTCTTTTCATTAGTTTAGGTATTAATTAATAATTTATCAAATAAAGTATAATTATCAATTATTATTTTTAGGTAAATCAATTAGTAATACCATAATATTTTGGAATCACTTCTTTAATTATTTCATCAATAGTTTGCATAATTGATCCAACCCTTATTTGGAGAAATCCATCTTTAATTGAGGCTATTTTATTACTATTACTTGGTTTAGTTTCTTATTTGTAATAAATCTTTCTTAATCGTGCATATATGAAGGGAGATTTAACTGAAATGTCTATGTTGGGTTAAACATAAATCTTATATGGATATATATTTGATATACTTAGAGGGGCTCATATATCTTATTTAAGTGTTTTAGGATCTATATTGATAGTAGGAGCTTTATTTAAAGTTATTATGGATAAGAAAAAATAAAGAGAGAAGTTATAAAAGGAATTGCCAAAATGACAGGAAAATAAATATTGATATTTATATGTGTATTATAAAATTAGTAGATAAATTTATTAATCTTAAAAACAAATTTGATTACTAATATTTTTATTATATTAGATTATTTTTTTTGTATTAGAATATACTTATATAGAATTAATAAATTTTTATAGACAACATGAATAGAATATCATTGGTTTACAATATATGTTCTTATTTCCAAAGGTAAGAGAATCAATGAAGGTTCTGTTTATTATTATGGAATTCCATTTAAGTATGTGTCTTACAAGGTGATGTTCTCAATTGATAATATATTCTCAATTAAAGTTGTATTTATGGTAATTGTATTATTTTGTAATGAGGAATTATCAAAAGTTTCTTAAAGATTTTCAGCATATAATAAAATTTGATCAAAATTAGTTCTATGAAATTATAATCTAAGTTATCTTGAATGGATAATTTATTTATATTAAAAGGAAGAGAATTCGTTACTTAATCGAATGAATTCATTAGTAAACATAAATTCATTCCATTTACATCTAAGACATTAAGGATTAAATTAAATGAAATGTCTAAATAAATGATTATTTCTTTTTGCACAAGCTTCACCTACTCCATCATCTCCAGCTAGATGTTCTATAATAATTTCAATAGTTTGAGAATTTAAATTAAAGACTCCTTATGATCTATCTGTGATGATAGAAGCCACTAAATTATTTGATTATAATAATGCATAGGCTGTAAATGGATAAACATTACAATTGATTTAATCATTTTCTTAACATATTGGTTCATAATCTTCTCTTTTGAATCGTTCTCTCTATATGGGATATAAACCATTTGAATCAGTATAAAAATTAGAATCTTGAGTAATATTCTAAAATGTTATCATCATTGTGTAATCTCCCATTGTAAGTGTATTTGCATACATTGAAGTTCTTAATTCAATTCCATCTTGAATAAAGAGAAGACTAAGTGTATAGATTTTACCACATTAAAGTATTACTTCTTAGAAAAAAGTATTTTATTTTAATGTATACATCTTTTCAAATTCACATATGAGTCCTCCATTATTGAAATCACTCATTAATACTGATTTTCCAGGGGATTTGATTATCTATTTTTCAGATTAAGATTTTGAATTAGGATAATAATTGTATTTGATAGAAAAGGAATGATTGAGATGAGTGAATATAAATTCATAATCTATTCCTTATCTTTATATTTCTAAAGTGACATTCTAAATAATTTCAGTCCAACTAATAGTTTCAATAGGTTCACCATATGAAAATTATTTTTCTAATTATTTAATTTATTCACTTAAATCTAAATGTAATTAAAATTCATTAATAGGGGCACATTCAATTGAACAATCAAAATTTAAAACAAATTATTATTCACTATATCCATTAAGATGAGTTTAGAATGTCAAAATATTTGTTTCATTGTTAACTTTAACTTCTTATTGTGGTATAAGTATTAAATCTTAAGATAAAATTTATACATTTCTAGAGGGAACTTCTAATTCTATAATTTTAGTTTAAGTATGTTAAGGATTATAGATTAAAACAATAACAGATTTCAATCTTCTATTTTTTATAAAATATTCTAAAACACATTTAGAATTTTGTGAACAATCTAAAATAATTCTTTTTGTTTATTTATAGGTATGTTTTAATTAACCAATTAATTCAAATTTATTATGTGAATAATTATTAATTTTTTATTTTAAATCTTCAAATTAATTTTCTATTTATTATTACAAATCATCTAAAACTTAATATCTAGCTGTTGCTGAAATTCCATCATGATGTTATGATAATGAAATAAGTTCTGTTAATTTTTAAAGTGAAATAGACATTAATTTATGTTGTATTGTATATAGATGGAAAGCTTATAATTAATAAGAGATGGTTCTTAGAAATCTTTTAAATTATGGGTGAGTTGTATACATAGCATTGAAATATACACCATCTTCAAAATGTGGTAGAAAATCAGAATATTTATGTGAGATTTATGTAAATGATTAAGAAGATTTCAAATCATTGAAAAATTAAGATGGAGTAGACCATAATATTTTTAATTGACGACATTGAAATAATTCATAGAATTCTATTATAAGATTTTAAGATTCTATATTTGTTTCATTAATAAATTAAAATGTATCACCACTATAATGAAATAATATATTACCTAGACCACCTTATTTTTAGTAATATATTAATTATTCAAATTCTTTTAGTTAATTATAAAGTTGAATACATTAAGTATTATCACTAAGTTTTGATTAATTAATATGAATTTAAGAATGTCTCTTAAATCTTAAATGAGTTAAAATTTAATAATCATAAGGTTTAATATGCTAAATAAATTCTAATCTCCCTTTTTTTACTCTTTATATGATATCATTTACATCAACTCTTTCTATAATTTATTATTTCATATTGAATAGATAATTGAGACCACTCTATGTGTATGAATGTCCAAATGAATCTATATTCCAAGCAGTTTATATTGATTAATTAAATAAATGATAAACCCATTAATGGCCTATTTACAATTATACAATGATATCTTAATAGTTTGAACTTGCTTAATCATTTTATACCCAACCTCCATTTACTATTTCTATCCTACCTTATTAAATAAATTGTTTGATAATATTTTATTGACTTTCATTTTAACTTTCATAAAACTCTTTAAAATAACAAATCTCCCCTATTACATATGTAAATTCTGGATATTTTTGCATTGATTCTATGATCTATTCATATATACACTCAACACAAATAGTTTTGGAATACTTATCACTATACACTCCTTTTTAATACTGATGAAAGGTGTAAGATTAAAAGGGTTCTAAATGTGAGTGAATTGTAAAATGTAGTCTAGCATCTATGGGATGTTACATTGTTTCACAGAGTTCAGAAACATCACATTTTTAGATCAACTCACAAATTATGATTTCGATTAAGAAAATAAATAACAGGAGCATACTTATTTAAAAATATATCATTTTTCTTTTTATTTTCTTATTGTCACTTTGATTTGTTTAACCATAACATATGTAGATATACAAAGAGTTAACAAAGTTAACATTGTAAAGGTAGTCATCTATAATCCTATGGTTTCTCCCAAACCTTAATTGTTCTCTTATGAACCTTTTTAGAATCTATTCAAATCTTTCATTTAAGCATAAACTCTATCTAATTGTTTTAAATATCCATCAATTAAATCTAAATCTTCTTTATTGGCCATCTACTCTCGATCTACAGTTTCATCCCCTTTCTTATAAGTGATGTCAAACTTTGCGTTTTTTGATCCAAATACTCTAAAGCAATATTTCAGGTATTCATTGCTCCACATAGTCAAAGTGTACTTAATGAGGATCTCATTTTTACGGGACTCAATCTACTACGGGTCTTTTTGGCCTTGCTTTCACGATTGGGAATTAAGTGTGTACCTCCACTATAAACTCGAACTCAGTCGAGTTAGCAATAATCTATAATGCCATCATCTATCCTTTCAATAATTGATCCTATAGACACTACTATTCTCCTGATTATACTATGAATCCAAAATTGTCAGCCATCACTTTTACTATTCCAATCAATAGTAATGAAATATACATTATTTATTTATCTAAATAATTATTAATATATAACATAATATAAATTCAAATTCTAAGATGTCCAATTATTAAAACTTGGTAGCAGAATTAATTGGAACATTGGAAGATTTAAGAGAAAAGAAAGAAGAACTCAAGAGTGAAATTTATGAAGAAGAAGAAGAAAGAAGACGTATTGAAAAAGAATTAGAAATACTTTCAGAAAGATTAGATCGTGTTAATGGTATATATATATATATTTAATAATATTAATATAGAAACAATAATGAGAACAGCCACAGAAAAAAGAGAATTAGAAAAGACAATCTAAGAAACTGAACATACAAAAAATAAGATTGTAGAGAGTCTCAAAACTCTATTACATGTTTTATAAAAAGAATCATAATATCACATCAAAGAATAATGATCACATATCTTCCAACATAATTAATTTCACTTCTCCATTTTCCATTAAACCAATTATATCTGCATTTTTAACTATTTCTTCATCTATTTAATCTTTAAATAAAACTAATGATAATTTCAATCCTCTCACATTATTTTTATAATCACTTATAACTTTATAAAGTAAAAATTCACAATTTCTATTTTAATATTATTCATCTTCAATTATTTTCTTTCTTGGTAAATTTTTGATTTATTAATTTATTTTCTCCATTTATTCTATTGATAATTAACATCTTAAATAATGATCCATATTTCTTATTTGCATATATGAACATAATCTATTAACATCTGGTTTTAATATATTTAAAAAATCTACAGGATCATTTATCCAAAGATACTTATCAAAATCATACTACTCTTTTAATTCTTCATTATATTGACATACTATACATTCCTTATAATTTAAGAGATAATAGATTTCAAATAAACTTATAAAATAATGACCCTTTATTTTTATACCACAGTGTCTTTTAATCAAAATGTTTATTGAATCATCTTTAATACAATAACCTATTCCAAGTTATTCACTATATAAAATTTTAATTATCATTCTATATACCTTCCTTTTTGTAATATTTTCTTAATAAAATTTATAAATGAATTCACTTGATAAATCACCTTTGTTCAAATTTATTATCATTGGAGATGCAGGTAATTTACAATAATCTATAGTTTTTTAAGGAGTTGGAAAATCATGTTTATTAATGAGATACATGAAAGATAATTTTACTACAGAGTACAATGTTACCATTGGAGTAGAATTCTTATCTAAAATTGTTAATGTTGATTAAAATACTTAAGTGAAATTATAAATATGGGATACTGCTGGTCAAGAATCTTTTAGGTCTGTTGTCAGATCATTTTATAGAAAAGTTGCTGCAGTTTTCTTAGTCTACAGTATAACCAAGTATTATATTCAAATTCATATTTCTTAGTAAATAATCTCTTGAAAGACTCGATTCATGGTTAAAAGAAGCTAAGGATCATTCCTCTCCATCTATTATTACAGTTTTAGTAGGTGCTTAAAATGATAGAGAATCAGAGTATATTTCATTATTAATACCAATAGACGAGAAGTATCATATGAGGAAGGTAAATATTGGATGGAAACAAATGGTATTAATTTCTTTTTTGAAACATCTTCAAAAACAAGAGAAAATGTTGAAGAGGTATAGACTACTTAAATAATGAGGCATTCACTGAAACAGCTAAATTAGTATTCTTGAATCATATTAATGGAGGTGCCAATAATGAATCTAAATTACCTGCTCTGAATTAAACTGATTTAAGTGTTAAGAAGCTTCATCAACCATAAGAAAAATCTGATAAAAAAAATGATGAAAACAAAAGTTGTTGTTGATGTATATAATAATATTAATCTATATACAATGTTATTAAAGATATTTAATAAATTATAATAGATGTTAATTAAAAAAAGTATATATCTCAATTATATAATAATTTATCAATCCATAGGTTTATCAACTATTAAGATTTCATAATTGAAATTATTTAATTACTTATAATAAATTAGAAATAGGAATACTTATTTATAAGAGATTTAAATATCATCAATCAAAATCTTATAATAATATTATTATATTTGTTTATATAATTTGTAAAATGCGTACAATTTGATAAATATATATATATCAATTCACATTTTAGAAGAAGAACGACCAACAACTAAATTTTTAAATAGTATGCAAGGTTAATCGTCAGAATCTGCATCATAATTATCATCATCATTATATTAAAAGTTTTCACATGACTTAACTCTCAAATCACTGAATTATTTTTATGTATTAAAGTTAATGTTACTACCACCATAATGATTAAGTTTAGAAGTATTAAATGATTTAATAGTTCCAGCTGGACTTTAAGCATCATTTAAAACGATACTATTCTTTGGAACTTTTAAAAAAATGATATTATTTCTACTATTATTTAATCTACCATTAATAAATTTAGTTTATTATTATGCAATCTTTTGCATAGAATTTAAAACTTCTTATTGTTAATCATCTTGTAAATCATTAAATTAATTATCATTTTCAATTACATCAATGTCAATTGATACACTTAATTTATCATTATTAATTTCTAATAAAGGTTCCCAATCCATTTTGCCATCAATTGTTAATTCATCCTATAATAATTTTGTCAAACCCATGTAATCAGGTGTTTGATTAAATTCATAAGACTTAGAAATTTTAAGCATTTTCATCAAACACTATAAATTAATTGAAATTTTACTTTAGGAATTTTATCAGTATATTTATCTAATTCATTATTCTATTTTAATATTAATATCTGTTTATATTTCTCTTCTTTTGAAGTTACTTAGATATTTTACCAAGGTAATTCTCCAAGATGAAAATATATTAGTACATATGCAATGGCTTCAATATCATCTCTTCTACTCTACTCATTGCCTTATCAAATAAGAAACAAACCTAATAACGCATTAATGCTTGCATATCTGGCTGTTCCAATCAATCCTTTATTATTCACAAATGGAATATGTTTGCCTGCTGTGTCTCTGTAATATTTAGCTAAACCAAAATCTATAGCCATAATTTAAGTAGCATCTTATCTGCTGATAGTAAAATTTTCTGGCTTAATATCACGATGGATAAGATTCTTTTCATGAAAGGCTTACCTAACTAAATCAAACAAGATACATACAATCTTTCGATAATCTATATACCTATTCTCAATGTAGTATGAAGAGAGAATCTATTTCCACATTTCCTTAGCAATTATTCTAAATTCAATCCAAAATAAGTTTCCATAAAGAAATTATAATTTTCATCCCTTCCATAAAACTTGATTTGTGGAAAACCTTTTTATAGCTTAATAGTAAATCTAACCTTTCAATCCATTAACTTCAGACAAAACCTTAATTTCTCTTATTAATAAACTGACTCCTTTTTGGGAATCGTCTCGTTTTTCAAATTTTGCTGCTACTAAATCTCCATTTTTTAAAAACTAAGACTTAAACACCATTCCGAATGAACCTGCACCTATCTTTTCTAATAATTTATATTTTCCTGCAATAACCATTCCTGCAATCAATTTCTTCTATTTTAAAACAACTGCTTCATCCATTTATTAAAAATTATATTATTATTATTATATTCATCAATCAAAGTCATCAATATCCTACTTTTGAATTTCTATTTTCTTAGTAGTTGTTCTTTATTTCTTCTTCTTTCTAGTATCCTTTGAAACTCTATCTATATAAGATCCTGCTTTAAAGACATCAAATATTTTCATATGCATTATTTTATTAATGTTATTTGTATAGGCAAAGAGTCTCAATAATACATATTCTTTTTGAATATCTGTTAAATCTAAAAATAATTAATCTAAACAATAAAACAAATCTTTAGGTTTCATAAATCCATGTTATTGTTTATTTAATTAATCGAATTAACTTCTCAATGCAGTTTCATACTTATTAACAATAACACTGACCTCTTCCCATAATTATTTATCTTATTCTTAATTTAATAAATCATAGCAATTAATAAGATGTCTAAAAACGGATTTCACAACTGGTAATTTTACAGTTGCTTGTGGATCCAAACTAACAATTTCATCATTAACATCTTCTACAATAAATCTAGCTATTAATTTGGCTTCATTAGGATCAGCCATTGTAAATGGTTCTTAAAGTAATTATTCTTATAATTATTCTACACTGATTGAATTATTTATTGCAGGTTATATTAAGATAGCACATGCCTCATTTACAGTAATTTATTTTAGTTGCAATCTTAAACTCAATTCTTTTCCCATATCTTAAACTTATTCATACCTAACCCTTGGTGCCTTTGGGAATTTCTTTTCTTATTTATTATAGACATCATGTAAAATTGTAAATGTGTGATCTCTATTACCCTATATGATAGGTAATGATTCAGTTTCTAAAGGTTGAATTTCTGCCAAATAATATTCATTTAATTCTTTCAATTCTTCTCTCATTTATTATACTTATTGATTTAATCCTTATAGTTCATCTATCAATGCATTTTTACTTCTTAATTCATAATTTGTTCTTTCCTATAGTTTTTCTTTCAATTAATTAATTATCTACTCTTACTAACTAATTTGCTAATCTTTTTCTATGATTTCTGCTTTTTTATCATCAATATCAATAACTTCCTTTTTTTTAATTGTTACTTTTTAATTTTATTGTGTTTCTTTTTGTTTTTCTTCAAATTTAATCATTTCTTTTTTTAAATATCGAAGATCTCTTTCTTTCTCTTTCTTCTCATTTTTAGTCTAATCTAATTCTAAATATTGCTATGAAATCTTTTTCTCAAGTAAACTCTTTTAAATTGAAAGATTTTCACTTTATTCTTCTAATAATTTCTTAGTTATTTCTAATTCCTGAATCTCCACTTTGAGATCTTCAACTTCATTTGGCATTAAATTTTCTTACTATTTTAATGATGATGAGCAATAATTTAGATATTCTATAAGAATATTTTGCTCTTAACTTCGAGTGAAATTAGGATTCTTTTACAATTATTTGATTTGACTTTGTTTCTCTTCAATTTATGAATTTAGTTAATTAATTTAGATTTTCAGTTTTATTCCTAGCCAACTTTAATTTCCTTATTTTTCATCTTATGTTATTTTTGATTTTTATTTCTCTTGCTAGATTGTGGATATGTTAATGTACTTCTATGTAATTCATTTGCTATTATAGATTTCTTTATTCTTATTGTAATTTCGATAATGTTTTGGATAGTTGAAATTGTTTCTATTATAGATTTTCTTCAGATAATTTTGAATTCAACTTAAAGGCTTTAGGTGATTGATTATGTTTTGGCATCCCAGCTGTAGATGGTCTTTTCATTAAATATTTATAAATATCAATTATATACTATCATACATAACAATTTTATTATCTAGAAATTTAGAATTAATATATAAATAATATAATTTCTTAATGTTTCAACCCAACCAGAGCCAAATCAAATATTAAAATCAATTTGGCACAACATCAGCTATCTTGTTTTCCCAATAATAAACATCTAGAGATAAAGTATTCAATATAATCTAACTTAGCTTATGCAATCAAGAGATGGGTCAGAAAACAAACAATTTCTACAATACCCAGCTTCTTAAATAGTCTATGGACCAACAATGAAAATTGTTCCATCTGTTCAAACCAACACAGCGTTTCGTAAAATATCTAAAGATCTCAATATCACCATAGAAGAACCAGGTAATCAACATTAACCTTTACGTTAACCATCACCTAATGTGAAGAAATAGCGTGAATAAATGGAAATGAATTGGAATAAGTTAATTGATAAATCTAAGATACTCCAAGAAAATTTAGTTTTACTCAAAAATAGTATTAGTATGAATCTGACTAAAAAACTACCAGATTAACGTTTATCCAAAGAATCTACATCAACTGCAGCTGGTCTTTCTTCCAGATTGAAGTTGTAAAAAGTGAATATTAATTGCAAACTAAATTCACCTTTTAAAGTTCAAACAAAATAAGAACTCAGTAAGAGTTTAAGCCAAAATACATTTACAAATTTAAAATATGCAGCTAATCCAGTTAAAAACATAACAATTAATAATACTAGCATTATTACACTTACTAATAATTCCAGCATCCGAAAATCCTAAGATTCTCATACAATCTAACAAAAAATTACATCTCCATTTCCATAATAAAAATAAACATTAAGTTTATATTAGACAATTGAATAGAAACTAAATCTTAAAATTAGTTCATTTTTAGGAAGAGGGAAATTCAGTGATGTTCATATGGCCATTGATAAAAGAACAGGTTTAATATTTGCACTCAAAATCATAAAAAAATAAACAGTAATTGAACATACAATGCAAGAACAATTAGCTAGAGAAATTGTCATACAATCTAAATTGTCACATCCAAATATTGTCAAAATGTATGGATAAACTTATGATGATTCAAATATTTATATGATGTTAGAATTTTGTAATAATGGAGAATTATTTTAACATTAATACAAATAACTTAATAAGAGATTTAATGAAAAAGATGCTAGTACTTTTATTATGCAAATATTATCAGCTATTTAATATATGCATAAATAAGGATTTATGCATAGAGATTTGAAGACAGAGAATATATTATTATCTCTTGTATTTCTATTTAATATTTTAAGAATTATGTAAAACTTTGTGATTTAGGATGTGTTAGAGAAATTCCATCAAAAGAAGACAGGAGAAATACTTTTTGTGGAACTGTTGATTATATTGCCCCAGAAGTAATTAAAGATTAAGGATATGATGAAAGATGTGATGCTTGGTAAGTGGCTATCCTTGCATATGAACTTGTTGCTGGTAATACTCCATTTTCTGAATATCCAAGAGATGATGAATCAATTATGGAAAATATATTAAAAGTATATAACAATATATTTATAATAGAATAAATTTGATTTACCCCAAACATTTTCTATTGCACTTAAAGATTTTGTTAGAAGAGGATTGTAACAAAAACCTGAGAACAGAATTACTATTGATTAAATGTTATAACATAAATGGATTATTGATAATAATAAAGGAAATGATAAAGAATTTATATTTTGATAACTTTTTTTCAAACTTAAAAATATTATTAAGTCTATCTAACCAGAATATTTGTTTTTTTCAATGGTTATGACATGAAAATTAATAGATGTATTTATTTATGATTATAATTCATTCTATATATTTCAATGATAAATTAAAATGATATTTTAAAATATATTAGATTGGCTGGCTTTATAATTGCTATTCATTTTTAATATCCACTCTATAATTAAATTTTATTTTAATAATATTTCATGATTTTTAAATAATACCTAATAAGGTGAATAGAATTATATATTTATAAAGAGTAGATCAATCGTATTCTCTTCAATAATAGAAATCCTTACTTTAATTATACAATCTAAAGATATCATCATTATTATCTCTATTGTTGTGAGAATACACTCCTTATATATCAGGATTGTTCATTTCAATAATAGATATTTTAGAGAATTTGGCTCATTTCTCGAGTCATATATTCTTGTCAAACTTCTCTAGGCTTGTTTTACATTATTTAAAATATAATTCGAAATATTGCCTTACTTCAAAATTGAAATCAGTAAACATAAAATTAATTATTATAGTATCTTAGATCTATATCAACAATATGAATTTAATGAATATGTGATCTAGATAATACATTATCAATTAAAGTTATTGTATATAATTTGTATCCTTTAATAATTGGATAATCATATTTATGAGAGAGACTATAGAATTTCGATTATGTTTTGCTTGCTTAGGTTTAAAAATAAATAATAATAAATATTTATTGAATGATGTAGACAAAGATACTTTATCTAAACTAGTTAATTTTTGAATGGCTTATTAATATTCTTACTATTTTTATGGAATATAAATAATATATAAATGAAATTTCTCCACATCTTAATTAAATGATAATAAAATATTTATATGAGCAAAAAATAAACCCGCCCCTTATTCATTCCCAAACCAGAAAATGGAGAATTCCCATTTGACATAAAAAATGTTAATACAAATGATATTAAACCTATAGACTTTTATAGGATGTATAATTCCTTATAAATGATGATTGAAAAATTGATTTAAGATTAAGTAAGAATATATATGATTTGAGGTTGTTCAATAAAAAGTTTAAACAAATATTGATGCCATATTTCGAGTATTTATTTAAAAAGACTTAAATCCTCCTCCTCCATAGAAGCTTGTTGGAAGAAGAAGTTCACCATATACGTATCAAAAACAGGAGTTTTGGTTGTTGGTTGAACATCTTAATTCATTAGGCTTTTCATATAGATAAATATCAGAGAAATTGCAAGTACATTATGTTCAGATTTCAACTCATCATAGAAATACTGTTGATTATGATGATGAATCTGAATAAGAATTATTATAAGTGAAGAAATAAACAAAAGTGAAGGTGAAATAAGAATAAATGGTCGAGAAATAACCATATCAATTTTGTGATGTATTTTAGTCAGATGATGAATAAGGATCAAAATGACAATCATTAATCAAATTTTCTTGTTAAATAAAATAATATAATTTCTAAAAAAGTCTTTAAAAATATAAATCAAATCATTTTTTCGATAATCCATAAACATTTTTGAGTCTAATTCTTAACAAATATACATTCTTATTAAATTCCTATCTTACTTTCAGCTGCTGATGAACTTTGAGCCAAGAAATAATTATTAAATTTAATAGTAAATGGTTTATTCATTTCTAAAATAAAATCATCAAATGCTATAATAATATAGTAAATTTACATTAAGTATAAAATAATTAAGGTTCATCACTACAAAAAACAAGTTAACCTAATTTTGAATATGATTCTTGATCTGAACCATTTAGATATAGAGCAGTTTTTAAATGTTATAGAAAAATTTAATCATCACAATTAATATATTTAGAAGTGTTTCTAGATTGTTATTTAACAATTGACCAATAATCATTATCTATATATTAATTTAAATTGTTTACCATCTCTTGGATGACTAAAACAAGTGACTTCTTATGCTTTTCTTAATTAAGTAATATTGTTATGTGAATGTAAAGTAAATCCAGTCCACAAATTTCTTATAATTACTTTTCTCCCACTCTCTACATAGATTGGTAGATTATATACTCTATTAAACATTTTCAATATATTATTAGTAGAATTTATATATACAAAATTCCAAACTCCTTCTGTTTGATTATTAGCATTCAATTTTTATTTAGATTTAATTTAAAATGTATTATCATTTTTGTATAATTGAGAAATTAAATATTTTCTATTATCAGAAGACAATAAACGAAAAGGATGTGTGATTGTTTTATTTAAATATTTAAGTAGTGAAGTATTATCTTATTCTGGAGGTTGTATAACAAAATATTCAGGTTATTCCATCAAACAAACATCAGCTTCTTTTGAATGATCACTTCTTTAATCATGATTCACATTTATATATAATTGAGTCTTAAAATGTTTAATTGCTATTAAATCTCCATAATATAAGAATTTATTTTCAGTATCATTTTATAATTCAATAATAAAATGTGTATCTGGATCATTTCCATTTATTTATAAACTTAATGAAGTTATTTCAAAATCTTTTCCTATGAATTATTATTTTAATTATATATTTCCACTCAAGAATTTCTTACTTATTTAACATTAAATTTATAGTAATTAGAATGTTTTGAATGGTAACTAATCCTTTTATTCCATTTATATAATTATTGTTTTATTTTTTAAATTGTATTATGATGTTATAATTATATTTTGATATAGAATAATCTTGATTGATAGTAATTCTATATAAATAATAGATATTGAGATAGTAGATAAATTGAAAATTATTATGATAATTTACTTTTATTTTTGATTTCTATGATATTATTAAACATAATAGCTTTTATAAATGTATAATAAGTTTAAACCAATCATAATGGATGACACTACCTTAGGATCAATTGATTCCAAAAGTGTAATGTTTCTTACTGCAAGTCCATCATAATACAAAACAAAATAATAAGTGATTCTTTCAAGAAAACTCTCTAAATTAGAACCTTTGATAATTGAAAAAGACAAAAGAAGTGATTCAAGAAGTTAAGAAAAACAATTATCATATGATCTTGGTGTTACTTAAGTTTAAGATTGGAAATCATTCATGTAAAAAGATGCTGATTTAATCAAAGAATTCAATGAAACTACAGAGAAAATAAGAAGAAGTTCAATTTAATCTTAACATTCATAAATTTTCATGTCTTCTACAAAAATAGACAAAATTAATCAATCACAATTTAATGATAGAAGATCCTCTATTAATTTAAAGTCTTGTGATAATGATGACTTTCTTGAAAAAATGAAATTAGGAAAGTATGATAAATATGTATATTCTAGTAAACAGTTACCAAATTTAACAACGACAGAATTTATGAAGTGCGTTAGATAAAAAGAAAAATTAACAGAATATGCTAAAGTTTATTAATAATCTCCATAAAATATATATCTCAAGTTAAACAATTGTATTATGCTTATCATTTATTGATTAGCTTAGAATTATGTACCAAAAACCTTTGGATTAGTGACTACTTAAGGAAATCAATTGATTCAAGTAAATGCATCTAGATATCTGAGAAATATTGATGATTGTAAAGTTTATGCAGAAGCTATGAAAACAACATAATCATAAGGCATCTAGAAAATGTAATTAAATAACAATATTTATGATCCAATTTAATTTAAGGAATTATTATCTAGTTTTCCTAATACAATAAGGGAATTAGAATTAAAAGATTGCAAATTAAATTTTAAACATATGGATACTTTAATGGCTTATATAAATAAGAATTTGATATTAAAATTGAATTTAGAATAAAATTTATTAAGAGACTAAGGTTGCAATATTCTTATGAAACATTTAATGAATAATAATACATTGTAATGTTTAAATTTATGCAATAATAAAATTACAGAATCTTCAAGTGTAGCTTTGAGTAATTTCTTAAAGTAATCTTAAAGACTTTTAGAATTATATTTAGGGTTTAATAATCTCTAAATTAATGGAAGTATCTAAATTTGGAAAGCTATGTATAAGAATACAAGCATAAAGATCTTTGATATGTCTCATAATGCAATTGCTTCTTTGGAATGTGCATAGGCTATAGCTAAAGCATTGTCTCGTTCTTATAATGAATTAGTACATATTGATATAAGATATAATAAATTTAATCAATAATAGAGTCTAATAATTGCTGAAGGTTTGATTAAAAATGAAACTATTTATGGATTTCATTTTGAAGGTAATTATTAAGATATAATAATGAATTCAAATGGATTTTTAATTAATAGAAAAGAAGAAATGAAATTAAAATAATAAAAAATAGAATAATTAAATAAATAACCATAATATTTTAAATTATTAGATGAAGATAAATAAGAAGATTAAAATAAATTAAAAACAGATGAAGATTTATGTTTAGCTTATCATAGAAGCAGAAGAATAAAATCAACTGAATTAAACAAATAAAAAATAAATATGATAAATAAATTGGATGTTTGTTGGATATGTGAAGGATGGTAAGAAATTAAATTCTAATGGAATAAAAAATCTGGAACCTTAAAATCTGAACCAATATTTATACATTTCGATTTTGATGATTATAAACCCTATTTAATGACCTTTTTAAATGGAGAATTCTTCTTTGTAAAAATGTGTCCTCCTAATAGATCAATCAAATATTTCTTTACTAATCCAATTCTTGGAATCTAGTGTGTTGCAGAAGATCAAAATATTTTATATTTACATAAGCCACTCCCTTCTATTCCTTTTCTATACAATAATGAAATTTTAGTTGATGGAAATACTATGTAAATGATTAATGAATTAATATCACCATCCAACTAAGTTTTATTTGATAGATATGTACCTTTAGTTTAAGCCAAACCAAGAGAAACAATGACTTTATTTGATTTTTCTCCATATTTGAATGTTGCATCCACTAAATGGTCAGTTGAAACATCAATATTCAGATATTTTCCACCTGATACTGATAAATTAATAGAGGAATGCTTTGAATTTGATTATCAAAATTCAAAAATAAATAGGTTGGTAAAAGAAACTGAATTACAAGATGTTAAAGATATATTAAAATAATTCTATGTTTAAATCTTCAATTGTTACAAGTACTTTGCATCAGGGAATTCAACTGCACCTGTATTAATATTATAATAATATTATAGATCCCATGTTTAGGTCCATCAGATTATGTGGAATTTCTAATATCCACTGATGTTATAGAAGGAGTCAAACCAAATGATATAGATATTGGATTTACTTCAACAGCAGGTGCTAAAGATGTCTAATTCCCTTAAGCTTATGAAAAAGGGATAGTGAGATGTTAATTGATGGAAGTGTTGGTTAGATTTTGTAATGACAAATACATCAGAAGTGGGTTGTGTCAAACTATGACTGAAGGATTATCATAATTATAATAATAATGCTTAGAGTTTTTATCTAAATTCGATACCTCTTAGGCTTGGAGGAAGATGAGATTATGGAATGAAAAATGTGATATTCTTATACGTGATAGAATGCCTATGATAAAAATTCTATATAAATATACTTGTAAATTAAGTAAGAAACCCTAGTAATATAAATATGATTATATCTCACCTTAAGATTTTAGAGACTTTTTAAAATAATCAAATGTTATTTGTGATGAATTAACAGAAAGAGAATGCTACTTAGCTTACTTATAAAGCATGATAACATAAAAGGATGAATTATTTTCACCAAAACATTATTAAATGAATCTTTATGAATTTATAGAAGCTATTGCAAGAATTGCTGAAAAAGTATCCATTATAAGAGGTGAAAAAGTTCTTGAAATTGAATATAGAAGAGCTCAAGATTTGTAGGATAAAATAGCTGGATTACTACTTTTAATGTATCTGACATTGATAGATGAAATTAAAAAGGCTTTGCCTAATGAACCAGATATTAAGCATCTTGAAAATTGTATGAATAATGATTTCAGATCCAAAAAACAAAAGCTAGAGGATTCATTTACTGATGGAGATGAACCTCCATATGATGTTAAAGTTGAATTACCTATTTTAATTGCTCAAGTTCCAAATATTTAAGGCAATGCAAATGGACCTGCCAAGAGAATGACTATTCGTAATATCAAATTGTTAAAGCCCTCTATTACTAAGTACTCTCTCACAAATTTTGTACAATTCTTTATTAGCTTAAATGAAAGAACCTGATTATTATTAAATATCCTCATAATTTATATGTTTTTTTATGGTATTATTTAAAAGTTTTGGTTTTGTTATAAATTTTTACATTTAAGTTAATTACAACAGTCAATCATGAAGAATTGATCTTGTTTTATAACCATTTCAGATACAGAGCCTGTTCTCGATCACTTTGTAGGTTTTCCACAAACTATGCAAGTTCAGAATCTATTCCAAAGGTCTTAAGATAATTAAGCATATCATTTTATAACTTATTTATTATTACATTATTACAGTATCATCTATAATATAATTTCTTCCTATATAGTCAGTTATTCCTCTTTCTTATCGTGGAATTTGTTTATGTTCTTCAATGTCATCAATAATCTAAATCATATTAATTTAAATCTATATATTTAATGAATGACATTATACTTTGCTTCTATATGCTGAACATTCATAACAAGAAATTATTCCATTTCCTTTAGTTAAATAAATACTAAAAGGAATATGATTCAAATAAGAAGTTTAGAAATTCTAAACTAGAGTTTCAGTCTAATTTAATACTGTAAATTTCTAAGTTTCTAATAATTCTTCTTCAAAGGTTTCTTCTTTATTCTAACATTCAATGCAAATTAAAATTTAAACATTTCCTACTGTTTTACTTAATTCTAATTTTAAGTCATCTTCCAAATCTTGTACTTTAAATCCTTTAATTTCTGTCTAATCTGAATTTGATTGTGTATTCTTTAAAACCATAGTTTCAAATATCATTCCTCTCTCAATAAGTTGATATAAATGATCTTATTTTAGATCAAATAACTACTTTTTTCTATTATTGATTCTGAAATGTATAATCTCAATCCAGAATAATTCATAGGAAGTAGAGTTCTGGCAATTCTTAGCGGTATTTTTGTTATCATTAATGTTAAAAAATATATATATATATAAAATAATATAAATTACATTAAAGTAAAAATTAAATGGGAGCTTCAATCGTTCAATAATTTTACACTTTTCAATATTTTTGTAATCTTTCAATATAAACCTACAAATCCTTAGTTTAGATTTTATTAAAAAAATTACAATATATTATTTTATCAGCTGTTATCAATTTATGTTATAGAAAATATATCAGTCTCTAAAATTATAAAAATAAGTAAATAGTTCATAAACTTAGTCAGATCAGAATTTGAATTATCAAATTAATCTTATCTTATATTTTGGAAATACTAATAATATAATTAATAGAATTAATAATTATTATTATTTATTAAATTCTGAAAAAACATTAAAACTTATTAGATTTTAATTATTGATTTAAGATCTTCTTAAGATAAATAAATTGACAAGATCGATTACTAAAATTAAAAAGTAATTTATTATGAAAATTATATAGAATATTTCATTAGTTTGATAATACTTCATCCATTTCATTTTATTTTTCAATATTTCTATTTTCCAATTATTCTATTTATTATATAAAGTTATACCATTAGCATCTCTAAATTTATTTTTTATGAGTAAATAAAACTCATGATTTCTTCTTTTGTAATTCTTGTGACTCAATCTAAAGCAACTATCACATTAGATTGGTTTTTCACATTACTTACATATAACTTCTGCTAAATCTGTTTTGCAAATTTAACAATTCTCACTATAACCTATACCAAAACTAACATTTATTGCTTAATTTGTCAAAGGGATTCCTCTTTTATTTTTTCTAAAAATCTTTTATATTAAAATAATTTTTGGAATTATTGATAATGTTTAATCTATATTGTTTAATTTATCTTCAACTTTAGTACTAACAAATTATTAAGCAATAAATCTTTCTACTTTATTAGCTTTTTTATCTTTTAATTTTTTCTTTTATTATTCTTATTATTTTAATAATTCTTATTCTTTTCTTGCTATCTCTATTTTCTTTTGTTATTTTACAAACTCCTCTAACAAATTAATCCCTTACATTTTTTGATGCCTATGTTTTTTTTCTATAAATGTTACTAAAGCTTTTGCACAACCTTTTAAACCTAATAATTTTTTAGTTAATCTTTTTTTCATTAAAAATCCTCTTGTGCATTTTTAAACAATTATTACATAATGCATATACTATAAATTTTTGACATCTTCCTATTATTATATCTTTTCTTCTTTCAATCTTAATTATTAAAGAACATTCTATTTTTATCCTCCTTAAATTTCAATTTCATTTTTAACTTTCAACTCCTTTTTATATTTATTTTTCATTTATTCTATAGATAACAATTTTAATTGTAATCTTTGACTTTAAGTTTGCACTTAATTTAATTTCTCTTTCATTTATAATACTTCTTAACATCTATCTCCAAGATCTTTCATTAATTGATCTATGTTCTCTTTAATCATCAATTTCTTATCATCCAATTCTGCAATAACTTTATTTCTTTTATCTTAAATTGATCTTAATTCTTATCTTAATAAATCACATTATTATTTAACTTTCCCTTTATCAGATGTTGTTCCTTTCAAAGATTCAACTAACTTCTCTGTTTTTTTTAGTTTCTTAATTAATCTATCATATTTTGGTTTCTATTCTCTTTCCTTCTTATTTTCATCTTCAATTTCCTTTTATAAATACTTCTGTAAATATTTTAAATGCAACCTTCTCTCCTCTAATATAATAGGATTTAAGATATCTTTAATATCACCCATAATCTAAATGTATTATTTTTGATTCTCTAAACCTGGAGTAAGGAATGTGATGAATTCCTATTCAGTCAAAACACCATCACTATTATTATCCAACATTTTTATGAATTCTTATATTTCTTATTCTTTAATATTTAAACTAAATATTAAAATTAATTATACTTTAATCTGCAAATGTTATTCTAAATTTCTTTGATAGTTAAAACACCATCTTTATCTTCATCTAAAAGAGCATAAGCATCATTCAATTTTAAATCATTCTTGGCAATCTAATTTGCTACTGTTAATGCTATATCAGGATCTGATATATTCCCTTATCCTAAAATTTAAGATTATGCTCCACTCACTAATTCTGTTTTTAAATCATCTAAACCTTATTTTAGTCTTATCTTTCTTAAACTTTAATACTCTCCATTTATTTAAATTACATTCTCCTTCCTACTCTCTTATTCAATCAATTTATCCAATTCCTTTATCTTCATTTCCTAGGTTTTTACTTCATCATTCAATAAAGTATTTTCCTTTCTTAAAGCTCTTAAAATATCTAAATCTTTTTTAATTTAATCCTTATTATCTTCCTCCTTCTCTTTAATTAATTCTTTTCTTTTAGCTTCATAAACTTATTTAATTTCTTATTGTTTTTCAGTATTTACTTGAAGTACTTTATTATCTCTTTCCAAAGCTTTTTCTTAAGCTTTTCTAATATTATTTTGTTTAATTTTTAATAGTTCATCTTATTCTTATTAAAACTTTATTGCTTGTTCCTTTTCTCTCTTTTTTTACTCAAGAAAAGCATTACGTTCTTTTTCCTTATCCCTTTAAGATTTGTCATCTGCCTCTACATCTAATTTAGATTTAATTCCTGCCCCAATTCTAACATCAAATAGATTCTTCTTTGGCTTTGCTTCACTTCCTTTTCCTGGTTTCTTTACTTCCATTTCTATTTATAATCAATATTAAAATCATACTTTTTGGAACCTCTTTTACTACAACTTGAACATCCAATTTCTTCCCTAAATCTTTAGTTAAAATTGCAGCTTTTTATTAATTATTTAACTATGGATCTTCAAGCTAAGCTTTTGTTTATTTGTCAAATGTTAACTTTTATTTTGTAATTACTTTTGGTTTTATTTATGGTTTTGGTTATTTCTTTTCTATTTTCTCCTAAACATATATTTCATCTTCTCTTTTTTGCATCTTTTATTGTTTTTCCTTATGTTTTTTCATTAATTAATTCACCATCTCTTATTAATTAGATGTCTTAGTTGCCTTCTTAGTTCCTTTTTTTTAAGTTCCTTTTTCTTCTTTACTAATCTTTACAGATACAGCATCTATACTTTCTAAATTAACATTCTATTCCGATTACTTAATTAATTATTTGTAACCTTACCATTGATTATTCAAATTAGCTTTCTTCAACCTCCTATTCTTGTTCTTCCTATTTTTATTATGACTTTTCCATTTTTTCTTCTTATTAATCTTCCTCCTTCTCACCCTCGTTATCTTGATTTTCTTCTTCGTTCTGTTAATCATCTTATTATTAATCCTATTCATTATTGTCTTGATTTTCATCATCTCCATCATTATCATTCTATCTGTATAATTAATATAAATATTTACTACTACTCATTGTTCTCATCTTCATTATTATTAGCTTATGATTCATTTTTATTAGACTGCTCCAAATTTTCGTTTTTATCTTCATTTTCTTCCTCATTGTGCTATCTTTTGTATAATTTATTGATGTTACTCTTCATTTTCATAATCCTCTCCATACTCTTAATCACTCATTCTGATTTATAATAAAAAAAATTAAAAGTTTGATTGAATACTTCTTATACTTATATTAAATAGAGATTACAAATATTGTATATATTTTCAATCATTCTAAGAATATGTATATCTTAATTAAATATTTGATTCATTTTTTAACATTTATCCCTTATTTTGGATTATGTAATTATTATTTTTCAATCACTTATATACTCTTTTTTAGTGTGATTATAAAAATGGAAAGCTTAGAATTAAATATTATATAAATATTAATATAAGAGCTCTTTTCTAAATCTTATACTTAGAAAAGTAATAATATTATAGTTAAAAATAACAATTTCGATCAAATATGATATATATTCAAAATTTAGAACTACTTATATTTTTTTAACTCATACATCTCTATTTACTTAATTGATTGTTAGGATTCATTTATAAGAGGATTAAAAATTTAATTTAATAAATCCTCCCAATTATAATATTGAATTAATTTAGTCTAAACTCTATATTAAACAGAAATTTATAATTTTTATAATAAAACTTAAATATATCTCTATATTAAATCTATTATTAGTAGATCGATAATAAAAAATGAAGTATCACTTATTAAAATGCTAAAAAAGTATATTTACAACTTTGAACAACAAAAATCAAGATTGATTATTTAGTATTTGATAGATGAATTTCTTAAAGTAAATCAAAATATTCACATACTCATAGAAAAAATTTAAATTTATAAGCAAAATTAGAATATATCATTATTTAATAATAGAATTAAATAGATTGATTAATATACTTTTAATGATAAAAAGTTAAATATGAATAACTTGATAATAGTTTATTTGTATATAATTTTAATTATAATATAATCAATTTTGATGTTTAAAATCTAAAATTATACTAAGTAATTTTTAATTAATATCACTTTAACTTTCTATTACTGCTAAATGAAGTAATTATTTTCTAAAACTCTTAATATCCTATTATTTATATTAATTGGGTTAGATAAAATTACCTGTTTTATAAAGCTAATATAAGGCCATCAAACAGAATATTCCACAATCAAAACTAATATATATATAAATCGAATACCTATTCTCTTGTTTTGGACTGCCTTCTATGATTTACCATTAAGTCTGTTCGCCTTTATAATTTAACATTTTTTCTAGACCTTCAACAACATTATCTTATTTTGCAAAATTAGAATCTAAATATTATATTTGGTTTTCACTAAATTCCACAATAGCACAAAGCCAATGGTTATTTTATAAATTGATAGGAATGTATGTATATTTAAACAGACTAAAAATGTTTTTTTAAATTTGAGAGGAGAATTTGTATTTAGCTTTTAAATTTTCAATTTGAATGTTTAATTTATTAAATTGATATTTTCCTTTTTCATTTTCAAGTAAGATTACATTATTAATTTTGATTTACCCTTTTGCTATTACTTAGGATGGTTCTTTTGGATCTTTTTTTATATAAGTAATATTTTTCACTTCGAATTTGTATTTTTACAATAACTCATTTTATTAAGAATTTTAATCCTATTAACCAATGTTAAATTGATTTGAAAAATTGTCTTATTAATCAAGGTTTTATGGAGGTTAGGATTTTCTAATGAATTGTAATGGATTTATGGTTTTAAAGATGTTTGAAATCTTAGAGAAAACTGAATCACCTTTATTTTAAGTCTATTGAGTTTATTGTTGTTCTTATTGATATGATTATTCAAACGTTTAAAATGAATCACGAGTGGAATCATATTAATATTGAGTTACCATCATATTTGGAAGGATAGAATTAGTAACATCTGGTATGAATTCTGTGAAAACATGACAATCTAATGAAAGTACCTAATAAAATATATATAAATTATATACTTAAAATTCTCCATAGTAATATGAAAACATCTATTAAAAAAATACAAAATGTTGAGCTGTCAAAAATTAATTATTTGCTAAGACACTCAAAAAATCATCATTAATAGTAACACCATGTTTACGTGTATTAAAATTCTTGAATTTATACTATTCATTTAAGTAATCAGCCCAGAATATTTTCTACTTAACTTTCATAAGGGTTAACTCTTCAGTCATAATATTTATTTATTTATATAATATATATTAAATGGATGCCCTAACAAAAATTGTAACTATAGGAGAAAGAGCAATTTCTGAATTGAATAAATAACCATTAACACAATGGAATGGAACTACAATTAGCACAATAAAATATGTATGGGATTGAATATTTAGAAAAGATAATAGAACGGTTAAATCTATGCTTTGATGAGATAAATTTTCATTTATAAAAGAAAGGGTTGAATGATGAATCTAATGTAATCTCAAAGTTATGCAATCATTTTAATATTTTATTCTAAAAAGTGGAAGAGATTAATCAACGAAAACATTAGAATCCCCCAGAACTTCCTTTAGAATATTGTTAAAGATCATTTTCAACTAATGCAACTTCTAAAACTTTATTTGGTGGAGCAGAAATCCAAAGTTTTAATATATCTTCTTCTTAAAAGTCTAAATTCATATCTGCAGAATAAGAATTCAGAAGTAATAAGCCTAAGTTTAGGAAGAATGTTTAATCAAAGGGAACAGATACTGGTGAAGATGCTATGCGTTATTTAAATGTAGAATATTTAGGTGAAAAAGAGAGGGAATTATAAAGAGCTAAAGAGGAGAATGATATGAATCTTAGAGAAATAGAAAAGTTTCTAAAGTTTAAAGGATTATGGAGTGAAATAAATGCAAGCAATGCTCCTTATAAATTATAAGATCTTGGTAAGACATTAGAAAGAGAACTCTAACGTAATGAAATATTTATTAATGAATAAATTAGAATTGCTAATTAAGAACTTGACTTTCCACCTAGAGATATGAAATAAGAAATAAAAGATAGAATTGTTGTTGGTGTATAAAAATCAACTGCAGATAGAATATTAAAATATGCTGAGAGAAAAATGAAAGAAGAATTTGAGAAATTTTAATTGAAGAAGAATGCTGGATTATAGATGCATAAGAGAAAATCATAAAATATGTAAAGAATAGATGAATTAGAACATCTAATTAATACTAAAAATGAAGAAATCTTGGAAAAAGAATAAAAGATATCAGCTTTGTTTTCTAAATTTGAAGATCAAGAAAGGAAATTATTAAATTTAATGATTTAAATGGAATAAATAAAAGCAAATGAAAAAAATAATAACACTTTTACTAGTAGTTAAGCAAATGAGAAATAGATTCATGTTGAAATCTAAGTAAGTATGAGTGATCCTAAGATCTTTAAATTAGAATTACAATTAAAAGAAATTGTAGAAGAGAATTAAAATATGAAAGGAGAACTTTAAATTATGTATGAATAAGCTAAAAATGATAAATAGAAAGTTTTATTATAACCTTAATTAATTGAAGAAGTTTTAATGATGATTATTTAAAGTGAGTTATAGGCTGAAGGTAAAATAGAATTATTACAAACTTTTTTGTAGTATTTGATTGAAAATTCAGAGAATGATATTGCAAGAATGCCACCAAATGAATTATATAAAACAATAAGATAAAAAATGCAAAACAATAATAATTCTAATAGAAATTTGGAAGAAGTCTTGGAAAAATTTGAAGAGATGTAAAGTGATGATGAAGATTTTTCTCCAAGTTCAATAAAGAAGACTAAAAAAGTTAAAAATAAATAATAAAAATAAAAAAAAATAATATTAGAAAGAGCTGATTCATAATTTGAATAATCAATATCACCAGAAAAATCAGAGAAATTTATAGGAATAAAGAAAACAAAAAATAAATTTGAAGATTAATCAAATGAAAATTCTGAATCTTAGATTATAATAAATAATAATAATAATAATAATAATAATAATAATAATAATAATGATAATAATTCTATTAGTATATTTAAGAAAAAAACTCTAAATAAAATTAATGAAGAAAATAGTATTATTTAAAAAAATTCACCAAGAAAATAAGAAGTTATTAGTCCATCATCTGGTAGTAGAAATCTTCTAAATAATACATCTTCTTTTAAATAAAATCAATCTGATACTAAAGTCAATAAAATTATTACAAATTAAACATAATAATTATAATAATAATAACCTATTTAATAATAATTATAAAATCAATCATAATTACCTAAAGAGTCAAGTAGATTTAAAACAGAATAAAAATAACTATCATCAAGCAGATAATAAACAAATAAAAGTAGAGGATAAATTGATTAAAATTATCAAAAATCTACCATCTAATCTCATTAAACATCTTAATTTATAAATAAATATATAAGACAAATTAAATAGAGACATTCTATCAAAGATGAATTTGGAGAAATAGATTATGATGAAATTGATGAGAATGTAGCAAATAGAGGAGTTTAAGTTAATTTTGGAAATTTAAATATAAAGGCTTCATTTATAAATTCTTTGGAAGATAACACTAATATGATGGGTTCTTAAATAGGGTTTCAAACCCCGTTGATGAGATAAAGTTATAGATCGTAGGAAGAAAAGGTCACTGCTAAATTTACTTAAACTGATGATTTTTTTATGTGGAATTTATTCTAAAAAATGTAAGTTGATCTTGGATTAACAGAAGAATAAATAAAAAAATTGGAATAAATATTTTTGAATGAATAATAATTCATACATTATTATGAAAAGACTCCATCTTAAAGGTAAAAATCAAGGGCATCAACTGTTTTAGTTGATTAAACAACTAAGGCCAAATAAGATAAAAATATAGATAATACTATTAATGATAGCAAGATGACCACTATGGTTTAATAAAAAAATGAAACTACAGATTCAGAATAATAAATAAGAAGACCTACAATATCTATTATGAAAACCACTTAACCTCCAAAAGGTTTGGAATCTCCAATGAATTTAGTTGGTAGATAAAAAAGTTAGGTGTTACTTTCTTATACAAATGAAAGCAGCATCATTTAGCCTAATTAAGGTAGAAGTGTTAGTCAAACATCAGATGTTCATATAGTAAATTATGGAAGTGTTAGTACAGATACACTTGCTAAAAAATAGAGATAAACAACAAGTCAAAAGATTTTGGAAGATATGCTAAAAAATAAGACTGGTTTAACATCTCCATTTGATATTGAAACAAAAGAATAAAAAGAATAAAAAATGTATTTCCATGTATTTGGAGATGAAATGCAAACAGATGCTGATTTTGAATTAGAAGCTGTAAGAGTTAATTTAGGAAAACCATTAGAAGTAATTTAAGATCATTTGAAAGAGGATGCAATGAAAAAAATATATCAATAATTCGTAAATCGTCCAAAGAATCCTTGGTAAGATTAACTTTATATGATAATCTCTCAGTTTGCCAATAAACCACCATAAGCTATTACTTATATAGATTTCAAAAAATATTATGAAAATTATATGAGAGTATGTGTATATTTATTATATTTTTAGGTACATAAAAGATGTGGAGATGGATGTATTCACATATAAAGATTTTTAGCTAGAATTGGATTTGGAATTAACTCAAAGAGAAAACCATTAAATGTCAGCAAATAAAGTGTTTCTCCTTTTGAACTGCCAAAACTAAAATGAAAGTTTTGATATGAACTCGTTATTATATTAATTTAAATCTTAAGTAATGTAACAATACACAAACAATTACGAATCAGTAGTCAGAACTTAAGTAGTTAGTGGATAAGATTAAAAACCACTTAATTTGGGTCTAACTGATGTTGAAGGAGCAAAGGTATTATAATTATTTGAAACTAGGCTGTTGCCAGAAGACTTTTTGATACTTATGACAGAGACAGAAATGGGTAGATTGATAATGTAGAGGTAGTACCTATGATTGTCGACGTCTATAAATCATTCAATAGAATCTTTTCTCCTGCAAGAGGTGATATAGATTCATTTTATAAGTTCAAAATTGATTAATTATAATTAGGGTTTTGGATAGAAATTAAGATGGAAAAATCACATATTAAGACCTTGAGGATTTATGTATAAGATATTTGACTAATTAAACACCAACAAATTTAAGAGCTTCTGAAGCACCTCGTTAAAGTGGAATCTAATAAACATCATAAACAGTCACATCATCATATAGAAGAACTCAATATTGATTGTGATTCTTTATAAAACATAAATTCAAATTATTTCATAAATTACATAATCTATTTTGCAATTTTTTAGATATCTATATTATTTTATTATCGTAATGATAACAATTATGTTTATTAATTGATAATTGACATTTGCCATAGATATTTGTATTCTATAGTATAATATTTTATTTATTAATAATATTTTGAAATAATAGAATACTCTCTAGCAAATAAAATTGAAAGATAATCACTTAATTTTATATTTGAATTAATTAAATGTTTAACTGTTATATCAGTTTATATTAATAAGATTTATTTATTTATTAATAAATTCTATGCTATAATTACAAAAATAAATTGGAAAATTACTTTATTCTTCATAAAAAAATAATCAAGGTTTATGATTTTCTTATTTTAATTAAATTACTTTATATTTTTTAGAAGTATTTAATATCCTAAAGTTAAAGTGAGACATTTTTAGAGTTGTATTTTCAAGAGTAAATTTTAATTATTTGTGATTCATTTTTAATATTTAATTATGAATTATTAACAAATAGAAGGTGCTGAAGAAATTGATGAATTCAATTTTGTTTAAGCAAAGAAAAAAATAAAGAAACCAAGAAGAATAATATCTTAGCCTAAAGTTACATAACCTATACCTGTATAATCTGCTGATACGGTTGGTCCTGATGTTGCAAAACCATAATAAACAATTTTGGATATTATATTGGACAATTTGCCATATAGTGAATTATATGAACGGTCATTAATGCATAGAGAAAACATTAATATTGTATTATCTGCATTTAAGTCTCAAATAATTATAACAGTGTCAACAGATGGATATATAAAGATGTGGAGAAAAGTGTTTAGATTGGTTGAATTCATTAAACATTTTAGAGCACACAGAGGAATTGTCACCTGTGTTACATTAACTGATGGACATGACAAGATGGCAAGTGTGTCTCCAGCTGATCGAACAATCAAGATTTTTGATATTTGGAATTAAGATTTATTAGATATGATAAAACTACCATTTTAACCATATGGATGTGAGTTTGTAGATACAGCGGATGTACAATAATAATTATTATTAATCAGTGATGGTAATAGCGGAGATATTTATGTTACTGAAAGTGGTAAAATATTGAGAATGGTAAAATTACATAATTAACCAGTTAAACAAATGAGATATCTTAGTAATTTTTAATTTATGTTAACAATTGATACAAGTGGTAGAATGGAAGTATGGGATCCTATTACTTAGGACTTTCCAAAATAAGAATATGCAAAACCTGAATTCAAAATTAATTATTCTAGTAAAGTAGGCACTGATTTATATGAATTGATGCAAAATAAATTATAATGTTATGGTTTATGTATTAGTAATAAATAGAAACTAATTGTTCTATATGTTTCAGACAAAAAATTTAGAGTATTTAATGTTCAAACAGGAAAGATTATAATTATATTAGATGAATCAATTGAAGCTATTACAAGTAGATAAAATGATTAAGTAACATATCCTCTATTACATATTGAATAATAAGATTTTGAAAGAAGATTATTGATTGAAAAAGATATAGATAAATAACCTGAATAATTAAAATAAATTACTATGTGTTTTGATGAAACAGATTAAATATTGATATATCCTTCTTTTATTGGAATAAAATTTATTTACATAAAGACAGGAGAACTTGTAAAACTATTAGGGAAGATGGAAAGTAGTTAAAGATTCATGAGAGTTGCATTGTATTAAGGACCTTCAATGAAGAATACTTAAAATGAATAATCTCATAGTTCTTTAAATAGAAAAGAGACTGATCCAAGTTTATATATAAGTGCACATAAATCAAACAAATTTTATGTTTTCTCTCGTAGAATTCCTGAAGATTTAGCAGATAAACCATGGGCTGTTGCTAGAGATATATTGAATGAACCATTGAATCTTAACTAATAAAGCCTTAGTATTATGTCTGACAATAAAAATAAAGTATGTTTATATTTAATCTAATATTTTAGACTTTATCTGGATGTTAAGCTATTATTTAAACAACATTTGGTGAAATTTATATTAATTTATTCCCAAATGAAACACCAAAAACAGTTGAAAATTTTATTCAACATTCTAAAAATGGTTATTTTGATGGTTTGATATTTCATCGAGTTTAATAAGGATTTATGATATAGACTGGATGTCCAAAGGGAAATGGAACAGGAGGAGAATCCATTTGGGGTGGAGAATTCTAAGATGAATTCCATCCAGAATAAAGACATGACAAACCATTTACTGTTAGTATGGCAAATGCAGGTCCAAATACTAATGCAAGTTAATTTTTTATAACTGTTTGTCCTACTCCTTGGTTAGATGATAAAGTATGAAATTATTTAATTATTTTTAGCATACTATTTTAGGTAGAGTTTATAAAGGAATGAATATTGTAGTTTAAATTAGTGAAGTAGAAACTGATGATTTCGATAAACCTCTTAATGATATCAAAATAATAGCAATTAAGATTTTATGAATGTGATTTATTTACAATAATACAAAATAATAATTTATCATAAAGTTTGTTTAAAAGTACTTAAAACTCTATCTAAATTTTAAGTAAAATATTTTTTAATTAAATTAATTGAAATGAATTATTATTATTATCCAAATATTCGAATACTTATATTAGGTGTTAATGTAATTGGATGTGAAATTCTGAAAATTCTCAGTAAATTCACTTTTCAAGAATTTCACATTATAGACATGGACACAATAGAAGTTAGCAATCTTAATTGATAATTCTTATTTCAATTAGAACATAGAAGTTAATCAAAATCTCTGGTTGCAGCTGAGAACATAAAGAAGATGGCACCATAATTAAATATTATTGCTCACTTTGCTGTAATTAAAATTCCTGGTTATACTATGGATTTTTTTCTATAATTTGATGCTGTTATAATGGAATTAGATAATGCAGAAACTAGATCATATGTGAATAAAGTGTGTTAGGCATTATTAATATTTATTGTTGATGCTGGATCCATGAGATTCAAAGAATATGCAAATGGCTATTCTGAAGGAACAGTATGTTATTATGTATTCCTATTACAATCACACACATATAATACCCAGCTTGTACAATTCGTTCATAACCTAGTAATTGTACTCATTGTGTGATTTGGGCTATATATCTATTTTCTTAACTATTTTCAGGTAAGGTTGGAATTTTTGTGGTTAAAGGATTTGATTAAAATTAACCTAATTCAGTATTTAATAAGTTCTTTAAAGGTGAAGAAATGATTAATTCTATTGATATAATATAAAATAACATGAATTTATTAAGAAGCATCATTTTATAGAGAGAAAAGAATCTATTGAGAAATTATAAGGCATGTGGTTTTATGCATATAATTAACTCAATAATTTGGATAATTGTAATATGATAATGATCTACATGTTTTGTTTATTTATGCAAATATACTTTGGTTACAACATCAAGTTAATTAATTTTAGATCTAATTTTTATCTACTAAAATTTAAGATAATGTTTTTAGAATGAAGAATCCTTTGTAACATAAAAGGAAATAGAAAGTTAGAATATAATAAGAAATTTAGGAATTAAAAGAGACAGATATATTACCTATTAGAAATTCAGATAAATTTAATTTGATACCTTAAAAGCAACTGAAATTCTAATTGATGAAGAATCAAATGAAAAAGTTGAGCCAAAAATAAAGTTGAATAAGTAATAGATTGAATTTTGATATAGATTATTGAAAATATAATATAAATTTATTTGTGAGAACGATTAAACATTATTTAATCATATTGATGAAAGTTAAATAAAAAATATTTAGAATTAATAAACTTCACATTTCTTAAGTATTATATTTTATTAACATTTTTTTTAAATATTCTAAATAATAAAACTTAAAAGATGGATCTGATTATAACTTATTTTTGATATTTAATATGAATNGTTAATCAAAATCTCTGGTTGCAGCTGAGAACATAAAGAAGATGGCACCATAATTAAATATTATTGCTCACTTTGCTGTAATTAAAATTCCTGGTTATACTATGGATTTTTTTCTATAATTTGATGCTGTTATAATGGAATTAGATAATGCAGAAACTAGATCATATGTGAATAAAGTGTGTTAGGCATTATTAATATTTATTGTTGATGCTGGATCCATGAGATTCAAAGAATATGCAAATGGCTATTCTGAAGGAACAGTATGTTATTATGTATTCCTATTACAATCACACACATATAATACCCAGCTTGTACAATTCGTTCATAACCTAGTAATTGTACTCATTGTGTGATTTGGGCTATATATCTATTTTCTTAACTATTTTCAGGTAAGGTTGGAATTTTTGTGGTTAAAGGATTTGATTAAAATTAACCTAATTCAGTATTTAATAAGTTCTTTAAAGGTGAAGAAATGATTAATTCTATTGATATAATATAAAATAACATGAATTTATTAAGAAGCATCATTTTATAGAGAGAAAAGAATCTATTGAGAAATTATAAGGCATGTGGTTTTATGCATATAATTAACTCAATAATTTGGATAATTGTAATATGATAATGATCTACATGTTTTGTTTATTTATGCAAATATACTTTGGTTACAACATCAAGTTAATTAATTTTAGATCTAATTTTTATCTACTAAAATTTAAGATAATGTTTTTAGAATGAAGAATCCTTTGTAACATAAAAGGAAATAGAAAGTTAGAATATAATAAGAAATTTAGGAATTAAAAGAGACAGATATATTACCTATTAGAAATTCAGATAAATTTAATTTGATACCTTAAAAGCAACTGAAATTCTAATTGATGAAGAATCAAATGAAAAAGTTGAGCCAAAAATAAAGTTGAATAAGTAATAGATTGAATTTTGATATAGATTATTGAAAATATAATATAAATTTATTTGTGAGAACGATTAAACATTATTTAATCATATTGATGAAAGTTAAATAAAAAATATTTAGAATTAATAAACTTCACATTTCTTAAGTATTATATTTTATTAACATTTTTTTTAAATATTCTAAATAATAAAACTTAAAAGATGGATCTGATTATAACTTATTTTTGATATTTAATATGAATATTGATATTTTTAATAATATTAAAAATGAGAGCAATGGCTTTAATTTTAATAATTTAAAGAGTGTTTGTAATATCTGCATATTTCCTCCTTTATATGAATGATGACTCTTAAATAGAAACATACCAGTTTTAAATAAACTTAAACAATTTTGAGATAGATTCTTACTTTGCCTATGGTTTATGGAGCAGATATACTCCTTTAGGGAATATAGCTTAAGTAGGATCGATTGGAATATTAGAAAGTAATTGTTTTCATCTTCATAATGCTGTATAACAATCAACCAAAGAGTTAAATTTAATTGTTTATGATTGTCTCAACTATGAAAAATAAACAATTGTAAGAAGAATTCAATTTATTACAATTGATGAGAACTGGCATTAATATGAAGTATAATTAGATAATTAAAATTATGAATATATTTGGCATTACTTTGAAATTACCTAATGGCCTTTGAGAAAAAGATTTGAATTATTAATTATTCAATATCCTGAAATTAAATTATATTAGATTGAAGAAGATGTATTGTATCCATATAAAGACACTGATTTACTCTTAACTTTTGGAGGAGGCTTATAAATATAATCATAAAATACTATTTAGATTTTAAATGGAATTTCAACAATGTCATTTTTTCCAGGTAATTTTATTTTATATCCATTATCAATTGATATAATGTCAATTACAAGATAAGCAGCAAATATTGCATTAAGCACATTTTAATTTAGATCATAATGCTTTTGTAATTAAAATTGGCAAACAGATTTGATAAATTAAGAGTTAACTTGGTTAGATAATATAATATTTCCCTCTTAATATCCTAATTGTAATTCATTTTAATTAAAAACTTGGATTAAAATTACAAATATTCACCAAACATCATAAGAGTTTTAATATTAAATTATAAAGTTATCTGCTAACTTTGAAAATACTTAATTAACTGATGATAATTTGTCTACCTTTTAATTATTTTATAAGTTTAATTAATTAAAAACTTAACTGATTTTTACTACTTATAGTTATACCTTTCCTATTGTATCTATTAATTTTTAAAATGATCCATTTTTAATAAGAAAAGAATTTGATCTTATAAACGATATCAAACTTTGGCATTATGTTTAAGTGATATTAAAAGATAATTAATTAACAATATCAATAATATTCTATGGAGAATTTACTCATTTTGATTATAAAACTATATTGACAGTAAATTAATTTAATTTGATGAAATTAAAATTATAATATGGAAATATATTATAAAGTACCAATAACTATTTAACTGTTAAATTTGTAGATTCATCTTTTGTAAATTGTGTTGATAATGACGTAATACTTGAACTAAATTGTCATTTTAGTTGCTAAGAATGTGATGGACCAACAAATTAAGATTGTTTATCTTGTTCTAAAGAATCAAATCGTATTTATAAACCTTAGCAAAAGTCTTGTGTTTGTCCATATAATACTATTGATGATTAATAATGTAAGGATTTTTAAAGTTATAATTTTATCATTGTAAATGAAAATGTAAACAATTAAAAATGTCTTCAAGGATATTTTTAATTTGAATAAAAATGTATAAAATGGTAATTTAAATCTTTATATCTAGTCCCTCTATTATAAGTAATATAATCACAACATGTTTAGAATGTATTTATTAACCTGAAAGTTGGGCAAGTGATCCATTTTGCAAAACAAATATTTTTAATGATGTTTAAGGGACAGTCACTTAGTTTTTATAAACTTAATAATAATATTATATTTTTGATGGTAATGAGATTATACCAAGATAAATTTAAAATTCAATACTAATAAATGAAGATCTTATTAACGAATTAGAATTAGTATCATTATAATTTAGGAGTTTATGTTTTCGATCCTAATCTCCTTAAGCAATTTGGAGAAGTGAGAAAGAATGTTTTAATTGTGCATTGGAAAATTGCTTTATTTGTTAGATTACTGCATCAAAAACAGTATGCTTGAAATGTGATTATTTTTCAGAACTTAAAGATGGAATTTGTGTTATTACAGGAATGATTGGGGGAATTGAAATCAATAAGTGTCTTGCTCCTTATTATATTACTTCAACTTATTAATGTAAATTATGCAATATTGAAAATTGTTAATATTGTTTTGAATATTTAAGTAATGATTTAACTAAATGTACTCTATATAAGTATTTTGAATAATTTGATTTTAATGAATATCATCAAATAGGATGTGCATTATGCAAAGATGGTTTTATTTTTGATTTCATTTAAGGTATATGTAAATATCAAAAACCATATATAAATAATTGCATTAGATCTTATATAAATTTATAAGGATATGAAATATGTACTCTATCTAAAGAAGATAATTTTAATATTGCTCCTGAAATTATTGGTTGCAATAAATATATATCCTATTGTAAATAATGTTTATAAACTCCTTAAAAAGTAATCAAATGTATATTGTGTGAAGATGGTTATACAACTTCATTAACTACAGGATCATGTTATAAATGTTCTATTGAGAATTCTAAAATATGCATTGAAGGTCATTATTAATTAAAAGATGATTGGGTATAATTGATTTAAAGCTTTTTAATGTAATTTTTACCTAATCAATATTTGTATCCTAAACCTAATTCATTTCGTTTCATAGTTGAATTACCATTTGAATGTTCACTAGGCTATAAACCTGATCCTTATAGTAATTGTATCAAATATTGTGATTCTGATTGTTTATAGTGTTTATTGTCTTAAGATCTTCCATATAGATATTATTGTAATGAATGTCCATTAAATTATTATAAGTTACCAATAATTTCATCAGAATAAGGTAAATGCATTCAATGTCCATAATTATGTTAGTTATGCTAATCTAGAACTGAATAAGAAATCAAAGTATTATTATAACTCAAATTTAGAATATCAATCCTTATTTTATAGTAACAGATCAAACTATTATATATACTTATAAATGTCTTTAAAAAGCTCCAGATAATAATATAGTAATTGATCCTTATACTAAAGTTGCTAAATATTGTGAAAATTCTATATGTATAGACAATATTAAATATCAAGTAATCATAAATTATGATCTTAGTTTGAAGTTAATTGTGATAATAATTAATTCATTTTCTAAAAAGGATTTCAATATGATTATTATGAATAGTAGATTAATCTCAATTATTCTAATTAATTAGGTATAAATAAATTGACTATAATTTTTAATTTTATATTGATTTCTGAAGAATCTTGCAATTTTATAGATGAAACTATTATATAGAATTAATTTAAATAGAATATCTTTTCAATTTAACAAGCACAAATTTAAATAATAGGAAGTGATAAATAAAATAAGGCATTCCAAAGTAAATTAAGAATATCAAATTATGATACTGTATAAATCATAAATATGTTATTTTATATTATGCCTGAATCATTTATGTCTTTTGATAATTATGATGATCCAATTAATTTAATAATTACTAATACAACCATATTTGGAGATATTAATTAAATATCAAAATACTCAATTAATTTTACTAAAAGTAATGATTGTATTTTATAAAATATATCTTTTACTAATTTAAATTTAAATAATTCTATACTATTTGAACATACTTTAGGAAATTCTAATAATTAAATTTAATTTTGGAATATTATCATAGATAATTGTATATTTTAAAATTCAGTATTATTTTAATTTATTAATTCTAAACAGAATATAAAAATAAATTATATAACTATTAGTAATTGCTAATTTTATAATTCTACAATATTCAATTTTAATTCTACTGTTGAAGATTAAATTCATATCTTCTTTGATGATATTACTATTTATAATAATTTAATCATACTATCAACATTTGTATAAAATACTTAATAACTATCAGTTTCCTTTAGAAATATTATATTTTCTTAAAATAATGTATCCTATTCAAAAATATTAGTTTTAACCAATAATCTATAAATCTAAAACACATATATCATCTATAATAAATTCACTCATTCTTAATATTTATTTTATAATTCCTAATTAAGAAAAGCAAAAGATATTTATATTTACACTTTAAGTGTCAAATCCAATGATTTTACAAATTCATCATTATTAAATTTACTATCAATAGATTTTAATGATAATTTGAAAGTTACCATAAGTAATATATTATTAAAAAACAACATTAGATAACTAATTTCTGAATAATTATATCTATTTAGTTTGACTTGTTAATAAATATTAATTTAAAATTGTACTATAGAATCATCAATAAATCTACATCATTTTAAATTATTTGATACATAATCAATTAAAATTGAGAACATAACTTACTTAAATTTATAATAAGTTTAATAAGTACCTTATTCATTTGAATGTATTAATAGTAATGATAAATCTTCATAATTACTATATGTTTCAGGATTTTAGAAACTTTTCATTTAAAAAATTTGGATTTATAATTAATTTAGTATCGATATTTCTTTAGTTCATATACTTTCAAACATTTTGTATTAACCAAATGTAAAAGAAATAATTGAAATCAAGGATGCTTTATTTTAAGGAAATATATTATTAAAACAAAATTTAGGTAGTATTTTTTCGTAAATATTGATATATTCAGAAAAATTATAAGAAATTCGACTAGAAAATATTATTTTTTAAGAAGACTTTTTTAACGAATAAATTGATGATCCATCATAAACCTCAGCTGGACTTTTATTCATTAATTCCTAATAAAGTAATGTGTTTATAAACAATATTACATGCTAATAAAATGCAATAACTAATTCTTCCAATTCATTTATTTATATCAACTCAATATCTGTTTAGATTTAATATATTAGAATAAAGAATCATAACTATTTAAATTACACTATTTGGTAAAAATATTATACTATTCCCTTATCAAATTAAAACAATTAAGATGAAATCAATTTAATAATATCTTCTATATATACTATTTAAAATAAAGGAGGGGCAATGTCTATAACTTCTTCCTATATTAATATTACTTAAGGTCAATTCACTTAGATATATTCTTAAAGCAGTTCAATCTTTGACATTAAAACCTAAGGTTTAGGTATTGTTAAGTTTGAATCACTCTATATTAGTTAAGCTGAAGTTGATTTAGTATCATCAACTGAGACACAAGGTTGTGTTAGTATATACTCTAAAAACAGTCAGTTAAATTTATAAATTAAAAATGTATAATTTTAGAATGTCTTTAACAGATTGAGTTCTTCAATTTTGTCAATTATTCCATCACAAAAATATAATAAGATTGATATTCATAATGTAATATTAGAAAATTGTTTGTCATTAAATAATCAATTCATGAAAATTGAATTTTCTTAATAAAAGTAAGATCATAATTTAGTTATAATTGAAAATTTATCTATTTATTAATCTAATTAAGATTGGATAGATTATTTCAATAAAATAGATCCAATTAGTTTAAGTGAAATGAATAAAATTAATATTGATAATGCTCTTATTAATTTAAATGGATGCTAACTTATAATTAAAGAATTAATATCAGAAGGAATATTTATTTCTCCTATTTTAAAAATTATAGAATCTTAAAAGATATAAATTACAAATTGCAAAGTACATTCTATTAAGACTTTTTATTCATTTAGTATTTTATATTTTGGATAAACTAAAACAATTAAATCCTCTATATTTTTAGAAGGTATTTCCATAAAAAATATAACAATATATTAATTAAATAATGAGGATATAATCTAATAAAAAGATTTTCAGATTAAATTTAATTTTAATAAATGTACTATTTAAAAAAGTATTTCAACAAATGAAATTTCATCAAGTCATTCTTTTTAATCAATTTTATAATATTTAAATTAAAATATATCTTAAAAAGGATCTTTAATTTTTATTTAGAGTATTTCAAATGAAAATTTAATAAATCTTAAATCTTTTAGTATAATGTAAAATAATTAATCAGGAAATTTACATGGATTAATTTATTTTGATCTATCTGGTTTCTAAGTTTTAAAGATTGTAGAAGTTAATTTCATATAGAATAAAATAGATTAAGTAGGATGTCTTAACTTTATTGCAAATAAAAACTTAGAAAATAAAATTATTATAATAAATTCCAAATTTATACTTAATAATGGTACATATGGTTCTGCCATTTATGCAAAATAAGTAATAATCTAAATTAAAAATTGTTAATTTATAAAGAATATTGCAGGATAACATGGTGGAGCAATTTATATGGAGAATTGTAGTAACAATTTTAGAATTACTAATTCCTTAATATTGGATAATAAAGCTAAAGAAGGAGGTGGAATATATTTTAATGGAAATAATCATATAAATAAAAATAATATAAAAGATTCTTTAATTAAATTGAATTCTGCTGAAAAATTAACAGATAATATTGTAGAATTACCACATCATTTAACTTTAACAGTAAATTCTTATGAAATGTTATCTTCCTAATATATAACTGAAAATATGATTACAAATATACTTAAATTAAATTCTTATAAAATTATAGAATAAGGCTAATTATTAGAAACAAATTATCTTTATCTACCTAGTAATCAACAAATTGACAATTTCAAATTATATAATCCAAATAATGAAGGATTTTTGTCTTACATTTATGAGTTATCTATGTATTTCTAAAACAGTTTAAATGAAAAAGTAAATAATTTTATTAATTTCACTTGCAATTTATAAATGTTGACATTAACATAAAGTAATTAATCAATTAAAGATCCTAAACCTATTTAATTATTAACTTATGATTTAAAAACTAGTACTTATGATTTATCATAATTTTCTTTTACTTTTGATCCTTATAAGAATATTGATGAACTTCTTTTAGTCTAAATAAATTGCTCAACATAATAAAATACAAATAATTTGAGATACATTTTTAAAGCAAAAACTTTCAAATGTCAATTAGGAGAATTTTATATTAATGACGGTTGTTAATTATGTCAACCAAATTAAGGATTTTATTCAGTTACTTATAATGCTACAAAATGTTCAATATTTGATAAGGCAAAGTTTTAGAACATCACTTCTAATAAAATTTAATTATTAGAAGGATTTTGGAGACCAAATATATTGTCAGACTTAACTGAATAATGCTTATAATGTAAAAATTGCTGTATAGGAGGTTGGGGAGTTGGAAATAGTCTTTGTGTGTTAGGACATATAGGTGGTTTATGTGAGGAATGTGATAATTACAATATTTAAGGAAATGGACATTATTTTAAAATTTTGTAGAATTCATCTTGTTCTAAATGCTATTATTTTTTTTAAGGTTTAGTTCCATTTCTTATGTCTTCAGTATGGTAATTGCTTAAATTAAAATAGGGGTGTTTTGTAGATTCTATTGACATTAAGAAGTATAGATAGATCTAATCAATTATTTTCATCATTAAAATTAAAATAAAAGTTTGGAAAGATACTCTTTAAATTAAATTAAGGTATTAATAATAGTATTTTAGATCATGAAAGTATAATGATAAAAATGTTACTTAATTATTTATGGATTTTCTCTATTATTTTTACTTTTAATATTTCTTTTTCTTTTTCTTTTGATTTTGTTGATTAAGCATGTAATACTTCTTTTTTTATGGCAAATAGTTTAGATTGTTATCTAATACAAATATAAGATATATAAGTTAATTATTCAAGAATTATAACTTAATTTATTCTAATATTTGCTCAATTACTATTAATTTGTGGAAGTTTCAAAGTTCATTCTATAGCTACTAAAAATAAATTTAATAAAAGTATTGTATCAAATACAGCTCTTTATCTTTATCTTTCCAATTTTGCTGCAATAATTAAATAGTAATATTTTGAATACATTTAGATTCTTTTCATTATTAGCAAAAAGGAAAATTTCAAATATTGATTACATTTAAGGAAATGTTTCACTATAATTTAATACATAATCACATGAAAGGTGGATATATTTTTTTATTTTACCAGGATTAGGATTGATAGGATGTTTAATACCATTTATTTTGTTTTCTTTAATGTTTCTTATGAGAAAAAAACTTGATTTAATTAAAATTAGAAGACACATCTGTTATATGTTTAATGAATATAATGATGAAAGTTTCTTTTGGGAATTTGTTAAAATTTGGAAAAAAACAATATTAATTAGTATTCTAACATATTTTGAATCCAATATATTTTTAAAGGCTTCACTCATAGGATTATGTTTATTATTTTATTAATTATTGGCTCTCAAAATCAAACCATATATTATTAAAAGTTTAAATTTACTTGATATTTCTACTGATTAAATTTGTTCAATTACAATATTTTTGGCAGCAGTAAAATATGTTAGTGAATAAGAACAAAATAATGTTTAATCAGTTTTGCTTTAAGTGCTTATTGCTATACTATGTATTAAGCTTTGTTACCCTTTTTTATAAGATATTTTTAGGGTTTACTATAAAAAATATAAGATAATATATCTTACTTATTTAATAAAGATATTTAAGTATATAAAGCCTAATTCCTTTTTTGTTGTTTATTTAAACTAATAATTGATGAATTGGAAGGATAAGGAAGTATAATTATAAAAGAATTACTTAAAACTTAAATAATATTTATTTAATGTATCAAGAACTTACTCTTAACAATAAAAGTAAGTATCTTGTTAATTTAATTAGATAAATACAATCTATTCTTTCTCCATCATAAACTTAAAGGAATAGATTAACCAGCAAGGATAATGAAATTAAAATATTATTAATATCAGATAGAGATTGAGTTCTAATAATTATAATATTTATCCTAATTTAATATATACTTTTAAATATATATTATATTATTAATAAGAGAAATATAAATGTGAAAGATTATATACTTTAAAGAGATTCGAAAAGCAAATTTATATATTATTTTAAATGTCTTTTTATTTGTAAAATATTAAAATTATTAGATACTACAAATATTTTATAAATAAGATAGATTAATAATTATTACATGGAAAGTAATGATATATATATATATAACTATTTAATGATATTGAACTTATACCATTCTATTATTAATATTATTTTCAAGATTATTTACATCTTAATGCTAATCTAAATAATAATTTAGAATCCCAACTGAAATAAATGAAATTATGTGCTACATAATACTTTTTTAGATTATAAAATAAAACAATTTTGTTACAAACTTATTTATCAATATAAATAAAAATTAAATATAATATTAAATGGACGAGTCTCACTAAGATTTAGGAGTATTGGAAGACATTGATCCAAGTTTAGAAGGTGGATTTAAAATTTAATTTAATAAAGAAATTAATATAGAAACTAGGTTAATTTTCTAAAATTTAATTGTTAGAATATCAAATGCAAATACTGGCCCTTAAGAAATAGGAACTCTTGAATAGATTAAAGTGAAAATACTTGTCTAAGTAATTTCTTATCAATAATATTAGGGAGATCAATAAGCATTTGAGAATTTAAAAATAGAATTGACAAGCGAAACAGATCTATTTTTTAATTACATTGCTATGTATTTTACTATATTAAATTAGAATTGATAAAGAAAATTTTAAAAAAATAAAAGAAGAATAGAAACTTACTATTGAGTATCCATAATTCTTACAAATGTTAATAAAACTATTAAATTCAAGTCATAAGGAACCTAATCAGTATAAATAAATAAAAAAATAAATAAGCTTCTTTTGTGTATTTTTTATGCAATAGGATGGGTCTGCTAAATTAGATTTTATAGAAAATTTAGAATATAAATTCATGGAAATGTTAACATTAGAATTCAGTTGTGCAACTGAAGAGACTATAAGATAAAATGTATCATTTAGATATAATTTTATGAAAGCTAAACTTTAATTTGTTCAAAATAAGTATTTTCTATTTAGAATTAGTTAGATTAAATGATATTACATCTCTAATAAAATTAAAGAATCCTTCACTTTTAGCTCAACTTAATAAAGTATCAATGAATTCCAATCAAAGTTAGACTAGCCAAAATGTAAGTAAATACTTGGGATAATCTAGAAAAAACAACTTATCTAAATTTATATGATCTTTTAGTAGAATTTGTAAATTTAAGATTATAAAAGTCTTATTTCTATTTTCTTAATATATATTTATTTATATATTCTTTAAGATTAATACATATAAAATATTGATAGATTTCTACATTGTTTTTGGTTAATCTTAAAAATTAGACGTTATATAGTTATAATAATTTTATATTAATTTTGTTATTAGATAACTAATATAAATTATATTCATATAATTAAATGAATAGAAAATGTATATATCTAATAATTGTAGGAATTGCATCTAAGTTTTAAAATATCATTATTATAAAAAAGGAATATTATATTATAAAATAATTAACTCAAAGGATCTCTAAATAAAGTAATGGATACTATTTCTGAAGACACTCCTTCTTAATCTTATATAAAGGATGCATCCATGTAAGAGAAAACAGATAATCCTTTAAATTAGGAAAAATAAGAAGCTTGTTATTTAAAGAGAAAAGTAAAAGCAATTTAGAATATATGCGAAAAATACTAAATTTTTTTATAGTTTTTATTGGGAATAGATTTAAACAAACACTAAATTGATATACTTCAATAGATGTGGGGTAATTTTAGTATGGAAACATAAGAGACTTAGCTTCCTGATGCGATAATAAAGTTCATAATTATTATATAAATAGATTTCCAAATCCTGATTATGGAAAATCAAATTCACATTCAATATCTGGAATTGAGGGTTTTGAATTAATAAAGACATTGATAAAATTTAATAAAGGTAGTATAGAGGAGAAAATATTATTAAAAGCATGTGAAGGTGTATTATAAATTTTGGATGATTCAAAAGAAGGTTCAAAAAATGGTCGTAGAAAATTATTTAGATAGAAGGTTAGAAGAGAGAATTAATTTATTTAATTTGAAAATACTGAAGAATCAAAAAGATTAGAAACTAGTGCAACAATTAATGAAGAGGATTAGAAAGAAAAGTTAAAGGATTAACTTATATTAAAGCTTAGTAATAGATTAACAGGAAGTTGGTAATTTGATTCAGATTAGAATTAAATTAATGAAGCATTTGAAATAGATTATAAATTGTTGAAATTCTTATCTAATAAAAAAGTAAATTAAGGAGGTTACCTAATTAAATATGATAATGAATGGCATAGAACAAAAAGAGATACAAAAGATTTTTCAACTTTAATAAGAAATTTGATATGTTTAATTTTATGCAGATAAGGATATTATACACAATAATTTTTATCAAAAAACGGAAAGTATATATTTTGTTCTTTGTTTGCAACAGAAGAAAGTTTAAAAATTTAAGCAGAATCTTAAGGACTTTTTAAACTATTAAATATTTAGTTTATAGATTTATTTTCATTTGAACCTCTTGATAAAAGTTATAGACCTCTTAGATTAAATAATAGATTATGGAAACCTTAAAATTATAAAAATCTATCTTAAATGTTTATGTACTTTAGACCAATTTTAGTTGAATTAATAAAAGAAATAGATTTCAAAAGAATAGCTAGAGAAGTTAATTAAAGTGGAATAAATTAGAAATTATTTAATTATGGATTAGATATGTATGATGATTAGGATTGTCCTTCAGATTAAGAATGGGCAGCTTACTATTTCTTTTTGACTCATCTACATTAATAAATTAATGCTACAAGATAAAACTTTTTAATAAATAATGATATTGCAGCATTAATTAATAAATAGATAACACCATTAGAATTATATTTAAGAAGAGCATAATCAGAAAATTAGATTAACATAGATATGCATTTATATAAAACATATTATTAAGATCTTGAAGAAATTAAGAATTAAAAAATTAATAAACTAAAAAAATAGGTAAATGATGTAATTGAAGAATATAAGAATATTTTTAATTTAACTACTAATCCTTATACAAAATTAATAAAAGTATTAAAAAAAGAATAATTAGCTAAGAAATATTTGGAGATATTTAAAGAATCACTTAAAGTAGCAAATAACGAAAAAAAATATTTAAAATGTTTATGGGATTTAGTTTATTTAGATCATCCTTTAAATATGAAAACTAAATATTCAAATCCATAAGCAGATAGATCATTACATCATAAACATTGTTAGTTGATGTGTTGGAAAAAGTATTAATTAAATTAAGGTGAGAAAGTAACAATATTTTAATCATCAGAAAGATTGAGATTAGCTTATTTAAATATATTTTAAAGTTTTAATATCTCTTTACTTAATTAAAAAGGTTTAATTAAATAATTATTTTGTTTACATGATAATTTTGAATTATATGGCATTTATTATTCCTCTTATGAAAATTTATCTAGAAATAGAGAATAATTTTATTAAGAAAAATTATTTGATATTGCAACCTAATTGAAATTTCATTTATTAAATCCAATGAAAATGAAATTTGATTTATTATGTTAATATTTTGGAGAATCTGTAGGTACATACTTTTATTTTCTATGCTTCTTTTCTTAAATGCTTTTGTATTAAAATTGCTTAGGTTTACTTTATTATCTAATTTAAATACCATCCAATTTATAATAATATTTAAGTATTTTAGAAATTATTTATCTTGTTTGCTAATTATAGATAACATCACTTTATACATCAAAATGGGAATAATAATTAAAAATATTCAATTAATCTTATGGTGTAAATAGTCAAGAGGATATAGATACAACTTCAAATAAATAAATTGGAGAACCCAAAAGATCCCTTATTAATGATTAAATGAATGTACCTTCAATCAATGAATTAGATTAAATATTTAGGGAATGTATTTCTATGTTAATTTTTATATTAATTTAGTTACTATACTCAATCATATTTATAGCTCTTTATTTTTTATGTGCATGGTTTCAGTCTCTATTCAATAAGACTCCTACTATTAATAATTTTGAAATTATAATTATTGCTATTTTACATTTAATTCTTAATAAATTATACACATATCATGCATAGAAAGCAATTTAATAATTAGTTGATTTTGAATAATAACGTACTATTTAGGCTGTAAAATAAAGTTACAATTTAAAACTCTATTCTTTTTCAATCATATAATAATTGGGGCCTCTTTTGATTTTGAGATTCTTTAATCAATCATTTTAATTAGTTTGTGAATCTGATTCTTGTGAATAGTATATTGGATATTACTTTCTTACTTATATAATTATAAAGAGTGTTGAAAAATTATGTGTTTTTCTATTTAATTTTTATTCTTTAAGAAGATAACCTTTGTTTATATACAAATTTTAATAACATGATATTAATGAGTATATAGAAGTTTAATCAAAGAAACCTTCTAATATAAAAGATCAATATTTCAATTGTATAGAAGAAAACTTATAATAAAATATGGTTGAGTTAACTATTTTAACATATTTTGCGTACATCTATCCAATTACATACTTTATGTAATGGCTTTTGTTTGTAGTTTAGATATATGCTGATAAAGCATAATATCTATATTATTATTAAAGACCTTGGCCATAAATAGACTGTTTTGTTAAAGTTTGGAATAATATATTATAATATATTATATTATCTAGTGTAATAATATCTAGTTATGGTTTATCTAATTCACTTGTTTTTGAAAATAAAAGTTAGATATTTGTATTTGTTTCATTTATGCTACTTAGTTATACATTAAATTTTGTATATTAAGTATGGTATTCAGAAACACCTTCATATTTATAAAAATTAAATTTAAGATAAAAATACTTAGTGAAATCAACACTTGAGAAATTTAAAAAAAAGAATAAAACTATTAATTTTGTAGATAATTAAAATTTGAAAAGAATGCCAATCTATAAATTTTATGGTTTAAAACTCTAAGAATAAGTAGAATAATTTGAAACAATGAGTTCTGATAGTGATTTAGAAAAATATTATATAAGAAATGAAGAAATGGAAGAACCAATTTTATAAGATGAAGATATAATTATTTAAAAACCAAAATTGAAAAGTAGAATAAGAAAATCACCTATTTTTGTAAGATCTTCTAGTTTTTATGAAAAATTTATGATTCAAAAAAAGAAGAAATCTAAAAATGAAGATAATATTTAAAAAGTATTTCATAAAGTTAATTTATTACTTAATTATCATAAATCATGGACTGATTTAAGAATAATTTAAAGAAATTATTATATACCTAGAAAGAAATAGTTTATTAAAAATTTTGATATCTTAAGATATAATATAATATAAAAAAGTTTATAAACATAAAAATCTTAAGCAAAATAATTCATATAAAAATTTTATAGAAAAAAGATTGCAAAATTAAAAGATTCAAAAGAAGAACATGATATAAAAGAATTGGAAGGAATTTATGAAAAAATGAGAAAATATTATAATAAACATAAATGGTTAAATGCTTAAAAATTTATATTCATTAAAATCAAAAAAGCTGTATGGTTTAATAGATTTAGAAAGACATCTATTAGATTAAATTCGAAAATTTTAATTCATGTCTTTTAAAAAAGATTATCAGCTAAATAATATCCAGGAGAAGAAACAAATTTTTAACATTTTGAAAAAAATAATAAAGGTTTTGAATTTAAAGAGGTTTCTTTATAAAATATAATTAATTTTAGTTAATAATATACTTAAAAGTAATAATTTTAATTATTTTAGTAATGTTAAATTGATACCATTATCAGCAGGAAATACAAATCTTAAATATTATTCAGCATCTTATAAAAAGTCAAGTTATTTTAAGGATGTAATAGAAAAAGTAAGAGATACTTATATATTTGATACTTAAAAATTAATATTATAATCTATAATGATGGAATATTTTGAAGAGGAAATGTTTACAATCCCTGAAATCAATTTTGTTAGATAATTAAATGATACAATGTGGTTAGCTAATATAAATGAAAAGAAATAACCATAATTAATATAATTTTTATAATTGAAACATGGATAGAAATTGAAATACTTACAATCCATCAATGAGGATAGAGGTATTAGTTATATTTAGGGTGAATGTTATACTAGATTATCTAATCACATTGATAAGATTGATGATTTTTATGTTAAAGGATATTGTGTAATAGTATATGAATAATCACCAATTACAACATTAGAAAATGTAATTAAATATCGAAAAAAATACCATTTAAATTATAGTTATGATGAAATATTGTCATTCTTTTATGATAGTTTACTTTTATTACTTAGAGAATAGCATGGTGATATTTCAACCAAAAATTATTTATTAGATAATAAAAGCTATTATTTAGGAAATGCAATTAAACCAGATACAGATAATGATTTATTTTGTTTAGCAAAAGTCCTTATTTCTATGATTACTTTAACATCATTTAAAAATTCATTAAATTCTTTAGCTGATATGGAAAAACATGATCTTTATGATATAATAATTAAAATGCTTAATGGAAGCAGTAACATAAGTGAACTTTTATCATTTTTAAAGTATTAAGAGAAATTCTAAGAGAGTTTCGTTGTAGAGAGATAAGAAAATAATGAAAATCAATAGTGTGATTTCTCTGAATATTTATAGTTGACTTTGCATAGAGGGAATTTTTCATTAAGAATGAAATAATATGAAAAAGGTTTAATTTACATACATTAATTTGAATAGATATTACATAGATAAATATATAAATGTGGAAATAATGCTTCAGAAGCCTTTTAAGGATATGTAATTAATAATTTTATGAAATATTCTATTTGTCATAATGATATGGAAGAAATAATATAAATAACAATGGTTTTTTATATTAAATTTTGTATTCAAATGCAAATTAAAACAAGACGTTATAATCATTCTATATATAATATAAATAATATTTAGGAAAATACTAAACATAGTAATCAATTAAATTAATAATTTGATATAATTTATAATTGCTTAGGAGATCTAATTAAAAATCTAGATCTTGTTCTTATTTAATTATAAATTAATATCAATTTAGAATAAATAACAAAATAAGAAGCTTAAGCATTATTTGGAATTACTAAGAATTAATCTGGGAATGTAATAAAATTAAAGCATTTTGAAAGAATTTAACTTATTAATTAATTAAGATTAAATAAAAAACTTATTGAAAATTTATTTTAATTTCGAAAAACTATTCGAAGGTTTTAAAATTAATTTAATGCACTTAATAGTTTATCACATTATTTTAAAATGGAAATGCCAATTGCAGCTAAAAAAATAGATGATTGTATTGAAATTTAAATGGAATTAATAAAATCAAAGAATTAATTAGAATTAACAAAAGAATTAAAAGATTTAAGTCCTGATCTTTATAATTATAATTAAATGTCACCTAAAGAAAATAAAATAGATGCTTTTACATTTTAAATCAATTTTTCTATGAGTTAATTTTGTTAAGATGATCCAACATATTTTCATCAACTTCTTTATTATTATTTTCTATAAATAGTAATATGGCATGATTCTGAAAATGATATTTATGAAAGAAAAGCAAAAAGCTTTTTATTAATGGGAATTGAGAATTCTCCAACTTATGAATATTTTTGTAGTTATCTTAAAAGTATTACTTTTGATGAAATACCTATTTAATATATACAAAAAGAATAAGAATGTGAAATTGGTAAATTTGAATGTGTAAAATTATAAAAATGGATAGAATAAACCTATTCTTATTAATCAGAATATATATTATCTACTAACTTTTAGTATATGTGGAAATAAGTTTTGACATATAGTAATCTTAATTAAAATATACATAATAAATAAATTTTGCATGAAGAATTAAAAATCAATCCTAAAGATTTAAAAGTCTAACTTTATCTTATAAGAATTATTTAATAAATTTTACATTTGGATTGTTATTTTCCATTAAATTATAGAATTTCTCAATTAAAATATCAAGTAGATCAAATAGATAGAGATATTTATAGTAATTCATATATTGCATAATTATAAAGACTTCATCATTCAATTACTATTCCTTTTGATTCATGGTTTCATAGTAATGGTTTATTATAATTCAGATTGTATCACATTTAAAGCATATTTTTTGCATTTTCTCCTAAACATATAGAGAATTTAGAAAATACTGAAAATTCTTTAAGAGAATTAGCTAGAAATGCAGTTAGTGTATTAAATCTATAAAAAGATAATAGAGATATCTTAATGAAAATTTAATAAATTTTATTAGAGGATACACTATTATTAATTGATGTAAATCTAAAGAAATAATAATTATTTTAAATTTTATATTCTTATTTACTTTTAAAAATACATCAAAATTAAGATCTAGTTTAAACAATCAAAATAATATAAAAAGAATAGGCAATTAATATATAACCATCTATTATTATCTTAATGATATTACAAATATTACTTTAATAATAATAATATGATTAAATGGAATTTTTAATTTAATTTTGTAAAAAATCTATTTCAACTAAATCAATTTTATTTGCATAAATGCATGAAAATTTTGAAAATGATTTAAACATTATGGCATTATATATACCAAACAAAAAAATAGATTTAAATTTCATAGCTCCTTATGATTCTTTATACTAAAGATCTCATAGTGTTATATTTTATGATGATATTAATATTTATTCAAGACATCTAATACATCATTTCTTTTATTTTTAAAATTTTTTTGAAGTAATTGAATATTTTGAAGATAATTTAAATTAAATAGAAAATAATAGAGAATTAACTCATTTGAAATAATTATATGAGAACTTTTTAATTTACATTAGAGTTTCTATTGGAATTATAAAATAAGAAAAAGCATAAGATTTTATATTAAGTATTCATTCATAAATTTAAGATGATAATAATACATTAATAGCAGCAATTAATAAGCATATTCTTATTCGTATTTATTTAAATTAAAAAGAATATCATGTTGCTTTGCAATATTCATATTAAGTACTTTAATTTTTTTATGCTTATGAAAATAGTAAATAAATAACATTAGGGGGTGATTTTTAGAATAAACATTATAAAAGTTTGTCTAAATTTCAAGGGATTTTATCAAATTTTCTTCCTAAAGATTTAGTTCGTAAAACTTAGATTAATTAATAATCAAATGATGTTTATTATTGTCATTTAATTGATGATGAATTTATTTGTGAAATAATTTTGAATCATATAGATATTTTGACAAATATACATTAATTTAAGTTTTCTTTTTTTTAAGTATTAAATTTATTGGATAAAATAAAGAATTATTATTAGATTGCATATTTGTATAAACTTTTATCTTTAATATTCTTAGAGAATATGAATTTAGAAAAATAATCTTTAGTTTAATATGATTAATAAATTATGAATGAAGCAAAAGAGATTATAAGAGAAAGAAAACTATTAATTAATTGTTATTAATCTTTTAAGCATTAACACACATAATAAGAAGTTATAGTTTACAATTAATAATTAGCAAAATTAACATTTAAATAAATAGTTTATTAAAAATTTGCTAAAAAACCAGCAAAAGAGGATTTATTGTTCTTAATTTAATTATCAGCAGAAAAAGCTTTAGAATTCTTTTAAATACTTTCCTAATAACAAAAAATAACAAACCATATATTTTATATAAATATATATTTGATTTTAGCTGAATGTCATTTGAATTAACTTAATTTTACTTAAGCCTTAGCAAATGTAGATTTGGCAGAAGAACATACTATTGAAATTTATGGAAAAGCTTGTCATCCTCAAATAGGGTACTTACTTTTATCAAGAGTATTATTTCGAAAAAAGTAGTAAGAGTTATAAATTTAAATTGTTAAAGAATTAAAATAAAATAACTTTTTTGATATAAGTTAGATTAAGACAATAACTCTTCTATTGATATAAGAAAATAAAACAATAACTTATTGGATAGATATTTATAAAAGGAGTAGAGATGTATAAACATTTTTTAAGAATGTAAAAGATGTTATGAAATTGAACTAAAACTTTTGTGATAATTTTTTATTTTCTGATGAAAGTTGTTCTGTTGAGGATATATTCAGAGAAATAACTAGATTATTTCCATCTCTTAATTATATTTCTGCACAAAGCTATTTAAGTGTAAAATATTATCATAAATTTAGGCCTCTCATCATTTTATATATTTAGATGAAAATAATCAATATCGTTAACAAATCAATCAATTACTTAATAATCATATTTGAATGTTTTATATATTTGATAATATAATCAAATTTGATTAAACATTTGAAATAGGATATTATTAAATCAATTATTAAAAATTTATTTTGTAAATTATAAATCAAATAATTCATCTATTTCCAAATCTCACATTTCTAGTAAATAGATTATCTTCGAGTTTATGTTATTAATGAAATAAGGATTAGTAAACTAAAATTAATAATAATTAATTAATTTACTTTCATTTTTTTTTACATCTTGACCTTGATTTTATAAATTTTATAATTTATTATTATCCATTGCTTTTCTCATAATTTTACATTCTTCTGTACATATTTTTTTTTTTTATTATTATTCTAGATTTTCAATTGCATCAGAGACTTTAAATGATTATTTTTGATCTTCTTTCTATTTATCTTTTAACTAAATTTCTTTTTAAACTTATGCCTTTTTTATTTCTGCATCTTCATTAGTTGGACATAATCTAAAATTATATTTATTAAATTACTAAACAATATCTTTATCTGTATATTCTTTATTGCAAATTGGACATTTTAACTCTTTGATTTTAAGATCTTTTATTAATTTCTTATTAAAAACACAACCACAAGTCCATAATGCTAAGAATCTATATAAAAATAATTAAATACTTATCTTTTCCATTTAATGCTTTTTAACTAATTGAACAAACGAAAGGAAATTCATTATTTTTGTCTGGATTTTCAGTAATATTCAATTTTTTTACTTTTTTCATCTAAAATAGATTTAAATATATACATTTTATAAATGCTTTAATTCTTAAGGAATTTTCTTATCCATGAAGGCTTTTAGTAAAGAATCATAATTGTATAGATATCCAACTCTACAACAAGCAATTGGCTTTCTCAATCTTTCTTTGGTCAATGAACAAAATTAAGCTCTTTACTATAATTAGAATAAAATTATACTTTTGCAACTAAATAACTCTCAACTCTTTTTTCTGGTTTCTTTAATTTAACCAACTCTGCTCTTTCAGCTATACTTCCACCATCATTACCCATAATTAATGAAATAAATTAATATATAATTAGTTGATAATTAATTATTTTAATTAAATACATATATATCTATAAGTATCAGTATAATTTTTTATTGTTTGAAAATTGATTGCATTATATTTTAATTGCTTTTAAAAGAGTGAGAGTATTTTCAATTTTCTTATCAGATAATTATGATTTACCTGCAGAAATACTATTTTATGTATATGTACTTTTATTTGGATTAGGAGATGTAGTTAAACTTGACCAAAAATTGGATTAAGACCTATAATATTTTTCTTTTTTGATATCATTTTAATCAATTTATTTTGTATCCTTATTTTTAGTATTCAAAAAACATAAGACATTATTATCTTTTATGATTTTGTCATTTGAAATATTTTGTGTATCTTCAGTGAGAATCTTTTAGAAATAAGCTCTAGAAGTTGAATATGAATGATGATTATTATATGATTTCTTTCCTCTTGGTTGTGATGAGGGTCGAAAAGAGAGACATTCCATAGAGGATTATAGTGTTTCTTGTTTTAAATTATTTAGATTCAAGTTTTTAGAAAGGGAACTTTTATAGTTAAATAATTACTTAATTACAAATTTAAGTTCCGATATTTATTTAGATTATTATTTGTTTATTTTTGTTTAGTTTTCTATTTATGATTAAAGTTACTCACATAATTAAATACTTTCTTGTAATTATAATTCTTTGGAATCTATTTATTCTTATAAATCTTAAATCATTTTTGTTTATTAATACAACTTATTTTCTAATAACTATGTAAATTACATTGAAAATACTTAATTTTTTTACAATTCAAATACAAGTCTTTCTGATGTATGAACTACTTTAATATGAGTAATATTAGAATTGTCTTCAGACATTTTATCTATTTGAGATACTCTTGACATAGTCATTGATGGCTCTAATATGTTTTAACTATTCTTAAATTTGCTATAATAATCATTCAAAAAGATATCAGTTTAATTATTAGAGATGAGCATACTAGTTAGATGATCAGATTCAGATATTTCTAATAATGAGTCTTAATCTTATTAATCCATTAATAAAGTAAAATAATTTAAGTTGATTGCTTTAACAATAAAGAAAATATAATTATTAAGCTATATTCAAATACAATCTTCTTCAACTTTCTTATCACCCCAAGTATTAATGATATCAATCTAAAGTAATTTGAAATTCTTACTCTTCTGACTAGAGTGAGAAGCCTTTAAACTTTTCTATTGTCTTATACTACTTCAGCTAAATCTGTATAATAAGTAGACCAAGGATAAGCTTTATTTTTCAATAGATTCTTATAAAATCATAATCAAAATTCTTACTTCTATAATTACAAGATGATTTCCCTATATTGCTAAATAAAGAGGAGTTCTATGTAATATATCTACTGCATCTACATCTGCATGATTCTTTATCAATAATTCAACCATCTCTATTAATCCTTTCTTACATGCCCAATGTAATGCAGTCATATTATAGAAATCAAAATCAAATACAAGATATCTATTATATTCTAACAATTCATTAACTCTATCCATTTAATTCAACTTTACTGCATGAATAAATTCATTAGACATTTTTCTTTAATAAGGCTTTTTAGAGAAAACTTTATTTTCAATCATATATTATGGATCAATATTCATTGCTTTCAATTTATTAATTGCCCTTAAAAGTATCATTCTCAATTATTTTTTTGATCTTTTTGGAGGTTCAATCTTTGCTTTCACAAATTAATGATCAAAATCAAAACGTTACATTATACGAGGAGATTGAAATTCTGAAAATACAGTTTCTTTGGGAGACTACAAAGCAGTAAGTTATTAACAAGAAGATATTTCCAATTAAGGAGTTTCTTCAATTGTCTATTAAGATTATTAAGCCTATGGTAAAGTTTTAAACTTTCCTTCTTTTGTTTAAGTAAGATATGCTCTTATAGTTTTATGATGAGTAGTAGGTCTAGAACTTCTAGTAGTATTTGATGGTGAAAGGTTCTTAATAATACGGAATCTAGGTGAATTGTTTTTAGTATAAGTATATTCTATTTTAAGTTTAGGTACTTTTGGACAATGTTCACTTAACATTTTACGATGACTTGTAGGTTTGCTTAATAAATCTTTTATTTAATTAGTTTGTTGACTATCCTTTTTTTAATTTGTTATTCTTGGAGGTAATTTGAGTTCCCTTATATATATTAAATTTCAAATACCTGAATTCACTGAGTATTCTCAAATAACATTTATTTTAATATAATTCATTCATTATTATAATTAATGTATAAATTTAACAAGAGTTAGATAATTGCTCCTAAAACTAAGGAAAAAAGCAGTATTCTTGCTCTATGTGTTAATTGTGAGGAATTCATTAATATAGATAGAGTAGATCTTCATGCTTAAATTTGTACTTAGGTTTCTAATAAAATACTAACATTTGCACTCTCTCCTATTTGCTTTGAAGAAAATGATTTCAAATTGAAAAAATTGAAAAAAATATTATAAAATAAGTAATATGAACATACTCAAAGATTATGTAGAATTATTGAATTAGTTATATAAATCAATAGTATAGGATGTGTAGAAGAAGCATCATTGATATAATTTGAATAAGAACTTATAATAATGAGTAAAGAACCAATTCAATCATTAAATTTATCAATATATTTAGAAAGATTACATTCTCTTGTTATACAAAGAATAAATATCATTCAAAAATAATTAAATTCTAAAGTTATCAGACCATCTCAATCTTAATAAAACTTTTATCCATAAATTAGTACTGCTTTTAATTCAAAATTATCTAAAATATCATCTGGTTCAATTTAAACTCCCAGTAATGTTAATTTATAAAATTTATTAATTAACAAAGTTGAATAATCAGAAATTGTAATTTCAGACCATAGAATTAGTTAAGGTTAAAATTCATAGAATCGAATGACAACTATAACTCGATTCTCATTAGAAAGTGGAAATTAGTAATAAGGAATAGTATCTTAATTACAATAAGGAGATAATATATTAACTAATATTAGTGAATAGTCCCCAGAAAAAATAAATGAAAATGTTAATCCAAAAACATTTGCTTAACGTTGTTTTTATTCTAAAGTCTTAAATTAAAAATTAAGATATCCAACATCTAGTCCTGCTTAAAAAATTCCTGTATCCTTATTGTATAAATAAGCAGAGTAAAAATAAATCAAATCAGAAAATTGGGATATATTTATTAAATAATGTCTTGATAATCCTTTTGAATATTTGGATCCTAAGAAATTCAATAAAAATCTCAATAATTCAACATAGAATCAGAATATATTTAAATAATGAATTTAGTTTTCATTTTCAAATATTTATTAGAAGCATCAATGTTTTAAAATTAATATTTTTACTTTTTAATTCTTATTAGTTAAAGACAAATGGGCAATACAGAATCAAATAAAAAAAGTATTTATATCTTCAAAATCAAGATGAAACAAATGAATAGAAAATTGAGTAAGAAAATTTAACTTAACTTGATCCTGAATTGAGTCAATCTTTAAAGATTCTTGATTCTTCATTTTTAACTTTAATCGAATCAACTAATTAAGTAAATTGAAAATTATTTAAATAAGATTGGCATAAAACTTAATTCTATTTTAGATGGAATGCATGAAAAAGCAAACAAATTTAATGATAAAATCTGAATTTTATGATAATTTATATTTAATATTCTTGTTTTTGGAACTATTAAATGTTTATAACAAAGTGATTTCTTAATATTATATTTTATGCACTTTGTATAGAATGGTTAATTTGATAATATTTATTTAATAAATAAAATGTATTAATACAGTTAATCATACCATCAATAAAGAAAAGAAAATAAACAGAATTAATTATATAATTCCTTATAGTTAGAAAGGGAATAAGTTAAATCATTTATTAAATAACAAGAGCTCAATCATTAATAGCAATCATAATTTATAAAAGAATAAATAAATCAATAGACAGATTCAATTAAAATTAGAATTGCTTAAAGGAGAAATAGCTTATAAGTGGATTAAGAAGCTAAATAAATTTAAAAAATTGTTGCATATTTCAATTAAAGAATCTAAAAAATAAGAGATTAGGTTTAAAATGAAGATTAATTAATATTAATACAATAATTAGAAGAAGAAAAACTAAATAAGATCCTACAAATACAAAACTAAATTTGATTTTATCATATTTAATTACTTTTATTGTATTCTTATATGTTTATAATTAAATATAAAATATATTAAATAGTTATTTAACAAGATAAGTAGATGATAATTACAGATTAATTATTTTATTATGATGATTTCACTTAAAAGCATTCTTAAATTTAAAGCAAATATATTCATTTTGTTGTATATCATATAATTGAATATGTGTATGAGGGTTATTTTGTATCATAATAATGATATTAAGATAGAGATTGCATAAAAATTAAACTATTAAAATAAATAAAAATTTGAAGAATCTTACTAAATAAAAATTCATTACTTGATTTTCATTTTAAAAACTATAAAAATATTAATTAAACATTTTTGTTAGAATTAATATTTGAAAGAATATAAAAACCAGTGTTACTTTGCAATAAATTCTATTTAATGATTCAAATGATTAGGAAATACTCTTGATACATGATAATATTTAATATTATATTGCTTTTAAGAATAGTTATATTCATAATAATTTACATTATGTAATTAAGGATAATATATATATAATCTTATATGTAAATAAAAATTTAAATTAACCATAAAAAACGTCAAACTCTTTAGTATCATATTTCCATAATCTTATTTATTTTATCATCTAAAATTTATTATTATCAAATTTCATTAGATAAACATAAAAAGTTAATATTGAAGATAATTGCTATAAATAACATTAAGAATAGCAAAACATGAATTGATGAATGAATTTTTAAATATTCTATAATAAATTATTATACCTATAAAGATTTATTTATTTATGTTAATGTGAAGTAATTAATATCTATTATAACCTTTTATAAATGAAATTTATCTATCATCTATTTAATAGCATAGTTATAATTTATTTTTATATTTTATCACTTTTAAAATTCTTCTGATAAAAAGGTCTTTTAAATTTTATCCTATATATAGATAAATTATATATATATATATATATATATAATATATAATAATAAAAAAAAAGAATTATTAAAAAATTGAAAAAATAGAAAAATGAATTTGTTTTTTATTAATTGTTAACTTAATACAAAAATTCATATAATATTGTTATTAATAATGAATGATGTTTCTCTTTTAATTGATGAATTGAATGATTAAATTTTAACAGATCAATTCGTTTACATAGAATTGTTAGGAGGAGGAGCTTTTGGAAAAGTTGTTAAAGCTTAAAGCAAAGAGCTTAACTAAACTGTTGCTATAAAAGTAAATTAGTTTAGTTTAAATGTTTAGATTATTGAAAGAAATAAGAATAAAGCTTAGGATTAAGAAGCATCTCTATTGGAGAAGTGTAATCACAAAAATATTGTGCATTTTCATAAAGTTGTATTTTTATAATACTTTAGTTACTTTATACTCATAATCATTTGTATATAATAATGGAATACCTTCAAGGAATCACTCTTTAAGAAGTCATGTAAAAGCAATTGTTGGAGAACAAAGTTAGAAATCTTATTAAACAAATTTTAGAAGGATTGAGTTATCTACATAATCAAGGGATTATTCATCGTGATTTGAAGCCATGTAAGAAAAATTTAGGATTTAAGCAAACATATATTTGGTTCGAGAAAACAATAAATCCATTGTTAAACTGATTGACCTTGGACTTAGCTATTAAATTAGTTCACATAAAATAGCAAATAAATAATGTGGTACATTACTATACATGGCACCAGAATTGGCATAAGATGTGCCATATAATTAGACAGTAGACATTTTTGCAATTGGAATCATTTTATATTAGTTATTTCATGATGGATAGCATCCATTTTTTGTATCTGGAATGAGAAGTTCCGAATACTTTAAAAGATTAGCAAAATTAGAATTTGATTTGCATTTTAAAGAAAACATTCCACCTATGGCTAAAGATTTTATATAAAAAACTATGGCTTTATAACCTGATGATAGAATGTCAGCTTATTAATGTTTGGATCATCCATGGATTAAAAATGTTGAATAATAATAATTTCCAATTACTACAAATGAAATTATTTCCACATTTATTGTGAAATAGAAATTTATAAAGATTATAAAAGCTTTAATGGTCTAAACTAAATTATCACAATTATCAATAAAGAAGGATCCAAAAGACAGTGAAGGTAATCGTTATACTAAAACTAATATGACAGAAATTAATTCATAACAAGAATAAGAATTTATTCATTTAAGATTACCCATGAGTTAAAGAGACAAACCTCCTTTATCAAAATAAAAAATGCTTAAAACTATGTAAGGTACATTCAATACACCTTAAATGTCTAAAAGAGAAGTGACTAGATAGTCCTTAGCACTCAGTTTTATGGGATCTCCAAATAGTTTAACACCTTAATCTCATAGTAAAAGGACTCTTAAAACTCCTTCTCCAACATAATTTCGATTGCCAGCCATTAAATCCCCAAAACAAGCCCAAAGCCCAAGTATTGCTAATATTATCAACAAATCAAGATTTTTTTAATAATGATATAAATACAATAATTTATTAGATTAATGTATTAGATTTATATATATCATGATTAGTATTATATATATTTTATAATTTCGTTGATATTTAGAATGGGCTTTAATTTTAAATTCTAAAATATAACAATAATCTAAGTTTTTTATTAAAATAGAGGTAATTATATATATATATATATATTTATAATATCTAATAAAATAGCTACATAATTATTATACCATTTAAATATTTATTTTTAGAAATTAAATATAAATATATTTCAATGTGTCAAAATTTTTAATAAAATGTAAATCTATTATTTACTCTCTCTTCAGAAATGCCTAAAATTATTTGATAAAGTATATAATTTTAAGGTACTCTTAAATGAGCTTATTAATTTGTTTTGATATATTAGATAAGTAAGAAAGAATAAATTTAAAATAATATTAAGATAAATAAGAACATGATTTCAATTGAAATTTTAATAATATCAAATGAAATCATCACTTTTTGTTTTACTAAATTGACTCTTTTTCATTTATTCATCTTTTAAAATGTTCTAATATTTAATTTATTTAAGAGGTTGTGATTTTGGTGAATGAAGATCTTCAGTTCTAGGAGATGTAATTTTGACTTCTTTGATTTCATTTACAAATGATAATCCATTATTGCAATCCAATTTAGGTGAAAATTACATATAAGAATTAGATTTCTTATGTTTAGGAGTTTCAGATCCTTATGAAGATGGAGATGTTTAACGAGATTTGGATACTAATTGAATTGTTAATTGTTTTCTTGGTAGCATTTCTAAAAAAAGTAATATTTTTATTTTTGATTTGGTTAGATTAATAAATAAACAATTTAAATCATAAAATATATGAGTATTAGTTATAAATAAATTAAATATTTATTAATGAATGTAAATTCTAGAATTGCTTGAGTAATTGAATAGATAATATTCTTTTGGATCTTATGTGATCTTTTAATGGATTTAGTATGAATTATTTTTTAATTATTTATTTAATAAATATATGGCAACTAAATAAAAATCAATTGAAGATTATAGAAATGCTGTGAAGTTATTAAAATTAAAAGTGCTAAAATTACAAAAGCAAAATGAAGAGCTTTTAGACAAACTAAGAGAGCAAGGAATTCCATTGGATTAATAGCATGATTAAATTGATTTAAGTAATCAAGCAGTTATGGGAATTTTTTCAAGAAGTTGTAGAAGGATTGGACTAACTCCAGAAATGATGTTTAGAGCATCTGATAGGGAAGGATAAGGATAGATAAGTACTGAAGATATGAGACTATTTTTATCGAAAGTTAGATTAGGTTTGAATAATACCTAATTAACTATGTTAGTAAGAATTTTTGATGAGGATTGTTCAGGAGTGATAAAGAGAGAAGGTATAATAAAAAAAGTAATATAGAATATTATGATTGTTTGTAAGCGTATGGAATAAATGAAGAAAAAGTATAAGGTTAAGCTAGAACCTATGGTTAAGAGAGTCTGTTAAAATATGCTCGTTTATTATTGATGAATAGAATGTCAGTTGAAGATTCACTTAAAAAAATGGGAGATAATATAATTCCATCGCATTTTGTGTAATTGTGTAAATTATCATAAGGTCTTTCATTCATGGAATTGATGGATCAAGTTTATTAAATGAAAAAGAGATTATAGCTGTATTTAATCACATAGATGTCAATAAAAGTGGAGTACTTTAAGCTACATTTTATGATTAAGAAGTTCGTAAAGCAATGAGAGTAGCATAATCTGATATAGGTTTGGGTGTTCAAATCAATCCAAGTAGTGGAGGAGGAGGAGGAAATCCAATACCTAAAGCTTAACCTGTAGGTATCTTGAAACCATCTCAAAATTCATAATAATTGGATCCCTTTAGAATGACTCAAACATAAATGGGTTAATCTAAATCAGGTATGAATATGTCATCTTCACATGCATTTTTAAATGAAACAATAATTATGTTGACAGATGAGGATAGGAAGAATATACAAACAATAATGACAAAATTAAAAGCTTAAGGAGTTGATGCTATTGAGTTTATAAGAAATGTTATTTAATAATTAGAAGTACCAGATGCAGGAATTATGTTATATGATTTTTATAAGAGATTTGATAAGAAGATTCCAAAAAGTGATTAATTATCATTTTTTAATGCTATTGATTTAAATAAAAATGGATCAATAGATTATGATGAATTAATGGTGTTTTTTTAAGAATTTAAGGCACCAAAAGATAATTTCGATTTATTGTTTGAAATTTTAACAAGAAAATTGTAAGCTTTAGAAATAGGGATAGTTTAACATTTAGCTTCTGAATAAATTTATGAAGATACATAATTGACTCAAGATTAATTTTATTAATTGGCATAGATTTTATTCTCATGTCCATCCAAAAAACATTCTGATGCTCTATTTTCTTATTTTGATATTGATGGATCTGGAGTTTTATCAGCATAAGAAATTATAGATTAGGTTTAAAAGATTTTATTAATATATGTTCCTTAAAAAACAATGAATTTAGATAATACACTTAATAAATCAATGAGAGCTTCTCTTAAATCAGTAGGAGAATATGCAACAACATTATCAAAATTAAAACCTGTAATAATGGAGGAGGATTATTTTGGTAAGTACAGAATGGAAGGAAGTGGAAAAACTTTACATAGAGAAGAAACCAAATGGACAACTATATTTAATTCAGATTTAGCATGTTTAAGATATGTTTATGAAGAAATATCAAAATTAGAATAGAATCCAGGTACAAAATGGGAAGACCCAGATTTTGGACCAACTAAAGAAGATCCTTATGGTAGTAAGAGTATGTATTTTGCTGATAATGATGTACCAGAAGGAGCTCCATAGCCTAAGGAATGTAAATGGTTGAGACCTGAGGAATTCTTGGCTGCTATAGTAGAGAATGGAGATGAATAATATAAAAATAGTCATGTTGATGTATTTGATGAGGATGGAGCTGCTTCAAATGATGTTTGTCAATCAAAATATTTAGGTAATTGTTGGTTTGTTTCTGCTTTATCAATCATATCAGGATATGAGTAATATTTGTAAGGTGACTTTGTTATTACTCATGAATCTATATAAGAATTAACAGATGAAGAAGTCAATGGAATGCTTATTGGAGTTTATCCACCATGTTTTAAATTCTTAAGGAAATATGGTCTATATGTAATGAGATTCTTTAAGAATTTTGGATGGAAGTATGTTGTTATAGATGATAAATTATGTGTAAAAGATAATGAATATGTATTTGGTAAGTGTAGAAAGCCTACAGAATGTTGGGTTAATTTAATTGAGAAGGCTTATGCAAAACTTCATTAAAATTACTTTGCTTTAACAGCTGGAGATATTGCTTAAGGATTAGCAGATATGACTGGTAAGGTACCTGACAAAATTAAATTGAGTGAAGAATGTACAAAAGCTGAAAAAGAAGACCTATGGAATCTTTTATTAAAATGCAAAAAAGATGGAACAATGTTGGGATGTAGTGCAGAAGGAGGAACTGAATTATATATAAAAATAAATGATGAAGATACAGGTGTTATGAGTGGACATGCTTATGGTATTTTAGATATGTTTGAAATACCTGATTAGAGTTGCAATAATTATCATAAATCACATAGAATATTAAAAATCAGAAATCCTTGGGGATATGGAGAATGGAAATTAAAATGGTCAGAAAATCCTGATTATTCTGCTAAATTAGATAAATGGATTGATTGGATTAATGATTATTATTAAAAGGAAATTGAAAAGGCCAAATAAGAAGGTAAAGAACCTCCAGAACCATATGTTTATGGATAAGATGATGGTACATTCTTTATGTGTTTCAAAAGTTGGAGAACTGTGTTTTCTAATTTATTTTAATGCATGTATAAAGATATCAATAAATTAATAGTGACTTTCCTAAAGATTGGAGTGGATTGAGAGCATTTGATTAATTTGGACTTTAGAGTTCAGGAGCTCCAATGAAGAATGAGGCTTCATTAATTTAATATGCCTAAAAAAACCCATAATACATTCTTGAGTTGAAAAGAAAGAAAGGAGACAAAACTAATATGTATATATAAATGTAATAGACAGATGGTATAAATAATTAATTATAATAATAGGACGTTTGTTTTTGGGAGAAAGATATCCATTCCCAAATGTGATGAAACCAATATTACTTTGTGTATTTTCTTTAGGATAAACAGATAAATGTTTATAAAAATTTGATGATAAAAAGATAGTAGCTTCTTCTGGTAAGTTGAATTTGAGAAGAGAAATCGACACTAATGATATCTCTTTAAGTAATGGTAGATATGCAGTTATACCATGTACAAAGGAGGGAGCTTAATAAATTGATTTCACATTAAGCTTTTACTTTGATTGTGATAAGAGTGAAATTAGTATCACAAAATATGGTGATCCTCGCTTTAAACTTTATCCTATTACAGAGGAAGAAGAGGAAGTAAGTAAAGTACCTGAGGAATTGAAGAAATTATTAAAAAAACAAGCTTAAGAAGTATTAAGTTAATAATGATTATGATATTAAGATAAAATATCTATATTTATTTTTAATATTAAATCAATTCATTTTCTCTAAATGATAACATACTGATTCTATCATATTATCTAAAGAATTCTCTCCTGAGACTTTATAAATTATTGAAGCATATTTAGGTGTACCATCTATCAATTATTTCAAATCATCCCATCTTTTCAATCTAAATATAATAATATAAAATAATAACCTCAATTAAACAACTTCTCTTTTTTCATTTGGTGCTATTATCAATCTAGGTCTTACTTCTTTTTCAGCATCATCAATTGAATTATAAATTATACCTGTCATTGGATCAGTTCTTCTTTAAACAAGTCTTCTTGTAATTATATCATCAGCTGCATCAATAATTACCATTAAAGTTGGTTATATATTCATTTCATTTAAAGATTCTAATTGATTTTCTGTTTTAGGATATCCATCTAGAACATACCCTTACAATTAACAATCAGTTTAATTAATTCTCTCTTTTATTAGAGCATTAATAATTCTATCTTCTACAAGCTCTCCTTTATTCATTTTTTCAAATGCTTCTTTTCCTGTTGTACCCTTCTAATTGACTAAATTTGAAATCAATTCTCTTGTTGAAATATATACAAATCCATATTTACTAGATAATTTCTTAGCTAATGTAGATCTTCCAGATCCAGGAGGTCCTATAACAACTATTCTAAGAGCTCTTTTAGGGGCATTATCATAGAGTTTATATTTTAATAATTACTAAATACTTTAATTTTAATACTGCCATATCTTCTAATTCATAGTTCTTTTCTCCATCTACTGAAAAATATTAATTCTTATAAATTTCTTTTACTTATTTCAAATTCAATTAGTATTCCAAAGAATGTGATTTTACTAAATCTTCTTTATTGTTTAGTTTATTAAAAGGTTCTGTGTCTAATTTCTTAAGACAACATTGATAAATCTTTTCTTATGACATTTCCAAAATAAGAAATGCATCAGGTATTATACCTTCTTTTTGAAGTGCTAATCCTTAAACTCTTGTTTTAGGGAATCCTTCAAAAATATAACTTTTCTTTTCATTTTCTAAATGATTTATTTAATTAAGTGCTATATTGATTACAATGTCATCACTCACATATTAGAATTTGTCTAAAGATTCTTAGATTTATTAACTCTAATATAGATATATTAAGAGATGAATACCAATTCAGACTTTTTACTTAGCTCCTTTTCAATTAAATCTCCAATAGAGACAATATGAAAATTCAAATAATCTGCTAATGTAAGTGATAATTCTCTCAATTTTGATCCAGGAGGACCAACCACAAATATTTTTTTGGCTTGATTTCAGGTATCATATATACTTTAAGGTTCTTATAATTTATTGATTAGAAATTGAATTGGATCTTCAGGTTTTTTAATGATCAATGCTTTTAGTAAATCTTCAAAGATATGATAAACTTTGTTTCTTTCAAGATACTTTTCAACCTATTGTTAATATTACAACTTATTGGCTTAATCCATAAGTTATCTTTTTTTTTTATTTAAATTATTGAATATATAATTATAATTAAAAATAGAATTCAAAACTTCTTCATTTATTCTAACAAGTCTTTTTGTTATTAAATCATATCTTTCATTAATCTATTTTGAAGTTTTAAACGATGAATAATCTCTTTTTTTTATTTTTGATTTTCTATTTGAATTGGTTATGGTTAAATGATTCGAGGGATTTATTTAATCTTTTATTCTTTTTATTTTTAACAAGCCCTATTGATAGTAGCAGAACTGCTTATTTAAGGAATAGATGAATTTAATTTGCTTTTCTTTTCAGGTTAAGGATCCAAAGAAAAAGCCCATTCTCTTATTTCATCATTTGTCATCAATTCTGAGAGGGGACAATCAATCTATTGTGAATCCATAAATATTATTGAAATCCATAAATAAATAAATACCATCTGTATAAAAATCAAAATCCTTGTTAAATTGTTCATAAAAGTATATGAAAGTTTACATAAATAATAAAGGTAAAAAATTGAATGCATAATATAAATATCAATTCTATGAATCTGAATCTATGCCACTGATGATAACATCTTCTTAATGAGTAGTAGTCTAACATTCTCTCATTTAAATAGCTTAAACATTCCTTAATAGTTTTTATCTTAATTCTTCATCTGCTTCATTATAACTATTTTCATCATTTTCATAATTATCATTATCATCATAAGGAGTGATTTATTTAGTAGATAGTTCTTGTCTGGAAGGATAATTTTCTTGATTATGGAACTTTTCGATGTGGTTCTTTAATGGTAATCTGCTTGTATATTGTTTTCCACAAAATTAACAATGGATCTTTTCTTTATTAGAACTATAACTGTAATCTGAATTGGAAGATCTTTTCTTAAGATTTAGAATAGAATTTGAATTACGACCATAATAGTTATCAGCTTGTTTGATTTGATTGAATAGTTTAGTATATTTATCTGTTAAATGTTTCTATTCGTTGAGATAGTTACTAATTAAATCAGCAAGTTTATTGTTCATTAAATAAATACCAATTAAAAATTAAGATTATAAGGGAAAGGTTGTCCAAATAATTTATATAATAATGTCAAATAATTAATATGATTATAAAAAGTAATTAATTAATCATCTCAATTTATTTAAGTATTTTAATCGCTCAAATAATGAAGGATGACTGTTATAGTACCATTGATAGATTGGATCTATCATTAAATTCGTTGAATTCTATTTAAAGAGCTTAATCAATCCACTCATCAAATAGATACCAAGACCATGATGACTAGCAAAGATATCTGCCTAATATTCAAAGAAACGGGATAAATGAAGTTCAAATATTTGAAACAATGTATTCATGGGTTCAAAGAGAGAAAAAAACAATGCAGAGCCTATGAAGATGGATTTCTCATTAAAACCAAAACTCAAAAATACTACATCTGAATCTCTATAGAAACCAAATATGTAAAAAGTAATTAGAACTATTATTAAATATATTTTGAATATTTACTTTTAATACAAAAGAATAATAATTTGATATAGGGATGCTTATATTTCCAATGTCCTAATTCATGTGCTACTACAGCTACTATTTCTTCATTTGTTAGATTATTAATTAGAGTGTCATAGAGTACTATTCTTTTACTATACATTCCAAAAAAGTAAGCATTTGAATGATCTGATCTCTTGGATCCATCCATGACAAGTATCTTTTCTAAAGGGAAATTCATTCTTAATGCTAATTGACTAATGGCTTATTTAAGTTAAGTTTCTTTGAGTTCTTCAAATTCGTTGAATAGAGGTTGAATATAATTAGGATAGACTAGACTGGACACTATTGCCATGAACAATACAAAGAATTGCATCTATATGTTGTGTAGTGGAATATACCGCTATGAAAAAGTAATCTCCTCCAAGTTCAGCCACATATAAATAGGAATAGAGGAGTATTGGTACAAAGACCACCCACAATGCTGATTCAATTACAAGATCACTGAATTAAAGAGCAAATGATATTTGACTTAGATCATATCTTTTCTCTATTACATGAGTGTTATAAAAATTATTAGGAACATCAATTAATTTGAGGCGTATAAATTCCACAAAGATATATGCTAATCCTCTTTGAAACTATAATCAAATTAGAATTACTTCTGAATTTGGATCCATTTTAAAGAAAGTCACAGTCCTTTCCCATATAAATGGCATCACACCACATAATATCACAATAATCTCAATTGCTGTTTTTATTGATTTTGTGTACATTTCAAAAGACCTATGCTATATAAAATCAATTTTACAGTTTATCATAATAAAATCGTTAACTTCTCTTAAATTATTTTTGTGTGATCCCCAATGTCTATTCAATATGAATTGGCATCTGTTTCACTGACAATTAATCTAATTGTCTGAGATTGATGAATTGTTCCAAAAGATATTTGATCACTATATATGACACCACAATATATAGATAAGAGTAATACACTTCTTATTCTTTTATTCTTAATATTGCCATTAAAATTAAAATTGATATATTTTTTCAAAACTCAACTTACTTCAGCAAATACATCACCCCATTTACACTTTTAACCTTCCTCTATATTCCATTTTACATTTTCTGCTTCAAACATCATCACAACTGTAGACCCCAATTTAAACATTCCTAATTCATCACCTTTTCTAAGTAATATATTTGGATCATAATGTTTATAAACAAATAATTCCTATGCTTTCTAATTTGTTTAAAATTCCTTATCATAATTTAAAGTCATTGATCCTACATTAGTAGCACCAACCAAAACAATATTCATTAATCCAAAATTATAAGTTCCAAACAAAGCTACTCTCTCATTTGTCTCATATACTTTAGGTGTGTTTTAAATGTAACTTATCTTTACAGGTGCTAAATGTCCAACTATATGACTTCTACTTTTTAATTAGAAATCACTAGGTAAATGATATCTATGATAATCTCCAGGAGCCAAATAAAATATTACTGAATATAGTTTTGTATTTTATCTTTTCTTTGCATCATTTAATATCTATGGAGTCATCTCAAAAGTCTCTTGTCCTGTTAAAAAATATCCCAATTTATAATGTACATTCTTAACTAATATTGGACTATCATCTTTCACTTCACAAAATGATAACACTTTAGAATCTGCTGGTACTATTAGTTTATTTACACTGTTATCAAACTCTCTACTTTTTATTTTTCGAGTAAAAAATTGTTGAAAGTTTTCATAATTTTCTAGTGATTCTAACATATCATCATAATTAACATCATAAACATAACCAAATAATGAAAATAAAGGACTTCTTAACCATTTTGGTATGTATGTTTCAGCCATTTTACCAGATTAATAAGAGACATATCTTGTTACTGATTATTAATAAGCCTCTAAATCATATTTATTTCGATTCTCTCTATAATATGAATACACAGCTATTCCATTTGCAAAACCAAATATTAATCCCCATTTCATATATCCCAAACTCACAGCCTTTTTCAATGCCTATTCTAATATTGACATTTTAATTAGCTGTTACTTATATTATTAAACTTGAATTAGTCTAATATGTGGAATTAAGAATTCTAAAACTGATTAATTACATCTAATAAATCATTTCATATCTAAATTCTTGGAATTTGGAAAATCAATAATTTCTTAAAAATGTAAGCCTTAAAGACAGTTGTCATTACAGGAGCTAACAAAGGTATTGGTTTTGGCATTCTTGAAAATCTCATTCAAAAGTAGTCATATAAAATAATCATGGCTTGTCGATCTCTTGAATTAGCTTAAAAGTCTAGAACCAAATTGATAGAAAAATACAATGTATTCAATTACTTTTATGTCAACTTAGATTTCCCAAGATAGAATTGACACTATTGAATTAGACATAAGTAATAGTGACAGTATTGATAAATTCATACAGGAATTTACAACCAGATTCCATTAGGCTGATATCTTAATTAACAATGCTGCTGTAGCTGTCAAATCAGATGATTTCAATTTGGAAGTTGTTCAATTCACTTTTAAACCAAACTTCTATGGCACTAGTATATATTTTAACTTATATATTTTATAGTCGAATTGACTGAAAAATTCATTCCTTTATTAACACAAAATGGAAAGATCATCACAGTTGGATCATCAGCTGGTAAAACAAAATATTTGAAATCTGATGATCTTGTTAAAAGATTCAAAAATCCAAATATTACAAGAGAAGACGTATTCAAATTGGCAGAAGAATTTTAAGAACATGTTAAGAATAGTATTATATATTATAATTAACTTAGACACATATGAATAGAATGGATGGCCAAGTTGGGGATATGGAATCAGTAAATTGCTTATTAATACATATGTTAAAACTTTAGCTTAAAATGCTGAAGTTAAGAATAAAAGTTTACAAGTTTACACATGTTGTCCTGGATGGGTTAAAACTGATATGGCTGGAGATGAGGCTGAATTGACAATAGATTAAGGAGCATTGACTCCTGTATATTTGGTAGAATTGCCTCATGAAGTTAACCCTGATTATCAAGGATAGTTCTTTTATCTATAGAAGGTGGAGGAATTATGATATTATATATAAAAATTATAGATTTATTATAAATTATCTTGAGGTCAAAATAATTAGATGGATGAACACCTAATTTATTGATTAATCATAAAGTATTACCTTTTTGTCATTTTGTTATTAAATAATATTAATAAATTGAAAACAATTGTATTATAATTAATATGATGAGTTATTGGATTTATTTTAATATCCCCATAATATTAATGTGTATAATTATAAAATTTAATTTTATAAAAATAAAAGGGGAATTATTTACATATCTTTTTAATTAATTTATCATATTATTAATACTACGTGTTTAAGTGATAAAATATCTTTTTATCTTGAAAATAAAATTAATATCTCATCATGAATACAAAACAAAAAAGTGTTGCTTAATTATTCTACAGAAGCTTATACAATAACTCTCATGGTCTCTTAAAGTAAAGAATGAGAGATCTTGTGCCAGTTAAACAAGCTTTACTCCGTGATGTGAGAAAGAGATATGGATCCAAAGAAATCTGTAAGGTGACAGTTGACCAAGCCATAGGAGGTATGAGAAATGTGTTTGGTTTGTTTTATGATGCATCATTGTTGGATGCTAAGACTGTAATGATTTAGAATTTAAAGTTCTTAGGGTATCACAATGAGAGATTACAATATTCCAGAATTACAAGAGTATCTCTAAAAAGCTGAGAATGGTCATGAGCCTCTTCCAGAAGCTTTATTCTGGTTACTATGTACAGGTGATTTTCCATGTAATATGATTCATTAATATTTTTAGCTGAACAAGAATTCGCTGATGTACAATAGGAATGGAAATAGAGAGGACAATTGGATTCATAAACACAAAATTTTATTTTGAGTTTACCAAAATCAGCCCATCCAATGACTATGTTATCACAAACTCTATTGTATCTATAGAAAGATTCCCTTTTCTAATAAGCTTATGATTAAGGAAAAGTCTCAAAGCCTTAATATTGGGAATATTTCTATGAGGATGCTATGGATTTGTTAGCCAAAATTCCAAGAGTAGCTGCTCTTATATATAGACATAAATATAAGGTATATAGATTGTTATAATGTAGAATGGAGAAATTATCTCATCTGATGATAATTTAGATTGGGCTGGTAATTATGCACACATGCTTGGATACAATAAATTTGAAGTTCGAGAATGTTTAAGAGGATATTTAAGCATCCATGCTGATCATGAAGGAGGTAATGTGAGTGCCCATACAACACATTTGGTTGGTTCAGCATTGGCAGATCCATATTTGTCATATTCTGCTGGTGTCAATGGTTTAGCTGGTCCATTACATGGTCTTGCTAATTAAGAAGTGCTTAAATGGTTATTAGAATTGAAAGTATTTCAATATATTAAATATATAATAGGAAGAATTAGGTGATAACATTTCAAATGAAAAAATTCAAGATTATGTGCTTACTACAATTAGAGAAGGTAAAGTTATTCCAGGATATGGACATGCTGTTTTAAGATATACTGATCCACGTTTCATTCATCAAAAAGAATTTGCTGCTAGACACATTAAAGATGATCCTTTAGTTGATTTAGTTAGATAATGTTATCATGTAATCCCACCTGTTTTGAAAACCATTGGAAAAATTTAGAATCCATGGCCGTATTTATTATTTATTATCATAGAAATGTTGATGCACATTCTGGAGTATTGCTCTATCATTATGGAATGAAAGAATTCCAATACTACACTGTAGTATTTGCTGTCTCAAGAGCATTAGGATGCATGGCTAATCTTATCTGGTCCAGAGCATTCGGATTACCAATTGAAAGACCAGGATCCATTACTATGAGATGGATTGAAGAGAAGTATGGTGAAAACTAAAACTTAAAATGAGAATCATTTCATTTCATCAATAAATATCATATAATAACATTTCTCCTTATATCTTAGTAAAACATTTAACAGATATCATAACTAAGAATCCAAAATCTTTTTTACTCTCCTTATTTTTGAGGATACAAAACATTTTATAGTGTAATGAATTGGCTTACTTTTCTTTGTTCTATGGAATTTGTTCATTCTACTCTTTGATTATAAATTGTACCTTATAATTACATTATTGTAGTTATTATGTGGATTATAATACTTAAATAAATGCATCTTTTCAAATCTGTTAAATACAATATCATTATATTAATAGTGATGATTCTTTTAATAAATCAAATTGAATACCTCTGGAGTGTTAATTATTTAGAACTGTGACATTTAATTGAGAATACTCACTTTTGTTCCTGTTTTAGTACTTTTCTTTCTGTTTGTATGTCTTTATTATTCTGAAAGTGATTAATCACTATGAGATCCTCTTTCCTCCTTCTTTTTTTAAGGAGGAGGTTATTGAAATTATGTTGGAGAGACTCTTGCAGATTTAGTATTAGCCTTAGAATTACTTGAAGGATTATTAGATAAGTTATTAGATAGAGGATTCGAATATGTATTAGAACGATTTGATGTTTATCTGATTGAATTCTATTATTGTTATTATTGATATTGAATTTGATCATCTATTTATCCTGATTGTTATTGTTGATAACGAAATGTGAGTTTGGCATGCATAGAGCGAGCAGCACTATAGAGATGATTCTTTTTAGCAAATGCTTAGGAACCACTACTTTACTTGCTTAATTAATTAGTATCCTCTTATTTTGAATTAAGAGAGTCAAATTACTTACTTTAAGATTATTCAGTAATAACTTGCAATTTCTCTTTATGTAAGTTTTCTAGAGTAAATTTATTAAATAGAAATACCTAATGTTTCAGACATAAAGGGAAATCCTGCAGTTCTTAAAGTAGTTTTGTTTTATTATTTTCTTAATTAATTATTAAGTACTGGATCGATGGCTAATTCTTCATAGAGTTGATCTTCCTCACTGTCTGGATTATCACTTAATTATTCAGGACTATATTTGTGCACGGATTGGGTTTTACTCAAATAGCTGGCGGATTGTTAGGTCTAATCTATGTAGATTTAATATATATTTATATCAAGAGTATAAATACTTTCACTATAAGGTAGTTGCGATGACATAGGAAAGTCTTCAGATGTCATTACTTCTTATGATAATTTCTATTGATATTGTTTGGCTCGTTCCCCTACAACAAATAACATCAACAAAGCCTTAGGTTCTTTATTTCTTCTTTCAATTTTAAACCTTTATTGTGGATGAGGGTATATATGTTTTTCAATAACGTTTATTTTTTTTGGATAATATTATAAGTATTGACATTCAAATAATAAATGACCTTTGATTTTACAATAATTGCATTCAAACATATTATGATTCTAGTAACAATTATCTTTGAATAAACAAAACATCTCATTGTCTTAAGGATAAGTCTTAATAATTTCTAAGAAATCTGATCTTCTCAATTTTAAAACTGTAGTTAATCCTTAACTATTAATTGAAATATAAGGAGGAATTCCAGTTATGAATGAGAATTCCCCAAAGGTTTATCCTTCTTATAATGTATGAAACGTCCTTTTTGGTTTACCTTAAAAGTATCCCTAAAATTAAATTTTAACTTTTCCTTTTAATATAAAGTAGAGACAGAAATCTTCAACTTAATGTTCCTAATATAATTTAAAATTTAATCTTTTACTTAAACAATATTCTCTTCAGGATTGTATTATGCAATATCAAACCAATATATTAATTATTACTTCAAACTCGATGAAAATTTATCAAATAATCTAATTTTATCAACCATCTTAGAACGAATGGAAACTTATAATTCTTCTTAAAGACCAGGTGACAACTTTTTAGATAAAAGATCTCTTGTCTTAATGATGTCTTCCTAACCTTAGATAATAGATTAGCATTACATCAATTACATATTCTAAATAAGAGTAACAACGACATTGTAATCCATAATCAATTTTTTTGTCTTTAATTCCATTTAAAAATGAAGCTAAATGTTTTTCTTTTTCTTCTTCTAATTTCATTATTGGTTTAATCCAAATAAAAATTGCTGAGGCTGTATAAATCATAGTGAATGAACTAATGATCATAAAACATTGTAAGAGCAAGGCATTTGAATGGGTAACATCAATAGATATAGCTCCATTATGAGTCAATACAGAGACAGCCAATGTAATTGAATAATGTATACCTTCATCAGATTCTAATAAACAAGCAAATGTCATTATTAATGCTACCCAAAGAGTTAATATGTAAATTATTAATTAAGTAGAATTGTATATATTTTCAAAACGTTCTGCTTGTCTAATCAATTGCATTATGATATAAGGTATAATGATGTAATTGAGTTCATATTAATATGGAAAGATTAAAACTATAGATGATGCTAATCTACTAAAATCTAAGGCTAATTTAGTTTAATCAACATATTCAGTATTAAATTTACCTTCTTTCAAATGAAAGGGTCCTCTCTTAAAATAAATATCAGCAATTATTTGAATTATTGCTAAGCAATGTGTTATATATGCAGGAATTTCAAAACCTGGTTCTTTAGCTATGTGTATAGGTATAAATATAGATGATGCAAGTATGATAAGAGAAGTCAAAATGAAATAGGAAATTGTGAACCATTTATATAATTAGGGTTAGACTATTGATATTTAAAAATATTTACTTGATGTTAAATCATCAATTAAAGTAATGTCTTTTAATTAATTCCAATTAATATTTCTTTTCATCTTCTGAACAAATTTGGTCACTAAATTCTTCACATGAATTGAATTAAGTGTGGAAGATTTATTATTTTTATCCATCAATTCTGATTGTAGCTATAAAATAAATCTTCATTCTTACAGATTCAGATTATAATGAATCTTATGGGTCCAATACTGATACATCAATCAATACACTACCACTATTATCAACTCTTTATTTTGAATCTTATTTAAAAGGGTTCTTATCAAAATTTTTATTTGAATGCATATTCGTATAAATTGTGGGTACTTTCATATCACTTCCAGAAAAATCAACTGGCTATTTGATTGAAGAAATCATAAATGAATTTTTTGGTTATGGTAAATTCATACTAGAAGAAGACTATTCCTCATCTTCTTCTTGAATAGATTCACTATTCTAATAACCTATAGTTCTTGATACTCGCCTTTAAGGAAAATGTTCATTTGGATCAAGGTCTTAAAATTCTTCAAATTTTTTAGATAACTACATTTTATATTAAAATCATTCTTTAAAATGTAAACTCAATCTGCTTATCCTTTAATTGAGGATCCTCTACCATTTCCACTTTTTAATGAAAACTTCTTTAGTGAATATTCTTAAGATAAAAAACTTATAGGAAATTTGAATCAAGAAATGTTACATCTCAATCATAAATGTTCATATAAATGGTTAAATTAACCAAGAAATGAGTGGAATTTTGAGAACGATATAAGAATACTTGTTATAACATGGAATATGCATGGGATGATACCCAACCATTCCTTAAAAAGGCTATTTAATATTGATATATTATATCATGATATTATAGTTATTGGAACATAAGAATGTTAACGTAGTATAGTAACATCAATATTTTGTGAATCCAAAAATGAATGGGAAGTTAAATTATAGAACGAATTAGGAAAATCCTATATAAAAGTATAATCAGCTTCACTGAATGCAATGCATATCATAGTCTTTGCTCATAAATCATTGATACCTAAAATAAGAAATGGTAAGTAATACACTTTCTCTTAAGGTTTTATGGGAATTGTTGGCAATAAGGGAGGAATAGCAGTATCAGTAAATATCGATGATAAGATTTTCTTATTCATTAATAGCCATTTAGAAAGTGGATAAAATTCTGAATCTAAAAGATAAACTTAGTTTTCTAAATTGGAAACTCATTTTTAAAATTAAGTATTTTCAAATCATAATCATGTTTAATATGATTATCTTATTTGGACTGGAGATTTCAATTCTAGAATTGATGAAAACATAAGTCCTTAAACAATTAAAACTCATTCTGATTTTTTTGGATGGTTAGGAAAAGATTAAATGTATCTTAGTCGTCATAATAAATTAAGTAAATTTAGTTTAATACTCAAGACTATTAATCATAATTTTAAGAAGGAATGATCTTTTTTCCACCAACATATAAATTATTATAAAATTATAATTCATGGTCATTAGATTAAGATTTTAGAATTCCAGGTTGGTGTGATAGAATACTTTATAAAGAAAATAAAAAAATGACAATTTAATCTACATCATAAAGTTTTAAAGATATGACTTCTAAATTGAAGTTATAAAATTATGATGCAAATTTTGATATCTTAGGTAGTGATCATAGACCTGTATTTGCATAATTTACAGTAGCAATATGAAATATTTATATTATTAAGTATATTATTTTATTTAATAAATATAATGACAATTATTCATTCTATAATAATACTCTCTTAAAAGAGTACCATTAATCCAGGATTGTCAGCTAAAAATGATCTTAATGATGATGATTCTAAGATGATAATTTCAGTATCTTCTACAGCCTCAACAATTGTAGTAGTTCTTTTGTTTTTAACAATAGAATCAATTTCTCCAAAGAACATTCCACTTGTTAAAGGATAAGTCTAAATAATAATGTATATGATTTTACTTTTATTTCATTTATTGATGATTTTTCTGATATTTCTGGTGTTTAGATACTTGGTTTTTATTATTCAAGCATAGCTAAATTGATAGGTAAAGAGAGTCTCTTCTTTTTTTAATCAATAATTTATTATTATTATTATTATTTAGTATGATCACTTGTAGTTGATTCTTATCTATTAATTTTTACAGATTATCCTTCATATTATTATACAACATAATCAGATGGTAGAATAACTTATGCTTTACCAGAAACTACAAAAAATGCAACAGTAGCCATAACACCATATTATTGAATCATAGAATGTTTTTAGAAAAATCTTTTTTAATTTAATAACATTTCTAATTGAATCTTTTAATAAGATGTTAATTAAGAAAAGAATTTATTTCTTTCCATTATTTATATTTATGAACGAACAACTTAAAGATTCTCTAATTTTTGCATCACTTCACCATATTAAAATATTCTTAAAAAGTCTTCTTTACTTAATGTAATTAATTAACATTAATTCATAGCTGTAGCATTAGCTTTTCTTTTATTTTAATTAAAGAAACATCCTTCACCAAAATAATCACCATAATGCATATATTTCACAAAAACAGGATTATCAGAATGTATTTTAACAGTTCCTTTACGAATTATATAAAATTCATTTCCTATCTCATCTTAAATACATATATTTTAATTTTATTCATAATTCTTAATAGTTGAACTCTCAAAAATCTATCTTACTTAATGAATATTAGCATGTTTAAATAAATCAATATTTTCAATCAAACTTAATTCTTATATTGTATTTAATCTAGAATCTTCAGATTATTAAATTAAAACTATAGTATTCTCTAATCCTACTCCTGGAACTCTTAATCCAGAATCAGAAGGGATATCTTTAGCTGCAGTATGAATCAATCTTAATTTCTCTTTAACTTCTTGTGGTAATTATGCTAATAATTTTGCAGGAGTATGAATAGGAGGTACACCAGCTTCATGTAAGATAAGTGAATTCTTCCATTTATCTTCACTCATCAAATAATTGTATCTAGATTCTGAAATTACTCCTTTCTCAAATATTGTTTTTAATCCATTTGGTTCATAGAATGTATCACCACTAAAATAGATTGATTTTCCACCTAATCTTACTGTAAAAGATAAACAAGGAATACTATGTAATGAATAATGAAATTCAAATTAAGCTCCATTTATTTTTAAAGGGGTTCCTACTATAACTCTTTCAAAATTAAAAAGTGATTCAATATAATCTACTGAAAATGCAGTCATAGCTGCATACTTTCTTACAAAACTCTCTTTTATTGTTGCAGTACTAATTAATATTGTTTTTTCAGATTCTAATAATTTTTAAAATGTGCCTGCATCATGATCAGCATGATTATGTGATATAATTACCCATTTTACTAATCTACTTGGTATTCCATTTTTTCTCAAAAGTAGTGTTGTAAATGGAGGTGGATCAAGCATCACACCTAAACCATTTATCCAAAAAATATAACCTGATACTGATCCTTTTGGATCAAATCCATGTGAACAACCTAAAACTGTTACTCCAAAAATAGGAGGTGTAAATGTCTATTCAAAATAATGTTCAATATATTATTAATCATTAGGATTACTAAATAATCCATATTTTATATATGCATTTGATTTAACATCATCTATCATAATTTCAACTTTATTTTTCATCTTAGCTATCTATTTTCCATTTTCATATATAATAAATTTCTAATCTACTTTTTTTACTATTACATCCTAACCTAAATTTACTTGGTTTTATTCATCAAAAATTAAAAAATTTATTAATAAATCTACAGTCAATGGTTCATTAGGATTAAACGGATTCTTTGCAAAATGTCCTAATTCTTTCACTATATCTGGTTTACAATTATAATCATTGCTAAAATCTTAATCAAATTTTTAAAAATCTTTTGGTCCTAACAAAGTTTCTTAAAATATTGTTCTAATTGCTTCTTCTCCTTCCTTATCAGTTATTAGTGTTACTCTCTTTCTCTTTACAAAAAAACTAAAATAAGTTGGAAATTCAAATTCTGCAACAGATAAACAAAATCTTTTATCAAATCGATGTGATGGTACAATAAATATACCTGGTACATCCAAACCTAAATTGATGCTATCTTTCAATGTTTCAGGAACCATACTGAATTGTATTGCACCAACTTTTGTCATTATAACACTTCCTCCTCTAGGTAATTTAATTTTATTTGATAAGTCACTCTCAGAAAATTATGATTCAGAATTTAGAAGTATAGGATTTTTTATTTGATTAGATTATCTTGCATCTTCACTTTGACTATCATTCTCAGAACCATCATCATGATGAGAACTAGTCATTGAAGCATATTCAAGAACTTCTTATTCATTAACAAAATGACAAGCCATTTTAATCTGATAAATAATTATTTATTTGATCGCAATCTAAGTAATACTATATAAATGATTTTAGTTTAGTTTGTTATTTAGAATATAATTTATTTATTTGATAATTATAATATATTTCTTAAAAAGGGATTATAAACTTATTATGAATTATTCATAAGAATTTTAAGTGTAGAAATTTTTTGAGCCATCACAAGATGTTATCAAAATGATTGCCAAAAATGAATTCCTATATATTGCATATTCAAATGAGATTATTGTACTATCAATAAAGCGTTTAACTCAAAGAAAGGATATTATTAAAAAAAAAATCAACATACCTAAATTTCAAACATTTGATACTTTAACTAGTGCTTTTAATGATAATGAACAAACTAAATTTATTGCATTAGCATATCGTGAAGATTCTTACCCTATATTATATAGCAGCAATCTTGAAAAAAGAATTATATCACTTAATTCTGAATAACCATAAATTAAGGATTTCTATGTTATGGAAGAATAAATAATTGTTTTATGGAATAATGGGGCTTTAGTTATAGATTAATAATTAATGTTTGATAATGTAAAAGCGATATCATGTTGGAATAATAATTTGGCTGTGTATAGAAATAATGAGCTTTTAATTGGAAATATAAAATTAAATTTGAATTAAGAGTATAAAGATGAAATGATTTATGCACATTCTCTTTTAGTTTTATATAATTCATCTTAAATTCTTATTTATGATGATAAAAATACTTTTGAGATACCATTTCCTGGTGCATTATAAATAGAAATTATAGATGAAGATACTTTATATATATTATGTGGAACTTAAATATAGAGTCTTAAAATTAGATCTTAAGAAAAATAGATTAAATTACAATTGACTTTTATGAGCAAGTTTTATCCAATTAATGAATAAGATTTCTTATTCAAAAATGGTAATATTATGATCTCTAATAAATGGAGTAAAATCAATAGAGTAATTTCGGTTTGTAAATCATACAATCAAATTTTAGAGTTTGCTTGTCTTAAAGAATAAGTAGGATAATCAATAAATTGTATTATTATGGAAAAAGATCCATAAGAACTTTTCAGATTAATGATTTAACCTTAATTAAATAGTAATTTTTAATAACCACTTAATATCAATGATTTTAAGATATATTACTATTATCTCAAAAAGGAAATTATGTGTTTAGAAATTGCTAAATAATTATATGAAAAAAAAAATAAAGTTTAAGATTAATTACTAAAATAATATAAATTTGAAGACTTATAAAAAGCAACTGGTAAAGCTATATTGAATTTATTAATGTTAATGGAATAACATGAAGTATACAAAGACTTTTATAATCATATTTATATATCTTATCTTGAGTCAATTAAACCAACAAATGATAAAATTAAAATTTAGATTGCTGCAGTAAAAAATAAGTTTGTACCAAGTCTCTTAAGAAAAGAAGATATTTGCCCAATCTGTAAATAATAATTAATTACATGGGTTACATGTCCAACTCATAGATTTATTAGATGTTAAACTACAATTGAACCAGTCTATTTATAATAATTATTTGTTTGTAAAGGATGTGACTTACAATCTATAGAGTCTATTAAAGTCTGTCCAGTATGTGGTTGTGAGATGAAAAGATTATTAAAATAATGAATTTAATTAACTAATATATAAATAATATATGTAATTCATTCAGAGGAAGTATTTAGACTATACATCATTTTTTTTGTTTTATAAATATTAAATTAAATTAACTAAGCATGATTACTAATTTTAGTATAACTTAATATTTTCTATATAAAATTATTATTTAAGATGAATCATAATGAGTAATAATTTGATTGATTTTTATGTGTTATTATTCATAAATGGATGTTTTAATTCATTTTAAATTTATATTAATCAATCTAATAGATGAAAGATTAAGGTAATTGAATTAGAGATTTAATTAAATTATTTTTATTGAATGTTTGATTGGAATAATATTAATTTATTTTGGTTTGAATATCATTTCAAATGATTATCACGAACTCTAAAAATAGTAATGAAATTATTATGATTAATTAAATAAAAAATGCGTCATTTTAATATAAGTTTAAAAAATAATGCGCATGATAATAGGCACTAATTAAGGAAATTTATCAATTTATGATCTAATTTATAAATATCCAGGAAAATGCATTCTCTTCATGTTAAGCTTAGTGATGAACCAGAATTATCTTCAGTATGTTCAGCATTACTTCTTGCATTCATTGAAAATTCCAGAGTTTTGAGATATTGTTCTGGAGGTGGAGATTATACAAACACTCAAAATGATTTTGGAGATCATCAATTAGAAATGGATGTATAATGTGAATTGAATGTAAATACAGAATTGAAGAAAACAGGATTTGTTAGTCATACAGCAAGTGAAGAAACACCAGAAGTAAATAGATAATCATAATTATTCTTAGATGAAGCTACTTTCTGAAGGTGGGAAGTATATAGTGACATTTGATCCATTGGATGGAAGTTCTATTATTGGAACCAATTTTGCTGTGGGCACAATAGTTGCTATTTGGAAATCAGATGAAAATCTATTAATAGGAAAAAGAGGAAGAGACATGGTATCTGCTTGTTGTTGTTTATATGGAAGTAGAACAAATGTTGTATTCTGGAATGAGAAGGAATAAAAGGTCTAAGAATATACATTATTTGGTATGGCATTAATTTTGATTTTGTTTAGATGGTGATAAATAAGGACATTGGGAATTAACAAAAGACAATATCAAGATTAAACCAAAAGGCAAGTTATTCAGTCCTGGAAATACAAGATGTATAGCTGAACATATTCCTTACAGAGAAGTTGTAGATTATTGGATTCATAATGGTTATACATTGAGATATTCAGGTGGAATGGCACCAGATATATGTTAGATCTTTTTGAAAGAAGTAGGAGTATTCTCTTGTTTTGGTGATGCAAAAAATCCATCAAAATTGAGATACCTTTATGAATGTGCTCCACTTTCTTTCTTAACAGAGAAAGCTGAAGGAAAGTCTTTCAATGGTAAACATTCTGTACTTGATACAGAAATCACAGGATATCAACAAAAGAGTGAAATCATTGTAGGTAGTGCAGATGAAATAGAATTTTTCAAGAGTGTTTGGAAGAAACATGGACTTTTAAAAGAATGATTTGTTTATTAAATATAATAAAATTGTTATAAATTTTAATTATTTAAAATGAAAAATAATGGAAATTGTTTATATTTAAATTATCAATAATAAATTCTAATCAATTCATTCAATTCTTATATAAGTTAAGGATCTTTCACTTTTAAAAAGTTAACTATATTAATCTCATCAAATAATTGTTTCCGAGAATATAATGCAGATTAATTACTAATTCCACTATTAACTATTTACTATTATTCAAATCTCTATTGACTTGGAGTTTTCTTTAATTATTATAATTTATTTATTGGCATTTCATTATGTAATTTTTCACTGCTTTAACTTCGATTAACTAATTAATCTCCTGATTTATCATTCTTACTTCCTCCTGCACTAACCTACCTTAAAATTCTTGAAGAGCTTTTTGAATCCTTTGAAACAGAATAAGATCTCTATTATTATGGTTATCTCTTGTCTAATTCATATTAAATAAACTAATGTAAAGGTGATTTGATATATTTCATTAAAAATTCTGTATTCATTAATGACATGTTGAGTTAATTGATACATCTTTCATAATCATTCGGATTTAATTAAGGTACTAAAATTAATATATTAAATAATATACCAAATTCTAAAAGTAATTGAAATGACTTTTCTTATGCTTATTATATTTGAGGAGTAGCTGCTAATAAAATCAAACTATCATCCAAATCGAGTTTGCTTAAATTATATGTAGGATTTAAATTGTAATATAGATGATTTAAACACAAAGTCAATACTTGATCTGTGTTTAGATATACTGTAAATTCCAATTTTTGTTAATCAAATTTATTTAGATCTATAATCTAGTTATTAATAATATACCATTGAATTCACATAAGAGAATTTTATTTCCTTTACTTGCTACTAAATTAACTAATTTCAATGGTTCTAGACCAAATTATGAAAGTTACAATTAAAAATAAAGAGCAATAATTCTTAAATTTAATTCAGGATCAATATCTTCTAATTTAAGATAAATTTTCAAGACTTTATCTTCCATTTTAGCTACTAATTTCCATGTGAAATCTGAAAATTTAAATTATTATGTTTCTTTATTTATTATTGATGATAGATTTGATAATTTCCAATTTATACTTGGATGAGTTTAATAATTGATCTTCTTTGCCAATACAGTTTATTTTTGTTAAGTAATAATTTAAACTATGTCTTAACAATTCCTAATCTTTTATACTATCTATAAGAGTTCAGGATTATTCTTTTTACGATAATGTTTTAATGCTCTTTCTAATATCTCTTCAATAACTTTCTAGTTGATTTTATTGAGATCCATTGGATTAGATTAATATATAAGTAATAAATTTCTTGCTGTAAAGTTCATACATACATTTAACATCTAATACCACACTTCTGGAGAATCCTGAATGAAATTTCATTATTACTTCACATGCTTTCAACTTTTTGAATGCTTCATTTAAAAACAAAATGCAATTTTAAACACTGACTCTATCTAAAATGAGATCGCGAATTACAGTCTCTTAAAAGAATTCCATTTACAAATGATCTCCTAACCATAATAATCTCTATAGAGTTTAATCAGTGTATTTTTTCTGAATATCCAATTAATTATTGAGGAACTATTGAAAAACAGAGAAAGCTTCCATCGTTAGCCATTTTGGCATAGTGGCAGTATATACCTTTTCATAAGATTAATCTGCTTACAAGACCTTTTTTCTCAGTTTGGAGAGTCATACTTAAACACTTGCTAGCTTCAATGTAATGAGTTTATCCTTCTACTACAAAGCAAACGAATTCAGACATATATATTCGTTTATTAATTATATATAAAATAATTTCAAAAATTGTTTTAACTTCCTTAAAGAACTTAATTGATTAGATATTGAAATATTATCTTGAAACTCTATTCTTTAATTTGATGAATTGTATCTTGATCCAAAGTCTAATTACATAATATTATCAAGAGAAGTCTAAAAAAGGATTAGTAAACTCTAATATCTTTTTTGATTATCATATTTTTATTTAGTTCTAATTTCTTTTAGTTTTTATAGACTAATTATTATTCAACTCAGACAATTAAAATACTCTATTTTTTTGATGATATTTATAAGTAATAATTAAATTTATGAATTTACTCATAATTTTAGGAGATATCAAGTACACTAATTAATGAAATTTATCTTATGATAATGAATGTTTACCATAGTAAAATTATGTGATGTACTTAATGTTATTGTCATGATAATAAATAAGTGATATTAATTATATTTTATTTTCTAATAAATTGATGTAAGAAAAGCCTAATCAATAATAATAAGACAATGTTCAAAATACAATCAAATCATTATAAGATAAAATCTAAAATATTGAGAATTTGATAGAAAGGGGAAGTGATTGTATTATTATATAGTATGGATCACATAGTATAAAAATGAATAAAGCAAGCGGTAATTAGTTTATTTATATTTTATATAGAGATGCTTCCTAAAAAATTCAGAAATTTAATTGGCTATAAAGTATAATCATAACCAAAATAAAGTTAATCAACAGATCTTACTGTGATTGATGAAAGTCTTTTATTATTGGAACAAAAACTTATTTAGAAATGTGCATTAAAAGCATAACCTAAAAGTATGCGTGGAAAGCCAAGAGCAAAGATTGAAGTAGATTTACGTAACATTAGAGGATTTGTAGGCAAAAAGGAATAAAAATAACCATAATGCATTCTTGCTTAGATGATTGAAGATAAATCTGTTGTATTTGAGGATGATATTTTTACAGGGGAATATTTAGTAAGATAACCAATTAAACATGGATTTTTCAATTTAACAGATAATTACAGTATATAAGATGTGATAGAGGATCTATATAAATTAACATTATATGGATTGAGTTGTAAATTGGAAGTGAAGAATGTCTCTGATTATTATTGTATTTTAGTTATTCCTGACATTTTTCAAAGAATTTAAGTGAAAATGTTAGTAGATATGTTAATAAGATAATTGGGATTTAAAGGAATCTATTTACATTTAGAATCTGTATTATCTAGTTTTGGTGCTAATCTTTAATAATGTTGTGTTGTAGATATTGGATATGAGAAAATAAATATAACATGTGTAGATGATGGAGTTATTTTACCAGGAACATATGTAAGAAAGAATTTTGGTAGTAAAGATATTGATTTAGTATTGATGAGATAAATTACTAAAAGAAATGCTTGTGATTAAACAGTTCAATTATAAAGTAATAATTATGGAGATCTACTCTAAATGGAAAAACTTAAAGAAAAGGCTTGTTAATTAACTTAAAAAGAAGATAAACTCAATTATAATTATGAACTTCATTGTTTAAGAAATCAAAAGGAAAAGAGATTCTTTGTTTAGCATAATGATGGATTATATATATCTGCAAATACACTATTTGAATCTGAACCATTTAATGAAATTAGAAAGTAAGATATGCATGAATGTTTTGATTTTACAGGACGTCTATTTGAGATGTAATATGATCCAGAAGACAATTTCGAAGAACTCAGTGGAGGTATATAATTATGTTGGTATTGGGGTTCTAAAGAAAAAGAATAATAATATTTCATAGAAGGAAATCAAATGTTAAATCCTAATTATATGATCCCTCTAGATCATATGATTGCTTATTCTATTGCCTAAGTATAAGATCCAGAAATAAGACAAAAATTAGCAAATAATATTCTATTTACAGGAGGTGGAGCACATCTTATTGATCTTGTAGATGAAGTAGAAGCTTTATTGATTGAGAAATTCTAAGTGATGGAATTAAATGAAATTGAAAGAGTGGAAGTTAAAACAATTATTAGAGATGTTAGACCTATCAATATGGCATGGGTTGGAGCAACTGTATTACCTAAAACAGAAAGTGTTAGTGAATTATGGATTACAGCTGCTAGATGGTTAGGTAATTTAGAACCTCAAAAAGATGAATTGGAAGATATGATTAATTAATTTGATGGAGATGTTTAATAATTAGAAAAAAAATTAATTGCTTTTGCCAAAAAAGACAAAGAAAAAGATCGTAGTTGTGAATATGGACTTAAACATTTGAAAGAAAAGATTCCCTTTATTTGGTGATTTGTATAATTATATATATTTAAATGCAATCAATCATATCAATCAGAATCTTCAAATAATGCTCTTTGCATTCTTTAATTCCTTTATTAAGCAGGTGTAGGTTTAGGAGCTTCAGGTTTTTTAACTGGCTCAGATGGTTTAACTGGTTACTATTAAACAGTAGCTCTTGAAGGTGGTTTCAGATCTTCATCTGAGTCATCATCAAACATGTTTTTCTTTATTGATGGTTTCTATTAAGGAGGGGCAATTTATTATTATAATTAAACAGCAGGTTTAGGGGGTCAACTATAATAATTGAATCTTACTCAACTCTTTAGCCTGGCATAGGTAATTTCGGAGCTGAATCTTCTTCTTCATCACTAAACATATTCTTTCTTTATGGTTTAGCAATTGTTGGAGTGACTGCTACTTAAACAGTTGTTGTCTATGTATTAGATTTACCTATTATATATAATTAATATTTACCTCCAAAACCAGGAAGATTACTTATTTAAGCTGGTTATTATTATTATTTCTTTCCTCCTCCCAAAAGTGGATCATTAAAAAAATTGGGTAAACCTCTAAATCATATAAAAATATGAATTTACTTTTATTCAAATTCTTATCCTATATTCTTTTTTGTTAATGGATCTTATTAAGTTGGTTTATTCTAAGTTATACTTGGTAGTTATTGTTGAGTAATAGTCACTTGAATATCTTTTTTTTCAGTTTTCACTTCCAAAGTAACTGGGACTTCAAAATCTCCTTATTTATTAAATTTAATTGATTCTCTAAATGATGTTCTATCGATTACTACTTCAGCCTTTTAAGTTTATTAAGTTTTCTCCTTTATAACAAATGTTGGTTTAGCTGATTTCTTATTAGAATCATCATCATCAAAATCAATTGCTTGTCTTCCTCTAGCTTTCTTTTTTTACACAATTGGTCTTTCTGCTTATTATTCAACAAATTCAGATTCATTTTCTCTTTCATTTTTTTTAATGTCCTTCATTGTGACTTATTCTCCAGGAGGCTTCATAAACATATTCAAATTCAATTTATTTTGTAATTATTAAATAGAAGGTCTAACTGGTGGTTCTTCAGTAGGTACAGTTAATTATTCAGTTGGTTTTACGGAAATTTGAGGCTTCTTCTTTTTTTCATCATCTGAATCTTCAAAAGCATTTCTTTAAGTAGTTAATTTAGGAGGAGGTACTTATTATTTTGTTTATTATTATTATTATTATTATTATTATTATTATTAAGCATACATAGCAGCAATTTTATCTGCATTTGCTTTTTAAAGAGTCTCTTCTTCTGTTTCATCAAATAACTATTTTTTAGGAGCAGGCTTAGTACTTGATATTCTAGGCTATACTCTAAAATCTTGATCTTCTTCCTCCTTTATAACAACAGCTACTGGTTTCTAATTTTATTCTTGTTTTGCAACTCCATCAGTTAGTAGGTTATTGAATTTGTTTTTATTTGTAGTTGTAGATTTAAATAACCCACCATCATTATCATCATCATCATCTTCATCAAACAAACTCATTATTTTATCTTTTTCTCTTGCATAAGTAGGTGCTCCAATTACATTTGGTGGTTAAAATACTTTTACTGGTTATTATGAATTTCTTTATTCAGGTGGTTATTCCTATTAAGATTAGTATGGTTATTATTACTAAATTGGTTATTAATAGGGTTGATTTTCTTCTCTCTTTTTTTAAATTATTGAATTTAGCTAATCTTAAAGAGTTTAAGGAGGTGGTTATTATAATATTGGCTATTATATTGATGGTTATTAATAATAAGGTTATTAGGTAGGAGGTGGTGGAGGTGGAGGAGGATCAACTACTGTTGGTCTCTGTGTTTGTGAAGCAGTTTGAAGAGGAGGTTGTGGTTGAACTCCTGGTTATTGTGGTTATTGATATGGTGGTGCAAAGGCTAAATTAAATTCTGCCTTTTATTGAGGGTTTGTAAACCCGAATTATTAATCCATCATTGAATTTCCTAGAGCAGAATTTGTTCGTGTAATAAATTAATTGTTGTCTCCAGTATATGAGATTTAAGATTAATCTTATCTGATAGATGATCTAATTTGCTACTGATTTTATGGTGGAATCAATTAAGACTATTAATTATTGAAAGATTGTTATTAAGGTTGTGCTTCAGATTATCTATATATTGGTGCAGGGGCAGATTGACGTACTGGCTCTTAGATAGGAGCTTCATCAAAGTCATCAAAAAGACCTAAGTATGGTATAGAGTATTACCAATAAATTTGTTGTTGTTGAATTAGGGTGTGCCAAACATGGCAGGCAATTTAACAGACTTACTCACAGTACCACTAGTAGTAGCTGCAGAGAAGACAGAGATTGATTTATCATCTCTGTCATCAAATATGTCATCTAGGGAATTTAAGAATTTTTATACCATCTTATGCCATCTATTGTAAATCAAGTGATTATAATGCCATGCCTAAAGCTTTTGTGTACTTTTGAGCTGTAGTGAGTCCATCATCTTTGTTTTATGAAGGTGCAGCCTTTGGAGGGGCTTCTTATGGAGGAGCCATTCTCTTTAATGATCTAGACAACAAAATACTTATTCAGTAAAACGACTATCACTCAAAGTTAGAAATTTATTGAAGGCTTGATTAATTTGAGCATGGATAGAGTTAGCTGAATGTTAAACTGATCGGATATCGGATGACACAGCTCCAAATTTTGTAAGGAGATTGGTACTCATTTGATCTAATTTAACGAAGGTCTAAAGTAAGTTAGGGTATTTCATTATTCATACTTTATTATCTTGATCTAGGGTCCATTGGTTGATTTGACTTCTCAAAGTTGTCAAGTCAGCCATATTAATTAATAATTATATAACAATATATTGAATATTCTCAATGTTAATCCACAAAACTATATTTATATAGTATCTTCATAAATTAAATAATGAATTGAAGTATTTCATATAGGATTTAATGGGGTTCAATTGATATATTTATATCTATATACAACTTAAATAGATATGAAATCTATCTATACCTGATGATAATTTTGTTTCAAGAAAGATAGTTAATTGTATAAAAGATAAAAAATTTGAAAAATTAAAAATTTAACATCATTATGAAAAATTGGAAAATGAAGTACAGGGTAACTTATAAGACATAATGAAATTCTGATGCTGATTATAGAGTTGTAAATTAATTAATNTTAAGATTAATCTTATCTGATAGATGATCTAATTTGCTACTGATTTTATGGTGGAATCAATTAAGACTATTAATTATTGAAAGATTGTTATTAAGGTTGTGCTTCAGATTATCTATATATTGGTGCAGGGGCAGATTGACGTACTGGCTCTTAGATAGGAGCTTCATCAAAGTCATCAAAAAGACCTAAGTATGGTATAGAGTATTACCAATAAATTTGTTGTTGTTGAATTAGGGTGTGCCAAACATGGCAGGCAATTTAACAGACTTACTCACAGTACCACTAGTAGTAGCTGCAGAGAAGACAGAGATTGATTTATCATCTCTGTCATCAAATATGTCATCTAGGGAATTTAAGAATTTTTATACCATCTTATGCCATCTATTGTAAATCAAGTGATTATAATGCCATGCCTAAAGCTTTTGTGTACTTTTGAGCTGTAGTGAGTCCATCATCTTTGTTTTATGAAGGTGCAGCCTTTGGAGGGGCTTCTTATGGAGGAGCCATTCTCTTTAATGATCTAGACAACAAAATACTTATTCAGTAAAACGACTATCACTCAAAGTTAGAAATTTATTGAAGGCTTGATTAATTTGAGCATGGATAGAGTTAGCTGAATGTTAAACTGATCGGATATCGGATGACACAGCTCCAAATTTTGTAAGGAGATTGGTACTCATTTGATCTAATTTAACGAAGGTCTAAAGTAAGTTAGGGTATTTCATTATTCATACTTTATTATCTTGATCTAGGGTCCATTGGTTGATTTGACTTCTCAAAGTTGTCAAGTCAGCCATATTAATTAATAATTATATAACAATATATTGAATATTCTCAATGTTAATCCACAAAACTATATTTATATAGTATCTTCATAAATTAAATAATGAATTGAAGTATTTCATATAGGATTTAATGGGGTTCAATTGATATATTTATATCTATATACCTGATGATAATTTTGTTTCAAGAAAGATAGTTAATTGTATAAAAGATAAAAAATTTGAAAAATTAAAAATTTAACATCATTATGAAAAATTGGAAAATGAAGTACAGGGTAACTTATAAGACATAATGAAATTCTGATGCTGATTATAGAGTTGTAAATTAATTAATAATTATTGGAATCAACTGAATTAAATCAAAAAATAGAAATGGTTAATATATTGATTGAGTTGGAGTATTGGGAGAAAGAGATTCACAAATTTTTATAATAAGATTTAGATGATACAGAATAATTATATTAATTAAATCTATTCAAATTTAAGAATTAGATGTGAAGCTATAGACTTGAACAATCAAGAAATTAGGATTAAATTGCCTTCTAATAATAAGATTAAATTATACATTTATGAATTTAGAATGATAAAAAGAATATTTATCCTTTAAATTTAAATTTGAAACTCTCGGCTATATTAAATTGATACGACATTGCTATTTTCAAATTAATTAAGATTAAATGATTCTTTAGATTTGAACATGAGAAATTACTCAAATAATTTGAATCATAATGTTCAAACTTCTTTAGTTTAGATTGAAGTTAATGTTAAATATATGATTATTTTAACCTCTAATTTATTTATATCAATAAATTTATAAAAATATTGTTTCATTAAGTTTCAGAGTTAGAATTTAGATTAAGATATTAAATCTATGCATTCAGAGATTAAGAAACTACAATGATTTAAAATATAATAAGATGATTAACAAGATGAGTTATATAATCAATTTTAATATTTGAAAAAAAAACAATAAGAGAATAATCTAATAATCAAGGAAATAAATTAAGAAAGTAACTTAGTAAGTATTGCTACTTATTAAAATTGAATAAAGTATTTAATTTAAAGTATATGACAATAGAAATACCAAGTCAATTATCAAAAAAATAGTCATATTAATAAATTAATCTAAAATAAGAACGTTGATAGATATCAAATAATAGAAAAATAAAAGAATAAAAGGGGAAATATTATAATAAATAATTCATTAATTAAAGAATAGATAAGAATAAAAGATGAAGGGCATTAGAAGATTACAAAACTTAAAAAAAGATCATGGATCTCACATCAACATTATTAATAATATATGATATTAGGTGAATATTAAATAAGAGATAAAACTTAGATAATTGATAAGATCATCAATTTAAAAATAGTAAACAACTTTTATAACTTAATTCTAATAATATATAATTTAGAAAAACAATACTAACTAATTATGCCATAATAATTACAACTTGAATCTATAAATCAGCATAGGTAATAATTGTCTTACCTAATACAATTTTATAAAAATTTGGTATTTGAATATATATAGTAAATATTCGAAATTTTTATTAGTAGTTTAAATTAAATATATGAATAGATATCAATAGTATAATAAAATAAGATAATATCATACTTTATTATATGTATAGTTCTAATAAGATATAATAAGACATTAACAGTATGATAAGAACATATATAATCGTTTCATAAAATAAGTTGATGAATTGAGTAATCTCAAATATTAAAATTATTAGTTTTGTTGTTGTATATAATATATAAATCTTCTCTTGTACTTAATATTTTGAAATAAAGATTTTCCATTAAAAAGTTATATATTTTAAGTGTCGCAATTATGTAATTAAATAATTAATGTTTTCAAAGAAATTACAAATAATTCTTTAGTATATAATAAAAATTTGTTTATTGTTTTGGTAATTTATTTATTTATTTATTCATATATATTTTGATGTTCAAATATCAAAAAAGAGAAGCTTAATTCTGCAAGAATACTTCTAAAAGTTTATTTACAAAATTAGATTACTTTGCTTAACGTCCTCAATTTTAAGTATTAAAAAAGACTTCCTTCAGTACAGCATTTGGGTACTTACTTACAATAATGTTATCAACGATTTGTGTATTTTATCTATATATTTAAATGGATGAACTCACAAAGTAATCTAATCCATAAGTCATCATTTCAGACAATCAACCCCTAAACACTCCAGTATAAACAATATATATATAAAATATAGGTAATTTACTTATCCAGAAGCAATTTTACTTTTGTAATTAGCGTATCTAATGCACTTTTACAATCTTTTGATAAAAATTTGAAATATTATAATCTGACTATAAATTAATGTCATAGAAAAAGAAGCTATGATGAAGAAAATAGCAGGTCTAATGTTTCATTAGAGTATAATAAATAATTAAAAAAAGGTGTTTCAATTATAAAATAGAACCTTGTGATTTGGAAAAGCATTTTGTAACAGATTTTTAAAAAACCTATTTCTAAAAGTTTAAATTATCTACTATGTATTGTCTAAATCCAGAATAATGGGATTAAAGACCTATAGTAATATATAAATATAATAAATATAGTAACTTTAAGGTCATTCATAAAGTGATAACTTTTAATTTGTAACTATTAATTTAAATCTATGCAAAAACAGCACAAATTATAAGGAATGTAGTCCAATTGAAGAAATTCAAAAAGGACTTGTAAGTTCATACTATGCAATTTATTTGTCTGATGTCTTAATTAAAATGTAAAATCCTGGAAGGCCATATGATGATGTAATCACAATTTAAAATACTTAATTTTCTTATGCTAAATCCTAACAAATGCATTCCTTATTTAAGATAGTCAATACAGAAACTGATGTTGGTTTGATTAATAAAGATGTATTGATAGATGAAACTATATTGTAATCAGCAACAAAGGAATATTCAGAGTCTTATAATGGATATTATTTAGCTAATAATCTTCTATATTTAGAATAAAGAGAAACTATATACTATAGATCATATATTAAATTATAAACTATTTTGGGTAATGTAGGAGGTCTGTGGTAAATCATTTCTTTAGTTATTTCTGCTATATTTGGACCTGTCTTATTTACATACATGAATTTATCACTTGTAAGTAAGTTTTTTAGAATTGAAAATAATAAATCTAAAAATTAATTTGATAAATAGATACTAAATGATGATGAAATAAAAGAAATGAATATGATAGGTTCAGATTAATAAACCAAAAATTTATCAATAATTCAAAATAGTAATCAAACAAAATTAAAATAATATCTAAAGAAAAAAAAGAATCCAATTAGTATTTCTTTTAAGGATGCATTATTAATGTATTTAGGATGTTTAGGAAACAATTAAAAAATATATAGATTTGCTATTTAAAAAATAATGATGAAATTAGATGTTGCTTATATTATTAAAAAATTACATGAAATTGATAAACTTAAAAGTATTTTGATGACAAATGAATAAGTAAAATTATTTAATTATATTCCTAAACCATTAATTCCAAGTGATATATTTGATATCGGATTTAAAAAATAATACAATCCTAATACTAGTTCTAATTAAGCAGAATCTATATCTATATTTGAAGAAGAGAAAACTGAAATTTAAAAATTGGAAGATTCTTTTCATGCCTATTAGAAAATTCGATAAAAAGAAAATCCATCTAATTTAGATTAAGTTATTATAGAATAGATGGATGAAGAAATTAAAGCCTTTTTTGATTGTATGAGTAAAAAATAAAGTGGTCTTATGTATCCTTTATCACCAAGATTTGATTCAATACCTTAAAGTTAAAGGGAAGAGGAAAATTTAATAATAAATTAAGAACCTTAGGCAGGAAAAGTATTAACAAGAAAAAAATGATAAATGAATCAATTATAATTCAATTTTTAATTATTTTATGAATTCTAATTATAAATTTATTAATAAAAGATTTCTATATATTATCTGATTATATATATAAATATAGTAATACTTATATATATATATATAATCAATGTAAAATAGTGTTAATTATTTTATATAAAAATATCAAATTTATATTGAATTAATAAATAGGATTATGTAATAGCTTAATTATAACAAATCATTATATCTTACATATATAATATATATTTCATTATGTTTTGTAAAATAGATAAGCTGTTTTATCAATGTAAAAGTAGATAAATCTTCTTTTTTCATGAATTGAATGACATCCAAAATTTTTACCAAAAAATACATGCCAATATGGTTCAAAATTACTATCTAAATACTTCTTAAGATGCTCTGCCATCTTAATATAAGTTATGAAACTGTTACCTTTTATCCATCTTTAGCTTCAAATGTTTTCAAACAACTTTATGTTTCATTTATAGCACCTTCAAGAATGTCATCAGGACAATCAGGTGGCCATAACACTCTAGCACCTAAGTACATTCTATATTAGTTTGTTGTTTGAGATGACATTTTTATTAATTAATTAAAATATATTTATATCAGATAACAAAATCCAATAGTTCAAATTTGATAACTTAAAAATACAAATACTTATTATCTATTATTAAATTTATAGTTTTTAGAATTATTTTGTGTGTATTTAACATATATTTACCATATATGAGAATATTTATATTTAATTCTTTTAAAATCAATAAAATTTGTAATATATTATGAATTTTAATTAATAAAATACTAAATAAATATTTATTGTAATGATAAGATAAGATTTTAATCATTTATTTAAAGTTAAACTTATTAAAAATGAAACATTTATATTCATCATTCTCTTCCTAACACTAATGTAATTAGATCTCCAGCCATGACTTCCTTAAAAAATATTAATTAATTACTTCTACAAAAACAGAACAATCATTGTTCTTTGTATCATTTTTTGATAATGTATATATATGATTATCATATGAGGCAAAGACAGATCTATCAAAACCACAGCTATAAGATTTAAATTTCTTTTATGGCAAAAGACTATATTTATAAATCTTTATATACTTACTCTATTTAATTTTTCTTACAAGATTTAGCTGCATTTTTATTACTTGCAGATTATCCACATTAATAATATTTATTATATCCCCAAGAAAGAAATTGTTCACTTTAATTACTTTTACATATAACTCTTATTACACAATGATAAGCACCAAGTTAAAAATCTCTAAAATGATAGGAATATTATATATACTTAATTTCATATTCATTTTCAATATTAATTCTAATTGGATCTAATAAATGAACAATAATTTGATCATCCAATTCTGGGCATTTTAGAAATCCAAAAACTTCATGTTCATTAGAACCCCACATATAAAAATTGTTTTCTAAGGAAAGTGCTCCAAAACAAGAATAACCTGCCTAAATTTATTTTGCCTTAAGATTTATTTTTCTTGGAACCAATTAGGAATTTGATTATTCAACACATTATAAATTAATAGCTTCTTTCTAAGCATTCAATACTTTAATAATATTATCCCCAAACATATTTTACATCTTACCCCAAGTATAAACATCACCTAAATCAGATCTGCATATTGAAATTTCTTCCCCAGCAGAAATATCAACTACAAATATCTAATTATTCTTGAAATAAGAGATTTATTAAGGTTATATAGAACTAATAGTCATTCCTATTTTATATTATTTTATTATTTTTACCATTTCCTAATTAACCATGTTTATTGAATCCCCATGATAAAACATTACCATCAACAGTGAGTGCTAATGAATGATATAATCCACAAGCTATTTTAGTAATTGCTCTATCTGTATTAATATGATATGGTGGACTAATATCAAAATCTTTGATAGGATCTACATCAAAATGTTAAGTAATGGTTTCATCATAAAAATTAAGTATGCTACCCCATTAACAGGCCTGAAATCTAGTATTCACCATTGCCACTGTACTAAGACTCATATAAACATATACTCTTTTTTTATTGATACATTTCTTATTTGTTATCTTTCCAACAATACTAAACTATAATCTTCAATTAATAGATAACTTTTATCTTCCTCATCTATTATTTATGGTATTTAGAATAATTCTAAAAATTGTATTGTATCATTAATTAAAATAGAATTAATTGTTCCTTATAAAAAAAGAGAAAGAGGTTCTTAATATTTAACATATAATTTGATTGGAAACAATTCAAGTTCAGAAGACCACCCATTTTTATTTTAAGCTTCTATGGATAGGTATATCATTTCATTGAATGGTAATTCACCTTTATTTAATGGATGATTTCTTGTAAAGGTTAATTTTTACTATTATACTTATTCTTTATTATTTCCAAATTCAATTACAATTCTTTTTGCTGGTTACAATGATAATGATTAATCATATATATCTAATTAATAAATCCTATAAAGAGTTATTTCACATCCAAATTCTTCTGGTTTATTGAAACTAATATTAATACAATATTAATCTTAAGGAACATTTTATATAAATATTTCTCTTATAATATCAGGTGGTAATGGTTATTTAATTTAATCAAATAACTGTTCAATAATTTAAGGTTAAGTAATAACTTATTATTCAGCTTAGTTTTACTCTCCATGAATTTATCTTCTGGGTTATTAAGTTTATATATCATATCGATCATTTGGTCTTCTCTACTTGCAGATTATAATGTCCCTTTAAGAGACTCCTATTTCTAAGAAATGTACATTAAACATCTGAGATAATTCACGCATGATATTTTTGATTCTTTGATTATTACCATAATAATTTTCATTCAATCTAATAAAATTCTTATTTTCATAACTCATAAATTTTTGCATTACTTCTCTCATACAAATTTAAAGTTATTAATATTTTTCTTCTAAATTCTATAATAAACTCTGTTATTATAATTAAAGCTAATTTGTATCCTATTCTCTAAATGTAGCTTCATTGATTGATAACCTGATATTTTTTAAATCATCTTCCATTTTAATAATAGGATCAATTATTTATATTTTGATACCTTTAGGTGCTGAAAATAATTCTGGATTTAGATTGTTTGTATTTTATATTTGATTCATATTTATAAAATAATAAAAATTCTAAAATCAAATAGTCTTATATCATGATTTTTTATATTATTCCAGTTTCTATTAAGCTTCATCAACTTAAGCACTAATATGTTAGAGTTTGTCTTTGAGACTTTAATTTTCCTTTCTAAGATTTATGTACAATGAATCTAATTATTCTTTCATATTATTTGCTTTTGGACTTTCTAGGAATGGTCTTGGCTAAGATGGTATTGAGTAATATTAATTAGTAGGGGAAGACTATGTACTATTATGATTTATATTACATATTGCTAGTTGTTGAATGGGGTTTGTAATTAAATTACTGGAATATTTCTTTAGGCAGAATTTGTTTGTTAGAAATACATTAATTAGTGGATATAATTTATATTAGTTAAATACATTTATATTAATCCTATTCCACTGTTCTAATTATATATCTATTAAAAATATGTTCATTTATGTTATTACATTATTTTAGTTCTCATTCATTTACATTTATATAATTATAGATTCTATATAATGATATAGAAATAAGAAATATATATATCATTTATTAATTTCTATTATTATGAAAAATCAAAAATCAAATGGATTATCATTATTCATTGATTCTTATTCTGAATCATTAACATCATCTTTCTTTGGAGGATCTTCTTATTTGAATTAAAAGCCACTAATTTATGATTTTTATTATTATTAAGCTGCACTAGCTGGTTTAAATGATTATTCTTAGAATAATGGTTATTAAGTATCATTGCCTAACCATTGTTAAGCAAGATTTTAAGATTTTTATGTTTAATTTAAATTCTAATTATTTGTAATAGTTTAATTCATTAATTTTTATTATGTTTAATTCATAGATGGTACTTTAAATTATTATCCAGTTTAACCAAATGCTTAAGATTAATTAACAACAGATTTAGAAGGATTTCCAAAGAAATTCTCCATTTAATCAAAATCATCAAAATTATTTAATTCATCATTTTATTTTAAATTTAGTTTTGGAATTGATGGTTAAATAGGTTCTAAAACATCACCAAATTCATTATGTTTAACAGATACAAATTTCCTTTCTTCAGGTTTAGCCTCCCTTTACATATTCCATACATTCCATTTTTCTCTATTTTAATTCTTCTATGCCTATTCTGCTTCCAATTATTTCTTTCTTTTTGCTTCTTCCAATTTTGCTAATCTATCTGCCTCTTCTTAAAGTTCTCTTTAAGTTTTGCCTCTCTCTTTTTTTCCTCCTCTCTATTTGAATAAATCAATCTTTGTATTCACTCCAGCATTAGGATCAACATCTTAAGGTAATGTAGATTCTAATACATACAATAATCTCCATACTAAATATGTATTGCATAATCCATGAATTAATTCAAAAGCTAAAACCATATATACCCACAATGATCCATAGAATACTTTTTTTTCTAAATCTCCTACAAAATCACCTAAAGCTAAAATATAAGATTGACTAATAATTCCATAAAGAAGTAGTTCTGAAGATATCTCTTTAATTCTTAAGAACCAATCTTTCATAAGGAAACATGTTGCAAAACCAATAAGAGCTCTAGGTATAATAATAAGTAATATTTATTAGAATGGATCATCAACATATATCATAGCATAAGCAATAAAAACCTTTTTGATAAAATCTTATTGACTCATAAAAACACGACGTTTACGATCATGATCATGACAACCATCTGTCAAAGTACCAAACATAGATTTAACTTCTGATTCTGTGCCAAAATAATCTCTAAAAAATGCTAATAAAAAAAATGATGCTTAAACTAAAATAATAAAAAGTAATAAGATTAAGGCTATTACTGTGTTAGTACCACTCCAATTTGAAGCCATAGAATTGTATTTAACATTATGTAAACAACTAATTAAAAGTTCTAATAAAAAAACTTCATAAAATTTGAAAAAATAACTAAATTCTAACTTATCCAAAAATACTTCAAAAACATAAAATACATATCGATGATATACTAATTTAGTGAATGCATAAACAATTAATGAAATAGCTAGATAAAACAAGAATAATCCTCCAGTATTATTGATAACTTAATAAGTTAAACCAGCCATTGAGAATCTTCTTAAAGACAATAGATATTCTTCAGTATGTTATTATAGAAAATTTGGTAGTATATATAAATTACTATATCTTAAATCTACAAGTAACATTTCTGAATTTAAAGGATAAGATCTCACATTTATATAATATAGAGTACATATTACTTATAATACTTCTACAGTTTTCCAAATTCTATATTATTAATCTAAGAATCCTGCTCCAATCATTAATATCCAATTTAATATTTATAAACCATATGCTAAGTTTCTAAGAAGAGTAAAGAATTCAATTTCTGCGTCATTATAAAATTCTTTATCTTCTAAATCTATAGTTTTGGTGATCTTTTCAGGATTAATAGCCACATCATAATAATTAGTCAATTTTGTTTGATCTTTCAAAGTAACTGTAAGACTTTGTGATACAACATTTTTTAAGAAAGTAAATTAAATAGAAATTGTTTAATTTGAACCACTATTATTTACAAATTCATAAGAATAATCTTGTTCTGTAAATCCATTAATGGATAAAGTAAATAATGTACTAATATTCTTAACAATAATATCATCATATTTAATTTCATCAGTAAATGTAAGTTAGATGAGTTATGGATCTAGAATAAATGATTTTAATTCAAATTCCCATCCTAATGTATCAAAACATTCAGAAGGTCCTTCATTTTATACAAGTCTACAATTAGCACCTTCTTCTATTGCACATTCTCTACTACAACCATCATCATTAGCAAGATTACCATCATCACATTTTTCATTAATTGATACCAAACCATCTCCACATTTATCTTCAATCTTAATACATTTATCTTCTATAGGTCTATAACCTAATTTACACTTTATACATGTATTTAATTCAAAATTACATGCTAAACACAAATCTCCCATATCACAGAATTTACAAGAACCAAAAGGAGAATAATAATCATCACAACTTGTACATAATGTTTCTGTCTCACATACTGTACAATGAATAGGACATTTCTTACACCATTATCCTTTTAATTCATGTTCTTTAATGTAATATCCATCTGAACATTTCAATACACATTAAGTTCCATCCAAAACATAAGGAGATTTACATCTAAAACATTAAGCATTATTATAACATCTCATACAATTATCTCCACATTTTAAACAAGCTTACATAAATGGATCAGCATAATAATTATCACCACAATCATCTGTACATGATGTCTCAGCTTTATAATATCCATGATAACATAATTGACATCCATCAATATCTGTATCTGTACATATTGCACAATTTGTAATACAAGGATAACATTCATCCCTAGTAACATCATCCTACATCAAGACTTATGAACAACCAAAAGATGTTTCAATTAAACATAAACTACTACAACCATCTCCATTTCTAACATTACCATCATCACATTCTTCTTTGGCATCTCTAACATTATTTCCACAAGTAACAATACAAATATCTTTTTTGGTCAAATCACCTCCCTCACAAGAATATGACAATTCAACCTTACAATTACTACTACATCCATCTCCATCTATTAAATTACCATCATCACATTCTTCTACATCAATCACTTTCTTACTATCTCCACATATAGGTTAACACTTAATTTTGGTTGGACAATCCCAACCAATTTCAATTTTACAACTAGCATTACATCCATCTCCATCTACAATATTACCATCATCACAATCTTCATTTAATGAATGAGATTGTCCATTTCCACATATATCAACACTACATACAGAAGGTTATACTGAATTATCACATACAAATCCCATTGTAATAACACATAAATAACACCCATCACCACTTGCATTATTACCATCATCACATTCTTCATTTCCAGAAACTATGCCATTTGGACAAGTTTTTACACAGATATCAGGTGATGTAGGTGAACCACCAGAACATTCATAATACAAATCAACTTTGCAACTTGTGCATCCATCATTAGGACTAAGATTACCATCATCACAATCCTCAATTTATTGTTTTTTGCCATCTCCACAATTATTACATATATCTGGATTCCCACCATTACATGTCCATGAGGGTTCTATTTAACATGTACTACTACACCCATCTAGACTAACTGTGTTACCGTCATCACAAAATTCATAAGGTTCTTTTTTACTATTACCACACATATGACATTAACTTGGATTATTTGCATCACATGTCCAACCTACTTCAACTAAACATAAATAACATCCATCATATTAAATAGTGTTTCCATCATCACAAATCTCATTTATTGATTTAGCTGGTATCACATTCCTAACACCATTACCACAATATTAAGTACATATTGTACCTGAACAATCCCATCCTGCATCTATTACACATCCAGTACATCCATCAAAATCCATCACATTACCATCATCACATTGTTCACCAGCATCTAAACTACCATTTCCACATATAAGTATACAAGCACTCATTTATAATGGAACTGCACTACACATCCAATCAGGTTCAATTTAACAAGATGAATCACATCCATCACCATTAGAAGTATTACCATCATCACATTATTCAGTTTATGAAAATGCAACATCATTATTCAATTTCCCATTACCACATAATAATGTACATTAAGATGGAAATGAATAACCACATTCCCATAAATCATTATCAACTGCACAATCTGAGCATCCATCATTTAATACATTATTACCATCATCACATTCCTCTGTAAAACTTAATGCAGCTGGTGTCAAAACTTCATCTCTAACACCATTACCACAATATTTAACACAAGTTGTCAATTAATAATCTGTTGCTGGAGAACAATTATATCCCTTTTCATAAACACAACTAGAACTACAACCATCTCCATCAGTAGTTCCATTATCATCACAATCCTCAGTAGGAGGTTCTTTATAACCATTTCCACAAGCAGCTTTTATGCAAATTTAACTAGGATTTACATAATAACTTTATGATGAATCACAAAATGCACAGAAATTATGACTTGTCATATCAGTTATTAAATAATAATTGGCAGAACAAGTACTAGTACTACACAAAAATGTAGAATCCAATTTTGCAGCTAAACTACAAACATAGCAATAATTTTCAGAAGATGTTAAACTATATCTTCCAATTGTGCAATCTGTCTAACAAGGACTGTTCATAAATATTTAAAATCCTTCTTCAAATCTGAGTAGTCTTAATTATATAGTATCTTAATAAGGGTTTAGTGCATCTCCAATGTAACATTTATCAGATCCATTATATTTTGTACTAATTGTAGCTGTATAAGTAATTTAAACATATCCACTTAAAATTGAACCATCTGGTGCTACAATATGATAATGGGATAGAGTATTAGTCTAACTTTATAAGCTTCCTGCAAAAGCGACTGATACTTATATAAAATACCACTTATCCACCTGACAATCAAATTAGGCTATTAATTTAGGCACTGTTTCCAAAGTTAATAAAATTCCTAATTTACCATTAGATTGTAGTGCCAATTTTATAGAAAATAAGTTTACTGCTCCTGATGTTTATCTTTAAAACAATATAATATCTGCTGCAAATTGAGGTAAACTCTTCTAAAGAATATAGGTTCCAAAAGTATAAGATCTTGTAGTAGTAGTCCATTTAGCAACTGGAATAGTTAGAACAGGATTAGATAAATCCAGTTCATAATATGTAAATTTCATATTTTATTGTAAAGTTAGGGTTCCTGAACTTGCAAGGTTGGTAACAGTGTTTTTATCTACTTTATCAAAACGATATAAATAGCATCCTGCATTGGTTTTTCCTTCTAGGAAGTAAGCTAATTTAAATATATTTTCATCTATAGCCTCATAGTAATTAGGCATCCAATTTAACTTTTTAATGTCCCCGCAAAAACTATCTTATGACCCCCAGTACAATGCTTCAATAGCCGTGTCTGTTGACAATGGTGTATTGAAATTAACCTTTGAAGCTGAGAATTTCTTTTGTTGCCAAAATATTTATTTAGTTTCCCAAGTGCTTATTTCTAATATATTGTTATTAAAGATTACTTAATTCTCCAATAGTATAATCTAAACCTGCATAAATGAACATCCAATCACCTGTATATGCAGCAGCCATCTAAGTAATATCTGTGTAAAGTATAGGATCACTAGGTGATTCTGAGTATCCTAAATAGAATCCTCTATTAACTGAGTCAAGTGAAAAGTACACTGCCAATCTAATTCCTTCTGTACTTGTAGGGATTGTATCTGCAGTATCCATACTTACCCGAAGAATACCATAGGTTTTACCACCCAATGTAGGTGCACTAGGAGGTTTAAGCCAAAAAGAGACAGAGAACTTGACAGCATCTTCTGTAGTAGCACCTAAGGTAGCAAAAGGGAATTTAATAAGGGAAGCTCCAGGAACTAGAAAATGAATTTAAATGTAAACCTGGAGGTGTGCAGACCCCACTAGTTTATGTTGTACCAATCAATGTAACAGGAGTGGCACATGGTTATCCATTTAAGTAATGCAGCAATAAAAAAAGAGTTAACATAATCAGTATAATAAATTATAAAAAAATTAATGTATAAAATGTAAAATTTTAAGGTATTCCAAAAATAAGCAAGAAATTATAAATGAGTTGAAATCACTAAAAATTTTAACACTACAATAATATAAATTTGATGCAAACTTTAAGACATTATGAAGCTATGGCTGAAGAAGTTAGAAAAATAATGATATCAGGAAAGCCTATTCCACCAGATTATTAGGAGGTCATTGAAGAATTCTTACCAACAGAAGATAAATATCCTTCTAGAAGAGTTATTACTGTGTATGAATATCCAGACAGCAATCCAGCTCTATTTTTGGAAAATAAAAGGGGATTTCGATTGTAATTCATGTTTCTTTTCCTTTCAAACGAATTGGCTGCTTAGTATAGATTTTATTCAAATAGATTTTATGAAGATGTTATGAACAATGGACCTCTTAAATGGTAGATTGCAAGATTCTATTTAGAAGTGGCAGATAATATGGTATTTATAAAGACCAGAGGACAAAGGGCTCCAAATATGTTGCAAAAAATTCAGCATGGAATATAGACTCAACCTTTATGTGTGTTTCATTTTAATTTGAAAATGAGAGTATTGTTATTTATAATTTTTAAGACTCTTTTGCATATTTTGGAATAAGGTAATTGGTGTATTAGAGTTGTATGGGGTCCTGCTGTTGATGTACCTTTACATGGTGGAGATGCAGAAAAAGTAGAGAATATAATTGCAAAAACAGAACCAAAATTAGAAATATAAAAGAAGGAAGAAATGGAATAAGAAGTTATTAAGAAGATATAAATAAATGAAGAGGAGATCAAAAGCAAGAGTTCCTTTTACATCAAGCCTATTGAATATTATAGTAGATTGGCATAATAAACAGTATAGAAATTGAAAGAAGAGAATTAAAAGAAGAAAGCATGAATAATTTAATAATCCTATTTTATTATAATAATATTAATAAATGCAAATAAAGGAAAATTTATATAATTGGCTTTGTTCATTAAAAGTCCTACCTTAGGATGGAAAGAAATATGCAGACAAAGTGGAAATTAGCAAAGCATCATTATCTCAATTAGAAAATGGCATTGTTTTTGGATAATTGCTCAGGGAAATTGTGAAGTTACGAAACAGGTTCCTTTATTAATCAATTTAAAAGACCTTCGACTCCCTTGGCAAAGTTAGACACTCTCAAAGATAATTAGTAGAAATCCTCAATCTTATACAATTGGAAGATTCTATGCGAAGAATATATGAAGGTCGATATCCAGATTGATTAAGATACTAAGGCTTTGATTCTAGGGGGTGATAAGGAAATGATACATCAATTACTTTTGGAGATTTATGATAAATATTATAGAGGTTAATAACAATCGTAAGTGTCATAATAATCTTAAATGTTAGATGACTCATTATTAAGTTTGGGTGGAAACACTAAACTTTTAGCTAACAGTAAAATCTCCCAAGGTATATAATTGATTAAATTTTATTTAGCAAATTAATAAGTTGATTTATCAAAATTAGATCCAAAAAAAGATTTAAATAAAACATCAAATTGTTTAGAATTTTTTATAGTTGCTTTGGCTAAGAACTTGTAACTGTCAATCAAATAATCTGCTGCTTTATTTACTAATAATAACAAATATCTTGCTCACATATTGGCAAAAGGAGTAAAGGGTGTATTTGAACCAATTGTTGCCTTTTATAAAGAAACTTATGCAAATGGAAATTAATTAATTAAGTTATTTAATGAGGATTCCACTAAAAAATCTCTTACATTTGCATTATAAGTATTTTATTATATATTAACATTATTATCAGGCTCTTAAACCAGGATTAATATCCAAATCATTTGATGTAGCTTATGAATCAGTTCGTTTATTCACTAGATTAGGTTCTATGATACCAGTATAATTATTAAGAGAATGGTTCCTTGAAGATTAAGGAGGATTACATACAGCATTGATGGGTACTAGGAGACATCCAGAATTAGTGTCATTTCATGTTGAGATGATATAATAGTTTGCTAGAAATAATTTTGTTGAAGTATTTACAACAGGGATTAGAAATGTATTACCTGAAACAAAAGATTTCATAAATTCAATAGAATTAATATATATTCCTTTAAGTTAAAATTAAGAATTAGTTTCAACTGGTATTTTGAATGATTGGGTTACTTAATCTATAGGAATAGCAGAAAATGAATTTAAAAATACAATTGATACTAGAATATCTTCACTTAATTTTTTAAGTGAAGTACTTGGCAATATAGATTTAGATGAATCATTGACAAATACAATCATAGCTTTATTAAAAAAAGGATCTAGAGATAAATCATAATCTCTTTCTTTAATGTGTCTTAATCATTTATTTAAGTTACTTAATCATTTCAGTCTATAAAAGAGCAATTTTGCTCCACTTATATATAAAAAGTAAATACCATGTTAATTGTGTTTAGTTTAACATTGTCATTGGTGGAAAATCATGATAACCAATTAATAAGAGAATATATATTGAATAATTTCATTCATATCTTTTCAACCATGGAAGCAGTACCAATTAATTTAGTACTTGAGAATTTGATCAAATAAATGTAAACATCAGAGGGAGTAACTTATATATTGAATACATTTGATATGCACTTCTTTATGTTTGTATCAAATCTAAATATAGGAATTAAGAATGCTATTTAATTGTTAGATTTTTTAGCTAAAATATTTTTAAATAATCTAGTTTATTAGAGTTTATCTTCTGAAATCATAATTAATATATTATCAAAGAATGTAGAGAATTAAACTATGTAAGAATTTATATTAAAGTTTGTGAAAATTGCATTGGCTATGTTTTTTGCATCTGAAAAAAAGAGATAGACAAAGGATCCAATTGGTGCATAAAAACGTAATTAAATAGTTGAAATTGTTAGAACAATTATATAATTTTAATAATAATTATTAAATGAGAAAATAAAACCATTAATTGCACATACAAATATTCAAATAAAATAATTTAGTAAAAGAAATTCAAAAGGAATGATGGCAATATTAGAATTATTTGGAAATGCTGAGAGAATATTAGAATAATATGAGATTGAATATCGTGAATAATAAGCAAGTAAATTGTAAGGACCTCCTGAAGATGATGATTAATTAGTTCCATTTAATTCTCGATCTATAGGATCTATTAAATTATCAAAAGAAGAATAATATTCTTTAGCTTCATTAAAAACTACTAAAGCAGATCCTAAAGTACTAGAAAAATTAGAAACATTAAAGAAATAATTTGATGATAGAACTACAAGTGAGGCATAAAAAATAGAATAAATGAAAGAAGCTTAATAGAAATAAAAGACCAATCTTAGAAAATAATTAGAAAAGAGATCAATTGAATAAGGTGTTTCAATTACTAAAGATAGAGAAACTAATTTAGTATTTAAAGATGGATCTAAAAGTGCAGCTTAGCCAAATAAACATGGATTAACAGAATATGAAGTATGGGATTTATAATTAGAAGAAGATAGAGAACGATATTTAGTTGAATAACTCTTTAGAAAATATCATAAGATATTTAAATATGTTTTCTTTAAATATGCTAATTCAGGAAATAAAATTATAAAACCAAAAGATTTTGATGAATTAAAAGATTAATCAGATACTATAAATGAACCTGAATTGTGGGCATTTCTTAAAGATTATGAATTAGTATTTAAAGTATCTAGAGAATAAGTACATGCTTTAATGAGATCTATTGCAATTTAACTTTTGAAATGTAAAACTGAATTGACAAATTTCAATTATGAAGGATTTAAACATATTATTACTTAATATGCTTGTATTCTATTTACTAAGAAAACTAAATATATTTAACCACATACTTGTATTGAAATGATGATTCAAAGAATGAAATAAGTTACAGCAGCAAAAGGATAGAATACTTAACTTTATGATGATCCAGATAATATGTTTTTTGATTAAAAAGATGTTATTAAAGAATTCAATAAAAAATTAGCTGAAGATCCAAAATATGTTTTACCTGAAGGTTATAAAACTTAGAAGGAAGAGATTATTAAATTTAATTATGCATTTGAATTATAAGATTCAAATACAATTGCATATTCAATTTTAGATGATATTGTTTTTAAAATTTGTAATTGTCATTTAATTGAGCCAATAACCTCTAAAGAATTCTAACTTGTATGTAGACCAAATATGTTGGGATATGTAGAATCCAAAGTTAAATAAAATTTAGAAAAAGATCATTATATGGAATAAAAGAATAAATCAATGAGGAAATCTGCTTCTGTTGCATAATCTTTGACAAATGTACCAACTTAACCAAAGAGAAATTTAGAAATAGAACCATTTAGATAATATAGTTTGGGTATCAAATTAGAATTGGCAAAGATACCATTTAATTAACATAAATAGAGATTATTAGTTGAACAGGTAGCTGATGTTTTGGAAGATATGATATTTGCAGTAGAAAACAATTAAAAAACTATTACAAGAAAATGGAATATTGTAAATAAGGTTTAATAGGATAAATTGGAAGAAAAAAAGAAGGAAGATGAAGAATAAAGATTGAGAGATGAAAAAATCTAAAAAAATCATGAATAAGCAAAAGCAAAATTGGAAAAATTGAAAAAAGAAAGATAATAAAAATAAAAGGAAGAGGAAGCTAAGGCTGCTTAGAAAGATCCAAAGAAAATTCGTTAAGAAGAAAAATAAAAAGAATAAGAAGCATATTTGAAATAATAAAAAGATAAAATTGCTTAAAAATAAAAGGAAGAGGAATAAGAAAGAATTAAAAGAGAATTATTAGAAAAAAAATAGAAAGCTGAAGAAATCTAGAGAAAGAAGGAGGAATTCAAATTATTTAATCAAAAAAAAATTGAATAATATGGAGAAATCTTTAAGGCTGAATAAATTAAAATTTAAATGGCAGCTGAAGAAAGAAAATAAATGGAAATAGATCATTAAAAAATGCATGAAGCTCTTTATAAAAATATAGAAAAGAAAGGTGAATAAATAAAAGTAAAAGAAAAGGCAACAAGTGAATTAATTGTAAAATTATTTAGAAATTAAACTTATTAAACAATTTTCACTAATAATAACTTTAAATTAAGTTATTTATATGAATTATTGTAATTGGAATATTTTAAATCTATTGAAATGATTGATTTTAAATAAATTCCATTAAAATTATGGATGTGGTTTGGAGATAGATTCAGAATTTATCCTGATATTATATCACAAATTGAATTCATTAGAGTCTTTAATGCTATTACATATAGATCTAATGAAATACCAGCATCTTTAGATTATGTAGAATTTTTAGAAGCTCTCTTTAGAATAAGTATAAAAGGATATGAATTCTTTAATAAATTAGCAAAAAGCATTAAAGAACCAAAACCATAAAAATAAGAGAATTAAGAATAGCCTTAAGATTAATCTCCAAAATCAATAAAAAGAACTTAATAAACAAAAGAGTTTATGCTGAATAGAATTAAAGAAGTATAATCAGAATAAGAGAAAAGATTAGAAGCAGCAAAAAAGGAATTAGAAGAAAAAAAGAAAATGGATAAAGAAGCATTGATTTTAGATAATTATTAAGCATTAAATGATATAATAGGAACTGATAATATTTCAGGATAAAATTTTAATGATTAGACTTTGGATGCATTAATCACTTATTTGGCATTACCAAACGACAAAACTGGAATTGAGTTGAGATTCAGATATTTGATGGAAGTAGAAGCTAAAAAGAAACCAAATAAAATAAGAAAACAAGGTAATAAATAAATTTTATAGTTTAGATGCATCTAAAAGATTAGAAGAGGATATCAATCAATGGAAAGAGATAAAAACAGTGGAATAAAATAGATAGCCAATTTCGACAAGTATTCATAATATTGATAATATTAGAAAAATCAAAGTAAAGTCCCAATAAACCTTAAGTATAATAAGATCCAATACTACCTTAGAATAACGAGGAAAATTAAGAATAAGAATAAGAATAATAAGATAATTGATTAGTATAAATTATAAATTTTATTAAAATATTAAATTTAGTGTGACTTCAACATTAAATTTATTTATTAGAATTTATTGATTTTTTTTAATTTTATCAAATTTTAAAACAAAATTACTTGAAAAAGAAACTATGAGATATATGAATTAAAATGATATAAGATTCTGCAAATATTTCTTACTTCCTTAAATAATAATAATTCTTATTGATTTATAAAAATGGATTATTTATTATAATAATTAAATTTAGCAAATCATATAACAAATCTATGGGATGTGTTCAAAATAAAGTTCCAAGTGCTGAAATTTCTATAATTATATTGAGTCCTCCTATCTGTGATTCACCATCAATTGAATTTACACTAAAACCATATTACAATGAGTAATTTCCTGCTGCTCATTTGCCTACTAATACATCTGTTAAATACTTTCATACAAAATTCATTTAATAGAAAAGATTAACTTGGTCCACAAGATGTTAATCAATTAAAGATAAGAAAGAGATATATAATAATCAACCTTCTAATAGTTGTCCATACTTTTGAGATTCATTAGTTAATTTATATTGATTTAGTTAATTTATATTGATTTAGTTAATTGATATTAGTATATATATATAAATACATAAAATTGTTTAAAAAAATGAGAATGGCAGAGATTTTGAGATGTTTTTTAAAAATATTAAATAAATAGTAAAATCAATTTTTCCAATCGAATAAAAAGAAAGGTTTTTACAGTTTTTTTATAAACTTAAAATGAATCAGTGCTTATTACTTAATAATTTGATTAAGTTAAATAATTAAATATATTTTCTTTTCTGATGCAAGATTTTAAACCTGGAGATATAATTGCTTAAGATTATCAAATTTTGAGTTTATTATCGCAAGGTTCATTTGGAAAAGTATATTTGGGCAGATCATAATCGATGAATCTGAAAGTGGCGATAAAAGTTGAAAAGAGTGAAGTTTCCTACTTTAATAGTTTAACTCATGAAGTATAACTAAAAACTAAAAGATATATAGGTAGAAGTTTTGAAACTCTTGCAAGATGTTTAATAAGTGCCTAAAATTTATTGGTTTGGATAAGAGATGAATCTCAAAATAATGATACAAAACCTTTTAGGCAAGGATCTAACTCATTATTATAAGAAGCTTAAAAGGTTTTCTTATGAATGTGTATGTAACATTGCTTATCAAATGATAAGTATTTTGGAATAAACTCATGCAAAGTATAACTAATTTAAAATTTAGAAATATAATACATAGAGATCTAAAGCCAGAAAATATACTTGGAGCATCTCTTTCAGACAAAATTTATTTAATAGATTTTGGTATAGCAAAGAATCTTTAATAGAACAAAAAGAGCAAAGAGAAAATTTCTTTCATAGGGACTACAAGATATGCAAGCTTGGCAGCACATCTTGGTAAAGAACAAAACAGAAAAGATGACCTTGAATCTTTGGGTTATATACTTATCTATTTTCTCAATGGCTAATTACCTTGGATGAATATAGAAAAACAAGACAGCGAAAGAATTGAAAAAATTGGTCTTATGAAACAAGATATCTCTCCTGAAGAATTGTGTGAGAATCTGCCTTCGCAAATATTAAAGTGATTTTGTTCCTCTATTCTTAGTATAGGTATATGAAATATGTCAAAGGACTATCAGTTAGAGTTAAACCCAATTATATATAATTGAAAGATTTATTTAAGGTTGAAAATTAAAATGATACTATGCCCTTTGATTGGAACAAAAAGATTAGAATTAATAAGAGAATGTAGTCAAATAAATCCATAAAATCATCTAAATCTGCAAAAATACTTAATAAATCGAAATCCTAATTTCATAAAACTTAAAATAATATTCAACAAGAATCATCATAAAAGTTAATAAATTAACCTTAAACACCTGTTTAAAAATAACATTAAACTTTTGTATTTCCTGATTAAAATGATAAAACACTTTATCATTCAAGTGATGAAAATTAACAATAAAATAGCATAAGTGATTAGAATAAAGAAAAAGAAAGCATAAAAGTAGGTTATTCTATAAGTTATGAACCATCTAAATTTTCAAGATATTCTATACATAATAAAAGTCCAATAATGCAGTAATAAAAGGAAAGAGCAAGAGTGTCAACTTTGGATGCAAATCCTCAAGATTACTTTATAATGAATTTTTAAACTGAGTAACAATTATAAGAATTAGAAAATTAAGATTTAGCAATCAAGTATGATAGGCTATATTATTAATCAATACTTTACAATCACAAAAATCCTATTCTAGAATTTAAAATTAGTAAGTGTCATATTTTTGATTGATTATTTTTTTGTATGAACAATATTTTTTCTCATAAAACATTTTAAGAAGATACAAATTAATTATCTCATACAAAATTATTTATTAATCATAACTAAGATATTTCTGACCTTTATAAGGAAATTTTAGATTATCTTTAGTATAATAATTAAATTAGAGAATTTCACATGAATCATCGTTAATCTAAATCTAAATATGAATTCGATGAAATGATGCAATTAATTGAAAATGATTCCCCTTTGTAAAGTGTTCATAAAAAGAATAGTTCAGCACTTAAGAATTTAGATTTATGTGAAATACTGAATGATGAAACTGAATAATTTAATTATTCTGCTAAAAGCCTATCAGAAACTTAGTCGAAAACTCAAATATGACTTTCGTTTATTTGTTGGTGACTAATTAAAATATACTGATTAAACATAATGAATAATTATATTTTTTCAGATTTATAAGTCTCAATTTTATTGTTTTAAATTAATATTTAAAATAAATAATGGGCTGCATGAACTCTAAAACTTCTTATAAATCTTAACCTCATTCATCTACAAAGACTCAGATATAAATCTAATAGAATACTCAAGACGAAAGTCCTTATGTGATTAAAAAGAACCCAATATTTCAAAGAAGAGCCTCCTCAAAATCCATCGTTAGTCCTTTATAAACTGCCTCTTTTATTCACAGAAATAAGTGAATCATAAACTTAGAATGATCTTTCTTTTATATTACAACCCTTAATTTATAAATATACAATTCTTTATATTATAACCAACAATAAAATATCAGAAAGTTCTCAATTTGATTAACAATCTCTAAAAGTTAGATTGAATATTATCTAAAGCGAGCTTAATAAGATCAGTTATAAATGTGGAACCAACTATTAATTTAATAAATTGAGTGAGTTTTAATTGTTATTTATTTTAAGTTGAGACATGATAAAATAATATTCATAATTCAATATTTATCAAAAATAATTTATGTAAATCAATAGCTTTTTCTTTTATATTTCCTAATTACAATTTTCCTACTCAAAATCATATAATTACTACAATAACAACCCCAAAAGTAAATACATATATGAAAGTGCTCAAATCTCTTTCTAAAATATAATAGAGAATTCAGTTTTTGTATTTTTAAGAATTTCCTATAATTAAATTCCAGATTAAAAATTCCATATAAGGCTAGTTCTGTTTATTATTTAATCTAATTAATATTTTGATTGATTTCTTCATTTAATTTCAAATTATACATAGTGGCTCTTCTTTTTCTGGAACAATCAAATCGTTTCGTTTTAAACATCCTTTAAAAAATTGACACTATTTTAAATTTGGGAAAGTTATAGTATATATTCTGCTTCGATTTAAAAATTCGTCATTTATTATAAAGTGTATTCTTTACAATCATAAAAAACTGGTTATTGCATAATAAGTTCTTAAATAAATTAATGGAACATAAAATTATCTGTAGAATCTGCAATTTGCCAATAAAGATTGATTTTCTTAAATTACACAACGAAACTTGCAAAACTCGTGCTGAGTATAGAAGAAAGGAAATCAAATTGAATTTACAAGTTGCCAAAGTTTGTGAAAATGCTTATAAAAAAAAGCACTAAATTCATTCAAGGGGTTAAAAATAGTATTGAATTTCTATCTAAAATAGTCTTAATAGTCTTCGATTGAAATGGGATTAGATGTCACCTGAATATACATAGGAAATTTATTAAGAATATAAAATACTTCAAGTCTTAATTTCTTATGGTGAAAGAACATTAAATTCAGAGGTAGATGCTAAATGTATTTTAATATATATTTATATTAGATCATCTTATATCTCAAAATGAATTCATGTAAGCCTAACAAATTATAAGAAACCCTTAGATTTTGAATTTGATAGAGCAAATGAATAGTCTGATAAATTAGAGATTAGACTTATGCTATAAAAGTATTAAATTTTGTAATCCTAGCAAAATTTCAAAGCATTCCCAGCATTTCCTTTAGATTAAGCAAGTTCAGTAAAGACAGTCCTAAATCTAATAGTGAAACTCATAATAAAATGAACTCATTTTCTGATTATTTGAATTCTTCAAAGTATAAATTATGACATAAGTCAAGTTTTTCAGAAGATACACAATCAGATAGAAAAAGTATTTCTAGACCAGATACTCCAGTCAAATCAAATTCTATAATCAATAATCTAAGAAAAAGAGGTAAATTGTTAGAATGGCCAAAGAGATAGTCTACATTTTCATCAGAAGGTGATTAAATATCAGAAAAACCAAAACTTAAACAAGAAATATAAAAGAAAAGTTATTTTGCTAAAAGTGGAAGTTCAGATAGTGAAACAGATGATATTATAGATACTATTGTAGTAGTAAATAAATCAACATAAAGAGAGGATGATTCAAATTTTGAATCTGCTTGTTTTATGGAATTATAAAGAGGATACTTCTCTGATACTGAAATAATTAGATTAGATGTTAAGAATAAGATAAAAGAAAGAAATATAGGTTTAAAAGACTTTAATTTCATAAGATAAATAGGATAAGGTGCATATGGTAGTGTATTTTTAGTAAAAAGAATTATAACAGGAGACTTATATGCAATGAAAATAATTAATTGTTGTAATAAAAGATTTGAAAGATTGTTGGAATAACTTAAATAAGAGAGAAATATATTTGAAATTTTAACAGGTGATTATGTAGTCAAAGCTTATTACTCTTTTTAACATGAATCATCTTTATGTTTTGCTTAAGAATATATGATTGGAGGAGATTTCTCTAAAATTCTCATCAATGAAGGAGTAAATTATTAAATTTATTCTAGGCTTTTGATGAGAACATTGCTAGACATTATTTTTCTGAAATACTTATAGCTTTAGAATATTTACATAATAATAATATAATACATAGAGATTTAAAACCAGAAAATATATTGTTAGATTAATAAGGACATATTAAATTAGCTGACTTTGGTCTTAGTGAATTAGGAATCAATAAAAAAATGATTAAGTAATGTAGTCAATAGAGTTTTTCATAAAGTGATTTATCTCCTTCACCAATATATCAAATGAAAAAGGGAAGATCATTTAAAAAGTCAAATATAATTCCAGAGAATGCTGATAGAAGAATAATTGGAACTCCAGATTATATTGCTCCTGAAATTATAAGTGGTTAATCATTTTCACATAAATCTTAAGATTTTTGGTCACTTGGAATTATTTTATATGAATTTCTAGTTGGTATTCCTCCTTTTAATGATGAATCTGTTGAAAAGATTTATCAAAATATATTAAAAGGAGATATTGAATGGCCTGAAATTGGTAATGATCCAGAAGAATAAATATCATACTAAGCTTATGATTTGTTAAAATAATTATTAAATCCAGATTTTACATAAAGATTAGGATATGTATCAATTGATGAAATAAAAAATCATCCATTTTTAGCATCAATTAATTGGGAATAATTGAGAAATACTCCTGGTCCAATAATTCCTAAGATTAATTAGAATTTTTAAACTTTTGAGAATGTAACAGAAAAAGTTTAAAAGTTTTTAAAAAAAGGAGAAAGAAAATAAATATAAATTATAAATAAACTATAAGATGAATTAGAATATTTAGAAAGAATTGATTTACTAGTGGCAAAGAATGAAAATGAAGCTTAATTGATTTAATAATAATTATAATTATTTTAATGAATTAAAACTAAATTAAAATTGGCATTATTGGTGGATCATTTGATCCTCCTACAATTGGCCATTTATTAATGATAGCAGAATTAATAAATTAAAAAATCATATAGAAAATAGTTTTAGTACCATGTGGTAATAGAAAAGATAAATAATTAACAGATGGATTTCATAGATACAAAATGTTATAATTGCTTGTAGAAAGTATTTGAATATTTAAAGAACTAAAGATCAATTTAAAAATATAGATTTAGTTGTAATAGATGATTATGAATTATAAAATGGATAATTGGTGCCTACATATTATATGTTATAAAAAATGAGAGATAAATATTAAGATGTTTATTTTGTGATTGGCAGTGATTTAGTAAATAGTTTACCTAATTGGGTTGAAGGTTTAAAATTAATTGCAGAAACTAAATTTATTATTCTTAATAGAAGTTCACATAAAATCAATTAAAATGCAATTCTACCTCCTAATTATGAAATGGTGTAAGATTTTGAATTCGGAATTAGTTCTACTGAAATTAGAAAAAGGATTAAGAATTCTTGTACTCAATATCTAGATTGTTTAGGTATATTAACACCAGAAATTATAGAATACATTAAAGTAAATAATTTATATCAATCATGATGAAAATATATTTATTTTAATGATAATATGAAACAATGAGATAATTAGATATATCAAATTTAATAAAAACAATACTAAGATCATCATTCAAACTATTCTTATCTGTTCAAAAGTATTTTATATTTTATTCAATATTTGCTAATTCTCTATAGTATCGATTAAATAAAGTATCAACATGCTTTGATTTTTCTTCATATTATTGATTAATCTAAGATTTTTAAATACATCTTTTAACATGATTTATAGTAAATTATTCAATTTTTTGTAAAATTGGTTTTTATATATTAGTTAAATTTTGAGATAGTTTTCCTTTTACTACTAAATCATCAAGAAAAGCTTAAAATGTAAAATGAAATTGTTTGTCATTTTTAATAAATTTGTTAATCAAAGTATTTGTAAGTTATAATTCTTCAAATTCATCTCTAATATTCTTGCATTTTGTTAAAACTAAATTAATTGCATTATTCAAATCAACAGGATCATTTTCTTATAATTATAATTATAATTAAGTATTAGCTTTATAAGGTTTGATTGAACCTTATCTTAAAGAGGCTCTTCTGAATCCATTACTTTATTCTGTAGCTTCTTCAGTTTATTTATTGATAGTCTATTTCATAGAGACAATACGATTCTATGTCTAAGCATTGAATTTAAACTTTGGATTTTTAATTATTGAATTTTTTGTATGCTAAGTTTTTGATGTATCTCCACCAGGAGAGTTTTTTCCACTTACAGTAGAATCATTAATTTCATTATCCTCAGCTTCTAAATTAATCCTTGAATCTCCTAGTTTTTTGAGTTCTTTGATTGTTTTAACTGTTGTAGATTATATAATGTTCTAATCAATACTAGATTAATACATTTATTAAAAAATAATTATATCAATTTCATATGTGAATATTTAAAAAAATTACATATATTCATTAACTATATCTTCAATTATTTATAGTATATTTAATCATTAAGAAATTGAATATATTATCTTTATAATTGTTGATAATCTATAAAATTATAAACAATTAAATGAAAATATACTCAAATTCTTATATTATAAATAAATATATCATTGTTTTAATTCAAATTGATTTAAAATAAATATCATGATTTATTATATATAAGATTTAATCCTGATAATATTTGATTATTTATTTATTATTTTATGGAGAAAAAGTCTTAAAAACAATTATCTTTAGATACTTCTTATGACGACTATAATCAAAGAGATGATGAGGATTGTTCAGAAGCTGATAGAGGAAAATCAAAAAGAATGGATTTTAGAAGTAAATAAACTAAAAAACTGGAGAAATAGTTAACAAAATTAGATAAAATCTAGAATTCTTAGTAACCAGTAAGCATGGAAATATATTATTTACTAAAATTCTAATAAAACTTAATCTATTAAGTTACAAGTCTACATACCAGAATTATGAAAATTATTGAGAACTAGTTTGATTATTCCACATTATTATGATAAATAGATATAAAATTATAATATAATTATTTATAAAGTAACTAAAAATTATTATATTTGTTCATAATCAATTCCAATGTAAAATACTTATATAAAACAAATGATTTTAATTTAAATAACTTATACTTGATTTTAAACTCAATATATTTTAATTTTAATCATCTAAATATATTAGTTTTAGTAATTATGACTAAATAAATAATATTTAGTAAATATCATTATTATTATATGTTTTATTGTTAATATTCTATCTAATTTTTATGTAATTTGAAAACTATAAAGTTAATCAACAAAATTATAAAGCTCTTCAATTAAACAAATACATAACATTTGCTTATTGATTTAAATACATTTTCTAGAATGATTTAACAAATAAATCAAGCAAATTGAATTATTTCTAAAACCTTAGATTATTATTTTTAGTTTTGATCTAGTTATGAAAGATTCACATTCAAAGATATTTGCTAAAGAGCAATATAAACATTAAAGCATTATGTTTGACTTTATGATTTAATACTTATTATGTTTTGAAAAGAGTTGATCCTTAATGTATTCTAAGAATAGCAAATTGATTTTTTAAATCTATTATTGTTAGAATCTATTTAGATTTCTTAGTGTAGAATTGCCTTTGAAGAATCATCTAATTCTAGAATGTATAAAACATAGATCCATTAATTATATTAATTAAAATCAGTTTGAGTTACTACTATATTGAAATCTAAACTGATCAAGAACTTGACCAATTTTATCCTGATTCACCACCATACCATGTTTGATCTTCATATGTTACATCAATGAACCCTCAGATCCATAGGATTTATTGCAATTAGAGATTGTGCACACATGACTTCTAGGAATTTCAACTGCGCTTCTCCTATTCCTTTTCCGTTTATCCTCTAATGATATATCACTCTCTTAATCCTCTAAAACTTAGAATTTTTACAATTTAGACTTAATCTCATTTTTCTCTTAGTTCACTCTCTCTAACTAATACTTAATACTAATTATTTACATAAGAATGTAAAACAATATTGTAGTAATATAGTCTAATCGATTCTTTATAATAGTCAATTGGTCCTTGATCCTATTCAAAATTCTCGCTTTAATCCATTCTGAAATACTTTTTTTTTTTATTAATGAATCTAATTTATATGTTTTTTTAAAAGTAAACCAAATTTTCTGATAAATAATTAATTGTATTGTTTGCCACAAAGTAAACTAAAAAAAATATTGTTCTTATTTCTTTTTGAAATAGTTCTATCTACATAAATATACTTTGTCCTGTTAATGTGAATGCAAATTTTTGATTAATTAATGCATTTCCACTATTAGAGTATCATAATTATTTGTCAAATAAAAAATCTCCCCAAAATTTCTATTTCTTATAAATAAGTATAGTTAATCTGTTTTCTACATATATCAATCAACATAAAGGAAAATCCAACATCATACTTTTTTTTCTCCTAAATACTGCTATTTATGATTAATTGTGTTTGTTGAAATTTTATCTAAATAATTATGAATTAGTCTATATTATAAATGATATACAGAGTTCCTATCCAAATTGCATTCAAATATACTTTTTTTGTCTATTATTTCATTTATTCATTTGTGGAAATTTTTACCTCAAATTTATAATTATAAAATGTAAAACATATAAACAATTGATAACTTAGCATTAATAAATAACATTAAATATTTTATATGAACTTAAAATAATTTAAATTCCCTTAAAAAACTAAAAATATTATTATTTTTTATTGCAAATATAGATTTAATAATCTATGAAATCATTATTATAACAAATATCAATCAATTATACTAATCATCCAATAAAGAAGACAAACATTTGATCATTAAAATATTTTTGCAGATAATATGGAATATAAGAATTATACAAAATAATTATTAAGCATACTTATATTTTTTTTTTGTTTTTTCTTTAAATTATTTTTAGATATAATAAAGGATAAGTATAAGTTATTTCATTTTTCTATTTACTATTATTATGCTAATTAATTTATATAATATTAATATATTATTATTATTTACTATTTACATCTGTAAATAATATTTATTATATACGTAATTAAATTGAATGCCTAACACCATTTATTCTTTATAAGTTTTTAGAAACCTAGATGTTAATAGCATGATCTAAGCATATAATTATGCCTTGGAACATATTAATGAACTCTAAATTTAAATTGAACAATTAGAGAAGAGTGCAATTGATATTATAGTTGAAAAAGATTAGATGATAGAACATCTAGAATTACAATTACAACATTCTTCCAAAAGACCTAGTCTTAATAATCAAGAAGAAGTTATTCAATATAAGAAGTAACTAAATTTAGTTTAATTTTAGTCATATTTAGGAATTATAAACTAGATTGGAGCATTTATAAACAAAACATTATGAATAATTGTAAGAATAAGAAAAAGTGTGGAACTAATATTTATTAGATTAAATTGCATAGAATGAATTTACAGTTGATTAAAAATTAAAGAGTCATTTAGAATAAATTTTTATTTTAGAAGATAAAATAAATAAATTAGAAAATGAAGTAAAATATTCATTTTAAAGTAGTTAGAAATTAAGGAAAACATGTAAATATCTTTAATAAATTAAAATAAATAATTTAAAGAAACCAATTCTAAATTGGAAGAAATTCAAATTACTTAAAATAGATAATTACTTAAATTATAAATCGAATTAGAATAATTATAATAAAATAATTACAAAGAGAAAAATCAATATTTAGAATAAATTAACGTAATATATATTTATTAAATTATAATAGTCTACTCATTAAGAACTTTAAGAATTATAGTCATAAACTTCTGCATTTAAAATGTAAAATTAAAAATTAAATAATTAAAATAAAATCTATACTAATACAATTAATGAGCTGATGGTAAAGAAAACAGAATTAGAATTACTTATATAAACATAAAAATATGAAAAATAAGAATCTATTGGAAATGGCAAAGTAGGTGCATTTTCATCAATTGATTAATAAGGAGATAATCATCATATTAGAGAAGATATTAATACAACAGCATTTGATATTAATGAAGATACTATTGACATAAAATAAGAATTGGCATCTTTTTAATTTGATGAAAATAATGTTAATTTCAATCATTTAAAAAAAAGTTATTCTAATTATTCTTTTCATTCAGAGAAAAAAGATCCTATTGATTTAGAAAATCATCTAAAAAATTCAATAAAAACAATTAAATAATTGAATGCTTAAGTTTAATTACTTAATTAACAGATTAAAGTTTTGAGAAGATATAATATTAATTAAAATAATGCAAAAAAATATTTAAATATTATGGAATAGAATTACAATAATTCTGTCTAATTAAAATAAGAACAAATTAAAACTTTAGAAGACAAGATTACAATATAAAATTAAGAAATAGTGTATTTAAAATAAAAAGTAAAATAGTATACTCAAAAACTCATAAAATATAACAAAAAATTAATCAATAACCAAAGTAAATGAACTTTATTCATACTTTAAGCATTAAATTAAATAATATTAATGCTATCATTTTTTATAATATATTGTTTATGCATCATAATAATGATATTTAACATTCATAAAGCCATTGATTCTATAGCCATCATCATAGATTCTAAAGAACCTACAAGATCTTATCTAGCAGCAGGATTCAATTCATCATATTTCTTTTTTGTATCTTTTAAATTCTTTAAAATATTTAATAAATTTTACTTAAATTTATACAAGTAATGTTTATGCTGCAGAATAATCATTATTACTAAATTTAGTTTTTATTATTTCATCTAATTTTTTAGATGCTGCCTAAAATCTATTTTCATCTATTTGTTTCAAAACATTTTATTAAATGTTATGAGAATAATCTGCTTTATATTTTTATATTTCATTCTCATATTTCTCCTTTAATAATTATAAATGTTGCTTATTTTAATTATGTGTCCAAGTATTATTGTCATTCCTGAGGTATCTTTCAAAATTTCTAGTAACTTTTACAACTGATGTGTCTGATTTTTAAAAATAAATCACAGCTTAGTAAGGGTCTTTATCTAATTTTCTGAATCCCTTTTTGATCGAAAAGAATTCTGGATTCTGATTATCATTTTTAGAGGGAGCTTCTAATTGTTTAATTTTATCAATATTATCAAATACAGTTGCTTGTAGCTATTATTATAGATTAACACCAACAATAGCTAAAAAATAATTGATCTCAATCTTTTATTTCTTATCTTGCTTCAATTCCGGAAATTCCACTTATTTTGCATCTCCCACAGTCTATCCTAAAGAATATAATATTAGATACTCTGTTAATTTTTTGGAACTGGAAAAGATGCTTCTTATGATTATTACTTTTGTTAACCTGGGACTGGGAAATATGTAACATCACTTGTTTATTAAATTGGCTGACTTGGAGGTTGATATGATGGAGCTTGAACTTATTATTATACTGGTGGTGGTGGAGGAGGTGGAAGGTTCTACACAGGTGGAGGTGGAGGAGGTGGAAGGTTCTACACAGGTGGAGGAGGTGGGTTGTTTTAAACAGGAGGAGGAGGAGGTTAATATGCTGGTTTTGCTGGTGGTGGGTTAGGTGGATTTGTTGTTGGTTTAGCAGCAGGAGGACCAGGAGGCCTGGGTGGTGGAGGAGGTGGCTTATAAAATAATATGAGAATCATATACTGCTCCTTTGGGAGGAGGAGGAGGTGGTGGAGGTGGAGGAGGAGGAGGAGCGGCTTTATTGACTATAACTTTAGTATTTGGAGGAGCAGTTTATTATGATTATGCAGGTCCTGTTTCTTATTAATTTAACATGGCAAGCTTAGCTTAGAAATCTGCAGAGTTAGTAGGAGGAGGAGGTTTATTTTTAGCTTCATAAGCTGCTCGCTCTTCTGGAGTCATTTTTTGCAAGGCCAATTTGGCCTATCTTGCTTACAATTCTGCCATCATGGTTTTATAATAATATAAAATATGCAAATTCCATATATTTATAAAATCCTAATAATGAGGTTGATTATCATATTTTATCAACATCTATTTATATTTTTGTGAATATTTCTTGCTCTTTCTATAAATCAATTAAGGGTAGGTCATTGAGTTGAGCAAGTAATTTAGCTTTTCTATCATTATCTTAAGTCATTTATTATTTTTATTGCATTCCTTCTTCTTCTTTTTCGAGAATTTACAACCTAGCTTAAACTACTTCGAGTAATTATGAAATTAATTCTAGTTTCTTTTAGTCTAACGTTATTGATAAATAGATATACTGGGAGTATCTAGAGATATTTACATAGCCTATTTTAATTCAAGTACTTCTTATAGTTATTCATACTCCAATTTGATTTTTAGAATGAGCATTTTTTGGGCTTATTCTGCTAAAGGATTTTGTTCAACTTCTTATTCTTCTTCATCATCTTCTTCTTCTTCTTCATCATCTACTAATTATTGATAGGCTGCAATTTCTCTGCGTTTATTTTAATAGGACATTTCTGCTTTGAAAACTTAAAAATCTCCCAAGGCTAACAATTATTGTACATCAATTTCTTCTTCACCATCACTATTAAGTATTTGTTTGATAACCTTTATAAAGAGGATTACAATATTTACCTAAATTTGTAATTCATCAGAATTATCTAAGCCTAATGAACTGAAAAAGGAGTCATAGACAACTGCCATTTCAGTTTGAAATTGCTTGAATATATTATTTTGTTGTATTGAATTTTCTTCATCATCATCAAAATAAATGCAGTACTCATCAACAAATGAATTATATTGATTTTACCATGTAGGACTTGCCAACATTTAGAGAATGACTTCTTTTACCGTTAACTAAAATGAAATTTGGAATTATATACATAATCTGAAGACATGATTAATTATTTTATATATTAGAATACATTGATATCATTGAATAATTTCTCTAATTTCCTCTTCTTCTTATTCAGCCTTTTATTCTGGGAATCTGACTTTATCTGGGACTTCAATGGGAATTCCTTTCTTGCCTATTAAAAGATTAATAAAAATATAATACCAGATGGGTCATATGGTCTGTAGATCTTTACTTTGACTCCAATGATACCTTATTTGAAGAAGCAATGTCTGACAGCAACATCAATTAAATCTTTCTTTGGTTGACCTGTGGAGATGATGTAACCAGCTCTGTATTTCATTGACTTGGCTCTTTGTTATCCCAATTTACCAGAGATAATACATTCAGCACCAATAGCACCATCAGCCATAATTTATTTCAAAACTGCATTAGCAGCAGTTCTGACTGGTACTTAAGCAAGTAATTTTGTTTTGAGTGATTCAGCTTAGGCTGGTGCACATAAACCTTTTGATTGAACTCTGGCGACAATCAATTAAAGAGCCTCTAAAGTAGAAGATATAAAATAATATAATACCTTTGGCATATCCAAATCTCTTTTGGATTAAGCTTGTGAGTTCTCTTAATTTTCTTCCTTCTGGTCCTGTGACTCCTGCAGTGTTTGCAGCCTTGATTTCAATGTCTGTTTAGACTGGGGTTGTTCTGACAACAAATCCAGCATACCCAGCGTCAGTCAAAGCTCTGCTTAAAAAGGAGTGTAATTCAGCTTGGAAGACACCGTCTGCAACGAACTTCTTCTTTTTGTTCATTTATCTGGCTTTGCTCATGATTTTGTTTTTGATTTAAAAAAAAAATTTAATTAAGATTTTAGTTTACAAACAACAATGTATTTCATTAAGAAATTTTACATTAAATATATTTCAAAAAAAGAAATAAATGGAAAAATAATTATGCCTACAACATATGTAAATTATATAGTCAGTATGTCTTGAGAGAGAATGTTACAAATAATATTATTGTTGTTGTGAATGTCTTTTAGAAACTCATTAAAATCATTAACTCATGAATGCAAATGATTTTCAAGACCTTGAAAAATCAATTAAAGATTCATCATAGTAATTATTATAAGATATTGAATTCACTTAATAAATTGTTTTTGAATAATTGAATTCCTACAGAACTTTAGTTGATAATTATATTTCCAAACAAAATTAAATAAATAAAAAGGAATTCTCTATTATTCAATAATCTATTAGTTAAAGACTTTTAAAGATTAGACACCTTATTTTAAAAAAAGTACTAAATGAATTTCAAATTAAATTACTTTGGACTGAAGATGAAATTTAAGAAATTTCATAATATTTATAAGGTATTTAAATTTGTTAATAAATAAATAGACTTTGAAAATAAGGATTTCATTCAAAAATTAGCAGATTGGTAAGAAAAATTAAGAGAAGAACATAATTCTATTTTAAGTAGTATATAAATTGATATTGAAACAGAATAATGTGAAATAACAACACTTGAATAATAGGATTAATCTATTTATTATGGTTAAAATGTAAATGGAATGTTACATGGAAGAGGAATCATAATTGGTTAAACATTTATTTAGGATGGATTATTTAAAAATGGATAATTTGTATATGGTTTATGGTTGGTAGAGAATTAAGCAAAAGAAATTATATCAAAAGAAGGAGTAGTAGATGAATAAATTTAGAGATAAATGAAATCAATTATTGTATAAACTAACTATTTAAAAACAATAAAGGATTATGATGAATTAAAAACATCTAATATAAAAAGATTTTAATGGGATGAATAAGAATAAGAAAAGATATCTTAAATTCTATAAAATGTAATGAATCCTAAAGTAGTTAATCAACATAGATAATTATTACTCTATTTTGAAATTCCAGAAGAATATCATTATTTATAATTCATTAAATAATAAGATATTAAAAAAATAAATAAAGATTAATTATATTTTGGTAGTTTAATGGATGATAATTAAACATTACATGGAAGAGGTATATTTGATAGATAAATATTATAGGAATACTTTTTGAAGGAAATTATTCAATAAAAGATGGAATTTGGGAGGAAGGTGAATTCATTTGGGGTATATGGGTATCATTATTAAATAATCAATTATTTTAATACTATGGTACTATTACTTAAGAGTAATTAAAGTAATATGAAGAATTTAAACTTTTATAGAAAGAATATGAAAAACAAGAACAAGATGAGATGTAAATAATTTATTAATTTAGATAAAAATTAAATCATCAAAAGAAATTAAGATTTTTCAAAAGGATATATTAATTTATGGATACTTTAATTTCAGGTAAAAATCTTTATTATTAGTTTAGGTTATGTTCATAATGTAAAATTAAAGGAATTATATAACAAAAATAAATTAGATAAGGAAATTGATGTTAATGAGAAATATTTATAATTTGAAAATGAACCTGATATTATTAGAAATAATCATCAATTATATATAGGATTTTAGAGTGCAGATGGTAACCCTAATAGTATTGGATTTTATTGTGATTAAAATCTTATAGCTGGAGGATATTGGGAGAATGGAATATTATTATGGGGAACTTATCACAAATATATTAGTGAAATAGATCAAATAAATGTATAATAGAACATACCAAAAGAAATCTAAGAAAAAATATAAATAATCAAATGAACATATATATTTCTTCATTAAAATTCAAGAGTATTATTTTAGTAATCCATTATTGCATTTTTTAATTAAATATTTGGTATGAAATCACCCATAATAATTTTTCTTGTCTTTGGATCATAAGGTCCATTTACTCTTATACATTCAATTATAGAACATCTCTCATAAGTATGTCCACTACTAATTAAAGTAGGTTCATGCATCAAATCTTAGGTTATGATACATGTATAACATTCTACAGAAGGAGAAACATAATTTTCTTTAGTTCCTGGATATGATAATTTACTTAAATTAATTTAATGGCCATAGAATTTATTTAATTTCTCCTTTAATTTTAAGAATTCTAAGAATATATACAAAATATAATGCCTTTATAATTTTCTGATTATTCCAATTTAGATTTCAAAATAAGTCCTTATGAATAATTGTAATCAACACATTCCTACAATTATGGTTTTAACTAAATATGCTTTTAAGCTTTATTAATTTATTATTTCTATACCTTATATCAAAAAATTAACACCATCTGTTGCTTAAATCAAACATTTATCTTATTACCCCAAAATTAAATAAACTGTTCCCAATACAAAATAAGCTCTAACATTTTTATTATCCAATTATAAAGCTTGCATTGCATCTTTCTTTACATTAGTATAATCTGAGAGAGTTCGATAGGCAACTGCACGATTTGAATAATATATAGATTCTTTGTTATATAAATTCTATCTTTTATCAAATATAGTACAATTGCCTATGTATATGCAATGATGGCCTCTTTAAATAACTTTTACTGCATATATTGATTGCCCTCTTCTTTATATTTCATAGATTATTCTTTAATAACTGTTTCTGATTGATTTTCGATAAATTAAGGTACACTTATATTAACTTTAGGAGAATTATGTTTCTTATTAACATCACAGCAATTACCCATTCTATTTTATAATAAATATAAATATTCAATCTTATGTTTTATAAATATTCTATATTATAAAATTTACTCAAATATCAGAATCATATAACATTATAATAAAAACATATCATTCTCTGAATCTTTATCAATAAATATCAAAATATTCATTCAATTAATTGTATTATTAACATCTAAAAAATTATTAGATTCTATTATAAAATATACTTAAATTACATCTAATAAATAATCAATCTAAACTTAAATATAATTTGATCTATTCAATCAGCAACCTTTTTCAATAGCATCAAAAATGTGTTTGATTATATAGTTTCAACTTTTTAATAATTTAATATACTCTTTAAGTATTTAACACTTTGATATTGAAATGAGTTTTCAATAAAGATTAAACAAGAATAATATTGATATTTTTATTTTTCCACTTTAAAAAATGTTTTCTGTTTATTTAAGAGTATATTAATGTAAATACTAGAATATGGTAATATTTTAAACCAGAAATTTTTTCATTATATATTGATTTTAATAATATCATCATTTCTTTTATGTTCTGCAATAGGTTTTTTCTTGTTCTTAAATAATCTATCTATAATTAAGGTATCTTATTAATCAAATCTAACACAAAGATATTCTCCCAAAAATATGGTCATAATACTTAGTATAGTATTCATTATAAACCACATTTTATTATATTCAGAAGAGCTTAAAATACAACAAATAATGAAATGCCATAGATATAAGGAGAATATAAAATCTAACACTTTGCTTCCTTTTACTACAATAAAAATCTACAATTAAAAAATTCAATTTTACCAATCCACTTACAACCACTAAAATGTTGAAAATATTACTCAATAGATTGACACTGAAGTATGTATCATAATTATAGATTCCAAAATCCCAAACTTACCCTAGATGAAACTAATTATTATTGATTCATTTAATACTTTACTTATAATCCCACAGCAAAATCCAAAAATAGACATACTACTATCAAACCACTATAATATGTGCATAATAATGAGAATAATTGAGTAAGAATCATTTTACTATTGAAATTGTCTTTCTTTTTAAAACGTTCTTTCATTAAATAAATAAAATAACTATCATTAAACAAATTGAATTGATTTGTAATTCTATTCCAACTAATTTATTATAGAAACTGGCATTGAGGAACTTTAATTAGACAATATCTTACTTAGAGATTTTAAATATCAATGTACAATATTATTCTCCTTTTAATTATTGGATCTCTTCTAAGAATAAATCAAAACCATTATTGATCCCTTTGCAATCTCTTAAGTCTAATGTTAATTTTTATAGTTTTTATTTGCTTATTAAAATGGCTACCCAAGTCAGAATTGCGGTAAGTAAATTAGATATATCAGTTTGTTTTTCTTAACTATACTAATATTAATTTATACTCATTAAAAATGATTTAAGTTTAAGTTAAAGATTATAGATTCTTTAACTCTGTTACAAGCTTTTTAGTAGATATTTATTTGCTACTTATGTAAAATGTTTAAAGATATGCTGCTTTATAATTTTTTAAAAAGAGTTATAAATCATCAAACAAAATATTATTGCAATTTTTTAATTTTAAGATTTTCAAATGTGATATTTTTGATGAATAAATTTACTTTAACACATCCCCATTTATTTTAGTATTAGATAAATTTATTGATATGATATTAGTAATAAATTAAGATTAGAGAAAATGTTTCATTCCATAATGAGTAATATCCTAATTCTTTAAATTCAAATATTCAATATTCTATAGACCTTGTGAATGAGCTATCNTTATATTCAGAAGAGCTTAAAATACAACAAATAATGAAATGCCATAGATATAAGGAGAATATAAAATCTAACACTTTGCTTCCTTTTACTACAATAAAAATCTACAATTAAAAAATTCAATTTTACCAATCCACTTACAACCACTAAAATGTTGAAAATATTACTCAATAGATTGACACTGAAGTATGTATCATAATTATAGATTCCAAAATCCCAAACTTACCCTAGATGAAACTAATTATTATTGATTCATTTAATACTTTACTTATAATCCCACAGCAAAATCCAAAAATAGACATACTACTATCAAACCACTATAATATGTGCATAATAATGAGAATAATTGAGTAAGAATCATTTTACTATTGAAATTGTCTTTCTTTTTAAAACGTTCTTTCATTAAATAAATAAAATAACTATCATTAAACAAATTGAATTGATTTGTAATTCTATTCCAACTAATTTATTATAGAAACTGGCATTGAGGAACTTTAATTAGACAATATCTTACTTAGAGATTTTAAATATCAATGTACAATATTATTCTCCTTTTAATTATTGGATCTCTTCTAAGAATAAATCAAAACCATTATTGATCCCTTTGCAATCTCTTAAGTCTAATGTTAATTTTTATAGTTTTTATTTGCTTATTAAAATGGCTACCCAAGTCAGAATTGCGGTAAGTAAATTAGATATATCAGTTTGTTTTTCTTAACTATACTAATATTAATTTATACTCATTAAAAATGATTTAAGTTTAAGTTAAAGATTATAGATTCTTTAACTCTGTTACAAGCTTTTTAGTAGATATTTATTTGCTACTTATGTAAAATGTTTAAAGATATGCTGCTTTATAATTTTTTAAAAAGAGTTATAAATCATCAAACAAAATATTATTGCAATTTTTTAATTTTAAGATTTTCAAATGTGATATTTTTGATGAATAAATTTACTTTAACACATCCCCATTTATTTTAGTATTAGATAAATTTATTGATATGATATTAGTAATAAATTAAGATTAGAGAAAATGTTTCATTCCATAATGAGTAATATCCTAATTCTTTAAATTCAAATATTCAATATTCTATAGACCTTGTGAATGAGCTATCCTTTTAAGAGTTTCATCTTTAATATAATTATTCTCTTCCATGTCATGTTAAGACATATAACCATATTTTTCTAAATTTCTAATATTCTCAAATAGACTATTAGTTGCACGTATTGAAATCTTAAAATCAATAATTTGTTATTCCCATTATTTAGATGTTTATGGCATTAGATTAAGTTTTTTACCTAATGGTGTTTCTAAAAACTTCTTTAAATCTTTATCTGTTAATGATGTTTTATTTAAATTCAATTAACTAAGATTAGGTAAATAGACAGGTGTAAATAATTTAAGAAGATTTGAATCAACCCATTTATTATTAGAAATATCTAATAGAATTAATTTTTAAGATTTATCACAAGTAATAAAATCTTCAAATTATTAACACCATTAACATCCAGCCATCCTTAATTTATGAAGTTTATTTAAATTTTCTGAATTAATTAAGGCTGTAATTGTTTATACTGATAATTAAGTATATGATAAATCTAAATCTCTTACTTATGTAACAGATTAACTCATCAAAATCAAATTAAGTTAACTATCTTTTATTAAGGAATTGCTAAAACTTAATATTTCAATCTAAATTAATTTGATAATAATATACTTAAGAAATGATGTCATCAGCAAATAACCATTCTAATGCATGAGAAGATAAAGAAGTAGTCTATAAAATCAATTCATTCACATTTGATTTTTATTAATTAAGACATTCTAAAACAATTTAAGATTCTAATACATCAGACTATATTTCTATTTCTTTTTATTAATTTTAATTTATCTTTTTATTTTATTTAACACAACAAGCAGTTGTAGATTTCTTTTAAATAATTTATGGTTAAATAGGTTTACGATTTTATTATTCTTTTTATTATTTCTAATGTGATTCCTTATAATGTTATCCATCAAATCGTATATAAATATAATTATTATTATTATCTTTAAGAAATATCTATTTTTCAATTACATATCTTCTAATTTCGAAATGAGAAATTTTGCTTTTAAGATTTCTTATAAATCTACTTATTATTAAACAAATAATTTCTTTATCATTTAAACTCAATACATCAATAACAGTAAAATCATATGGTTATTAATATCCATAATATTTTTAAGTTATTGCATCATATTCAAACTTATAATAATTCTTACCAACAATGAATTCATCTTCTGTCAATCTTTCACTTATATTTAAAAAAAATTAAACTTAAAGTCCATTAATAGTTGTCCTTGAATCTAATATACCAAAATAAAATTATGAATTGATTTATAATTAATGTTCTTCATGATGATCATCTATTTTATTTATAAGTTTGCCATAATCAATATTAACTTCTTTGTAATTAAGATCACTTACTGTATTATATATATGTAATTCTCCTTTTCCATGTGGTAAATTCTTTAACCAATGTCCAGAATAAAGAATTTAAAGTTGATTTTAAACTAAACTTTACTTTGCACTTAGAATATGTTTAGATTCTTATAATTAAGTAACTTAACTTATTTCAAAGTCTTAATCTTCATCACATATAGATTTCTTATCTTTCTTATGTCTTTAAATTTTAAAAATTAAATCATTTTTAGATGCTTTATACATTATACCAAATCCTTCTCTTTCTTATTTTTCTTTATTGTAAACACCTTAATATATTTGAGATTTTAAACTATAAGCCAATTAACAAGTGCCACCTTATTCTGATTTCCATATAGTTGGTACAAATTATTAAGTAAAAGATGTTTAAATAGAAGTACAAATTTAAGAATTAAATAAAGTAGCTAATTCAATTGTAGATATTCTTGTTTCTTCATTTTCATCTAGTAATAATTTTAATAATGGTTTAATTCTTTTTAATTTTTAATCAAATAAGAAGAACTTTTCAGGATAAAGATATATTTCATATTTTTCAATTAAACCAGGTAAATTTTATTATCTTTATTCATAAAAAAGACATTCAATTTGTTTTCTTAAATTAATTTTATCATTGTGAAGTAATAATTATAAAAGAACTAATCCTAAAGAATAAATATCTGATTTAAATGGATTATGTTTAAAATTATTAGAGATTGAATCAATAGTATGTGTTATATGAATATCAAGTTATTATTTTTAATTAGTTGAGAGATAGTGTTCAAATTTTAATGGGGACATATATAATATTGTACCAAATATTTAATTAATTTCAACTTAGTTTTGATCTTTTGGTACTGGTCTAATTGCTCCAAAATCATGTAATATAAATTTACCATCTTGTATCAAAATGTTTTCTGGTTTAATATCATTATGAGCTGATTCTAATAATTATTAATATAAATTATTTACATCTTCCAATATGTAAATTATATAATTAATCAACTATATCTTTGATGATTTATAAAATTTCATATTCTGTAAAATTCTCATTCAGATTTTATTTTCTATCAATCAAATCTTCCAATGTATTTTAAGCTAATTCTTCTTCTATTATTAATATGTCCTCTACTTCTAAGATTTAATATTAAAACAAATAGTTTCCTACAAAATTTTCTGCCACATCTTAATTTATTTATCTTTGCATTAATGCTGCATATAGATTTTCTTAAGTGTTTTGAGAAATTTTTACAGCCACTAAATGTTCTTGTTAATTAAGGGCTTTAAATGCTTAGGATTATGCCCCAGATCCTACTTTTTTTATATCTCTATAATGTAACAAGGTTAATAAATCAATAAAATCTCGAGTTGTTTTCAAATCACAAAATCTAGATGAATTTTCCAGTATTATTTAAGTATATTGTTTTTACTTAGCTGTTACAGTGTTTCTACTGTGAGTTCTAGTTTCTTCAACACATGACATTTTTAACAATTAACTAAAAGTTGAAAGACTTCTTTTTTTTGATTACTTTCTTTTCATCTAAATTGGTTTCGATTTAAAGAATTCAAGTATACTATGATCATTATTTTAAGACTTATTAATCTTATAGCATAATTCTAATAGCCATTGAAATCTTTCACTGTTCTCCTCAGGCATTTATGTATTAAAAACATCCAATCCAAATCTTTGTATTTCTTCAGATTTATGTTCAACCATCCAAAACGTTTACAAATTTTTATTATATACCTTAAAACATATCTAATTTGATTAATCGTCACTTTAATCTAAGTCTATCTCTACTTCAATATTATTTAATAAATAATCCATTAATTTATATAATCCATTTGTTATATAAACAAAATGATTTATTTAATAGATAATTATTTTCTTATATAAATATAGATAGCTTTGTTTTATAAATTCAAACTATTAAACTAAAAAAGTTCTTATAATCTTTTTTTATTTAAATAGAGATTATAAGAATGAAATTGATTATAAATTATTATTCTTTATAAATAATTTAATAATTTTTTAATATTATAAACAATATAATATATCTAATTGGATTATTACAAAAATATTGAATCAATTATTTATAAATTCTTATTAATTCTCTTAGTTTTATAATTGTAATTTATAATAATTAAACGAATTTATGATAAAATTTTGGGAATTTTTATTTAAATTTAAAATTTAGAATAATTCAGATGAATGATATGACAAGTATCTTAAATCTCAAAAGAGAACAGTTTCATGTACATATTAGAAAATAAAGAAATGAAAAATAATTCAAAGAATAAAGAAAACATTACTTTTTATCACTGTTTCTTTAGTAAAAATAAATGCAAGAAATAAGTGCCAAAATAAGAGATATAATGGAAAGAGGGGAATAATTGTGTGGAGAAATGTTAATAATGATAGTTGATAAGATTGAAGATGTTTTAGAGAGAGAAAGCAATCTTAAATTATTGGATGTAGTTCGATGTGATTATGTAGACAATTGATGCAGCTATTTGGATGTTAAAGTCTGTGGATGCATAAATCTATGAGGATGAATTGAGTGATAACTATAAGATGCATAGAATTATAGATAAGATGATACCTCTTTCTTAAGGGTATTCTATCCATCCTACACATATGAACTAATAAATTATTATATATGCTGCAAAAGTATAATGTATTTATGATATAGTTCCTTAAATATTGGACATTAATGGATGATAAATTGATTTATAATTATTATGGTGAAGTGGCAGAAACAGTCTATTTCCTATTAAATAAATAAGAAATGATTTTTATTAAAAGAGGAGTTGAAATAATGTTGAATCTATTTGAATGTGATGATGGTAGATTGTTATCTAAGCTACATGAAGTGCTTATTTGTGGTCAAAATTTAGTTAAACCTATTTGCATTTTATTATAAAATAATCTAAATAGTGATATCCAAACAACTCTTTTTAAAATAGTTCTTTAAACATTCTTAATGTAAGATAGAAATGGAATGAATTAATACTTAAATTATAGTAATTAGGAAAATAAATAACAATTTTTTGATATTTTAATAGAACTAGTATAAGAATCAGAAGAAAACAGTCGTAAATTGTTTCGTTATTAATTACATTTAATTCATTTAATTTTAGAGTATTCTTAGAATGAAAGAGAATTATTATATGAGTATTTTAAATAGAAAATGAATTCTTCAGAATTTAGAATAAAAATGAAAGATTAATGGTTATTTCATGAATGGAATTCTATTTAGAATGTTGTACATTAAATTCAAATACATTTAGAAGAATGATTGAAATGAATTCAATAATCAGTTTTGTTTTTAGTATTTTATTTTATTTTCATTCTAAATTTATTGAATAGATTTTGTCGTTCCTCTAATTTTAATGGTTAAATATTATAACCTATAAGATTATAATTAACAACTTATTAATTATGATTTCTTTAAATAAGTTTGTAATAGTCTGCCCATGTTAATAAATTAGATTGTATTTATTTTTTGAACATCATTTTTAAACAACTTTGTTTATATTAATGAGTAGAGTTTTTTCTAGGAGATAAACTAGTCATCTAAAACGATTAAGTAGGAGTCTTCATCTCTATTTTAGGACAGCTTTCTTGATGAGATGGTTAAATGCTTTCAATAGAACGTCTGCGTTATTGAGTAGTTGTTCTGGATGGAGTCTTTATTTTATAGTTAATATGTTTTGGTAATTTTAGTTGTTTCTTTGGTAAATAAACTTTATCAGAATTCCCATTCCAAGGTTCAAGATTCAAACCATTTGTTTAATGTTTATTCAAAAGATCATATTCATCGTCAATATTCAATAATGTAAATTATGGATCATCATAATTCATTAGTAAAAATATTCTGTAAATTTTATTATATTTCTAAATACTAATCACAAATACAACTAATCATATATTTAATATTTAAATCAATTACTAAAATTAATAACTATGTAAGTATTTTTAAGCATAACTTTTTTATTAAACTAATTTCAATATATATATATATATAGATTAATTCATATATCAGTTGTAAAAATAACTTAAAAAGAATGATCAATATTATATTAATAACAATATATTCATAATTATTCAATATTATTTATAACTTATAATATTATATATATTATGGAGGATATTTAATTGATTATAAGGAGAATTAAAAGATCAGGTGAACCTCGTTTAAATTTATCTGGCAAATAAATGATTAGCATTCCACCTGAAATTTACTAATTGAAACTTGTTCACTTAGATCTTAGCTATAATAAGATTACATCTATAGAACCAAGAATACTTTAATTGACAACTTTAGAAGAATTAGATTTAAGTAAAAATTGTATTGAAGAAATACCTGAAGAATTATTAAGCATGTCTAACTTATAGAGCTTAAACTTAACTGATAATCCTCTAATCAATAAATTTTAAATATTAAATGGACATTTTCATTAACCATAATTAAATTAGATTTTGCAAAAGCTATTTCAAATTAGTCCAGGATCTTATCAACAACAACCTAAATAAGAACAAAAGATAATTCCAGAAAGACCATAAACATAAAGCAGAGCTATTCGATAAATATAAGAATTGTAACATACTAACCATGTATTGGAAGTAGAGTCAAATGAATTTGAAGTTCATGAAATTATATCCTAAGGTGGATTTTCTATTGTTCATAGAGGATATTTTAGGGGTACTGAAGTAAGAGTATAAATTTAAATTAGATTGCAATAAAAAAGATTTTTAATCCAAATATTACTTAACAATTATTAGATGAAATCAATAATGAAATTGAAATGTTATCTTTATTAAGACATCCAAATATAGTTCTATTAATGGCTTGTTGTACAAAGCCACCTAATTTAGTTATAGCAACTGAATTTATTTAAGGAGGAAGTTTGTATCATCTATTGCATAAAACCAAGTAAGGCAAAACTGATCAATTAGTCATTAAATTTCAGATCAATTGAAATATTCTATTGCCATCTAAATTGCTAGAACTTTACAATATATGCATTAAGCTGGTGTTGTACACAGAGATATCAAATCACACAACATTTTATTATAAGGATAGACAGTGAAATTCTGTGATTTTGGTTTAACAAAGAGATGTGTAATATAGTTTGATTTAATTAATTTTAGTCAGAATTAAACTAAGGCTATTAACAATTTAGTGGAACTCCAACATACATGGCTCCAGAGTTATTTGCTAAACGAGTAAATATATGAGTGGGAATATTAAAGGCTTATGACAAAGGTGTAGATCTATTTGCTTATGGAACTTTATTATGGGAAATATTTGCAAGAGAAGTTCCTTGGGATTGTTTGGAGATGCAAGAGATTGTTTAAAAGACTATGAAAAATGAATAATTACCTGGTAGAAATGTGCCTAAGAATATTATGTAATTAGTGAATGAATTGAGGAGCAAGGATGAAACAAAGAGACCTACAATGGATATTGTTGTTAAATAATTATTAAGTAGATGATTTAATTTAAAATATTATTAAAATAAAATTGACATGTTGTGTTATTGATTAATAAATATTTTAACATATTTATAGTTAATTAATTCAAATATGAAATCGCTTAAAGAGAGAATGTAAAAAATAGACAAAGTATTATGCATACCTAATACCAATAGATATGTTAGAAGCTCAATATACCTGATTAAAGTAAGGGTCTTTTCAAACGGAAGAAAAATAATTCATGTATAATGAAAGAACAAGACAAGAACATTAACAATGTAAGCATGATTAGTTCAAATGCAGGATGTATCATTAGTAGAACTTAATTGAAAAAGCAATAATCAATTTAAATGTTATAATGTGATACAGTTAGAAGTTAAACATTATCCTTGAAATAATTAAAGATGATTCATGAATAAGATTAGATTCAATGCATGTAATCGTAAAAGGAAGAATTACAAAATTAGATAAACTAATTAGTGTAAATGAAAAAATAAATATAAGACAAAGAGGATAAAAAGAAAAAACAATTTATAACATAAGATACTTCTCTATTGCCATAAATGCTTAAATTGTAATAAGAGAAATTGTCAATTGAAAATGAAATTACTTAGATTGATTCTAAAATTGAATAAGTCAGATATAGCAACATTAATAAACTATAAGTTTTATAAAAAAGAAATTGGAAGGAGGAGAAAAAGGTAACTTTGAGTAAGATTCATATTTATAGTCATTCGAATAAAAATGGTTGGACCTTGAATAAAACGAATCTAAAATTCAAATTGATGACAAGTTATACAATCTTTTTATCCATGACTCTCCACCTTAAGAACAAGTAGATTAAAAGACTATAGATACATTAACAAAAGAAGTTGAAGATTTATTATGTTTAAAATTACCAGATGAATAAGATGATTAATAATTACAACAAAGTCAAAGAAGTAAATTAAATTAGAATTATTAATCTCCATTATAAATTATTGAAGAAGAACAATCCATCGAATTGTCTTTTTAAAAATTATGAATATAATTTATTAATATAACTATAAATGTCAATAAATAAAAACTTTAATGATGATGATAGAGTAATTGAGATTGATGAAAATATTCTATCAAATTCAGATGGCACTCTCAATGTAATTGAAGAATATCATTAATAAAATGAACCAATTGAGGATGTATCATATAATTACATTCATTTTGCAATTTACTTGTTCTATTATTCAATTATACAAGTATTTTTAAAGTAATAATCAACGATAATGGTAATACTTATAATTCATGCATTATTAAGTACAATATCATTAATAATCAATATAATAAATTCTAATAATATTATTAATAAAGTAAAAATACTTTCATGATTTAGTTAAAAATAGTTCTTCATCTCGATATAGAAATTACTTTATTTTGCTTAGTAACATTCCTAAACATTATTTGTAATTTTGCTATTTATTATTTCTCTTATTAAGCATTTAATCTTAAATAATACCTATTGTATGAACGCTTATCAAAATTAATATTTTTTAGTTTCTTCATATAAGTAATTTTAATATATTATTTTAGTAAATTTAACAATTTGACTTTTAAATTAATGTTATGCTCATCTTTATTAAAATATTGACACAATTTTATGTGAAAAATACAGCACATTTAATAAAAAACATCATTTCCCTCCCTTAATTCGATTCAATTTGATTTAAAATATTATATATTAAATATACAATAATTATAGATATAGATCTTAAAATCAATAAACTTATGAATTCATTATTTTAATAATAGATTTCTAAAAATAATAATTTTAGTATACTTTCATTTTTTTTTTTTTTTCTTATGTTCAAATAGAAACCTATGTTTATGTAATCAAACAAAACCTTAATAATTAGTTTGAAATTAATTTTAAATGGATATAAATTTACTGATTTACTTTTCCCAAAATAAACCAAATTTTTAAAACTTGTATAATTTAAATTTATAAATTATAATTTTTTGTTCAACGTTTAAAATACATTTTCAGAGTATTTATCAATTAGAAAGAGATATTCATTAGTCTAAATGTATTTTATATGTAAAATAGAAAAAGGTGACTCCGTCAAAGATATTTGATAAGATATTATTCTTAAATACCATGAGTTTAATATTGTATGGTTATGAAATTTTATTTTTAAATAAGTCAAAAAAATATGAATGATATTTAGAATCAAAAAATTATAGCTATGACTTGATTGTTAAAAGTTAATATATATTAAGGATAATTGTAATAAGGTTGAATAATCTAGAAATAATATAATAGAAAATAAAATAAGTTTAAAGAAAAGAACTAACCCAATTATATTATACTTTATATATTTGAAAGGAATTCCATTATAGATATTATTTTTTTAAGCAATAATTGTATTTATTTAAAAGTATAATTGAATAAAAATAGAGTAGTAATATTATATCATTTGATATATTTTTATTATTTTGGTAGATAGTGTTAGACATTCTCCTTTTGTTTTTCAACCATTTACTATAGAAATTCTAATCCTCTTTATATGACTTGTTTATTTGGTATATTAGGAATGTCATTATTTTTTAAAATTTTAGGCATAATGTCATTGATACTCTAAATTCTATTTATTGAATTAGATTTTTGAATTTCATAATATTAATCTGTTTTAAAACGAATTTTTTTCAATTGATTATTTACTTTATTATGTTATTATCTTTCAGTAGAAGTATTAGTAGAATTGATTTCTTAGAGTGGTTGTAATTATCTTTTATTTTATTATTGACTATTTTTAAGATAAGAAATACTTCAATTTAATTTTAAACTATTCCTTCTTTTGTTGAATAATTAACTTAGTTTCTGGTTAAAATTTAGGATCATTTAAATTGAATATTCTATGTGTATCATATTTATGTTGTTCATTATATTGTAGAAATTGCATGACTTTTTTTAATTCTTAAATCTTATTTTAAGTAGTTGGAACTTTTGGGGGTCGTCTTAAAATTTGACTTTTATTACTACTCTAATCAATTAAATCAGGAATAATAAAATGATATACTTGATTTATTAGGTTCTTAATCTTATCTTCTTTAACACAAACTCACACTTCTCTTTTAAGATTATTATTTCCTATTAACAATGTCTATAATTTAATATTAAATGAAATGGAATTACAATTAACTACTTAATAAATTTGAGGTGAATTCTATTAATCATATTCGTGTAACCATCCTGTAATAGATAATGATTGTTGTGATAATTACATTTATTTATAAACATAGTTGTTAAATAATAATAGTTATATTCAAAAAAGTCTATCAGTTTATGGAAAGTAATCAATGGTATTATAGATACTATACTTGGCAGTTTGTGAATTAGTTTATAATTGGTCAGAAAATTTGAAAACAGGTTTTTTATTATTATTCTTAAGACTCTTAGCAAACAATTTTTATGCTAATTAAAATCTATATATTTCTTTATCCTCCATAGTTGAAGATTAATCTAATTATTCAATCTTTCTATTTGGTGATTTAATGTTATTTTTCAATAATTACATGATAAAATCCTATGGAGATTTATGTCTAATGTTAATAAAATTTAATTAATATACATATTTCTAGGAGAAGGTAATTATTTACTAGATTGAGTTGATTCATTTGAACTCTTAGTCTTTTGATAATATTCTAATTTATTGCTATATTGAATTAATTATTTCTTGAATCCTGGATTAGGGTTTATTGTTAATCGTTTTTCTTTTACATAGTAATATGTTTTTTCATATGACCATCTTTAAGACTACATCAAATAAGCTATCACACATGCACTTGATCTAGAAACACCTGCTACACAATGTACCAAAACTGAACCATTTCTTAATCCTTCATCTATAACTTCATTTATTTGTTAGAAATAATCAATTATACGAAAAGAAGCACTATCTTCAATACTAAAAATCTATAATAAAATTATTGTTTACATGATGCTTAAAATTCTCTAATTTAAGTGTGATATTATTGGCTACTGTGATTACAGTCTTGATATTATTTTATCTTAAAAGACAAGAATTCTTGGCTGCTTTCAAACTTCCTAACCAGAGACTTGTTCCTAAGACAGAATGTACCTTATCCATATCATTTGATAAAATAGAGAATCTACTCATTGATTAATTAATACAAAATTGAGTTCTTAATTTTGTATTTAAGTTTGTTATGTATTAACACAATATAGTAATATATTTTTATTGATCCACTTTACAATAAAAAAATGGATTATTTCCATTAAATTAGAATGATTATATTGAGTTCTTTATTTAATAATAAATTTTTGAATTCAAAAGAATGGAGGAAATGAAATAAAATTATTTAGACAGGTATCATTATTTTGAATAATTATAAGATTAAATAATCTTCATTAGTTTCTATATTGTGAATTGCCATTAAAATTAATGAATCACAATGAAGATGAAGTAAATTGAAAATATATATTAGACTTGTATTGATCTCTAAAATCGTTTATATACATTAATTGAAACTGGATATATAAAGGAAACAGAATAATAATTATAATAACTAATAGAGGAGAATTATAAATTGCATAATAAAGAGAATGATAAATAATTGATTAATGGTCTATCTACTTCAGAAGCAAGATATGTAAAATAAATAGCTGAGTTATAACATTAAAAAGATATATTATAGGATGAATTAGAAGAAAAGAATTTAATTTTGAATGAGATTTAATCCAAAATGGAGAAGTTTGAATTATTGTCTGAAAATTTAGTTAAAGCTGAATAAGCTATTAAAGACCTTTCAGATGAGAATATAGAAATTAGTTAATAAATACAATATGAATAAGAAATGAATTTGCAATATAAAAATTAAATAGAAGAACTATAATAAGTAGTAATGAATAAAGAGACATCATAACAAAGGAATATATCTCCTTCTTAACTTTATTAATTGCATGATTAAGTAGGATCATTAAGAATTGAATTATCAGGATTATAAGCTGAAGTTAAGATAAGAATGCAAATATTGGAATAATTTAAGACACAATTAATGAGTGATTTAGTTAAAGGATTTCACACAATGCTATCAAAAACCAAATAGGAATTGTAAGCTGAAACTATTGAAGTTAAAAAATAGCATCAATAATTAAATGAAGTAACTACTCAATAGATCAATAAGTTAAGGAAAGATGTTTAATTTTATAAAGTTTTAGAGGAGGAATACGAAAATAAAATTAAAGAAGTTTTAAATTAGAAATCAGAATAAGAATCAATTATTAAATTAAAGGATGAATAATTATAAGATATAGCAAACAAATTGGAACTGATATAATAAAATATTGAATAAACAGAATAAACATTTTAAAATCAATTAATTTAAGCAATCAATTCAAAAGAAAAATATAAAATCTAATTAATTGATGCTAAAAAGGGTTTAAATATATTAACAGATAAAGTTTAGTCTTTATTGTCATTTAATCAAAAATAAATGAAATTTATTGAAGAAAAAATCTTATAATTAGAATAAAAGATTCGAGAAGAAAATCAAGAACTTATAGATGGATTAAGTTAAGAATTAAGTTAAAGTATAGAAACAATTAAAAAATAACATTCAAATATTAGATAACTTGAATTATAATGTTTAAAATCTAATTTTTAAAAAGTAGACTAAATAAATAGAGGAGTAGAATATAATAGATAATCAGAAACCATTAATAAACATTAAGATATTGAGTATATTAAGAATGATAATTCATTTATTGGTGAAAGATCATTATATTAAAGAACAGGTAGATTAGATGAATAAAGGAAATATTTAGATGATTTAAAAAAGTTACACAGAACAACTAAATCTTCATTAAAATTGAATAGAAAGTATTGAAATTAAATAATTAATCATTATTAAATAATTTTATAATGTAAATTAATTTTAATAATTTATATTTTACAATTCAAAAATCTTATGTAACATTTCTATATTTAAACTTATATTTAGAACATAATTCTGCATTTTATAATTCCTCCAAATATCTTTATACATTGGCCTCTAATAATCCAAATCTATCTGTGCCACTAATTGTAACCTTAGATTTTTTATGTTCCTATAATTCATTAATCTTATTATAAATATGAACCTAATAAATAAAATTATATTTATACCCAACAACCAGTACAGCTATTTTTAATTATTGGATTTTCAACATCTTCTTCACTAGTTACTTTAAATAAAGGTTTACCATCACTACCTTCTAAGATTTCACAAGTGTATTAACATCTTTTACCTTTTGTAAACATACTTGCATGTGTTCTAATACTTTTATATCCTACTGGAAATAGATTATGTTCACTATGATATGCAGGACTTGGAATGATTCTACCAAGACTTACTAATTTTAGACTAGTACTAACTTAATAAGGTAATTAGATTTCATTTACTCCTCCATTAGTATTAGGTTTTATTTTTTTTTATTAATCATCTTTTAATTCTGGTTTTCTTTTAATATTAGTTTGATCTCTAATTTTCTTAAAAAATGAACATAATTATTCAATTCTATTGAGTATTTATTCAGTTGTCATTATAATATTGATATTATTAAGTGTAATAGGCTAAAGTCCATTAAATCCAGTTTAAGATAGTGTAATAATAATTTGAATATCATGAATTTTAGGATCATATTCAGGAATATCAATAAATAATTCTTTTTCTACTTATTAAATATGTTATTAAAATAATGCTTAATTTTATGGTAGTATATTCTTTCTAATAAAATGTAACATATTTGTTTATTTACTAAACTTTTAACTGTCTTAATATGAAATCTAGAATTCATCTCCTTATTCATCTCTAATTTCTCCAATAGAAGATGGAGGTTATTCAATTTCAAGTTCACTTGAATCACTCTCTAAAAATTCTCTCTCTTTATGTTTCATTAACATTTATTCACATCTAGTTCTTATTGTTTAAACCATTTTTTCTAATTGATTCAAATTCTTATCAAATTTATTAATCTTAAGTATCAATTTATCCTTTAATTCTTACCAATTTTATCTACCATCTACACCAATAGGTACACCATAATCACACAATAAATTAAATAAAGCTTACTTTTCAGCAATAGACCATGATTTCTCTTCTTCATCATCACTCTAAGCCAAATTATCAAAATCATAAAATCCATCAAATTTTTATATTATTTAAACTAATTTCTTTACTCTTTTATTTAATGTTTCTGGAAATGGAAATTCTTAATAATTTTGAGCTAAAATTAATCTTATAATCTAGTATACATGTAGATAAATCTTTAAAACATAAATCACTAGCTTCCTTTATCATTAAATGATTTGTATATCCATATTGATATACTCCCCTAATTAGATCACTATCATGTTTTCTTGTCCACCATATAGATGGTCTCTATGAATAAAAAGAACTACTTGGAATAAATCCCAATAGATAATCCCATTTTACTATTTATTAGTATTTATTTATACATTATGATTTATCTTTGATTCCTAAATTTTTTAATTGATGTTCCTTAAACTTTTTTATAAACTCTCTAATTTTTGCCAACATCAAAATTCTCTTACTAATAGATATTAACTTTTATTTTAGATTCTGCAATTCCCAATCCTCTATAATATTATATTAAAATTATTAATACTTTGATTTGTTTCAATATAAGGATCATCTGGATTTTCTTCGATTAAATTAACTATTCCTGCACCTAAATCATAATTTACCAATAATTCAACTATTGATCTTAAAAGTGAATTTGCAAATGCTTTTATTTCTTATTTAGTCCTGTTTGCAAACTTTAATTGTTATAATTTGTTCCATCTCCCATATCCAAATTATAGAATCAATTTCTTTAGCATCTCCTTATCTTCTTAAGTCCATTTTGCATATAACACCTTATCATGAACTCTATTAAATTATGTTTAAGCTGCCCTTTATGCTTCATATTTTAAGGGCTCTCTTAATGGAAGAATAAAAGTATAATAATGTTTGATTCGACATTCTTTACATGGTATGTATATTCTGCTAAAATTATTCAAAATAGTTTCTTTTGTGACAACCTAATTTTCAATTTATAACTCTGTATAAGGGATTATTGAAAATTGATAAAGCTCTTCTGAAAGTTTCAACTCTCCAATTATCAATGGATTATTTGGACATTTCATCACTCTAATTCCTCTTGTTGATGGAAAATTAGAGAGACTAGCTGGAAGTGTCTTTATTAGGAATTCCTCTCCTACATATGATTATAATTTTGCATACAACATTTAATTAATATTTAATATTGTATTTTATAAAATAAGAATATTGTAATTATAGATATAAATACATGATAATAATTATTATACAATAATATCCATATATATATATATATAAACAACCATCTATAATTAAAAATTATTAATACTATAGTTTTATTTATTTAATAATTATAAATATAATGTCCAATGCTAATACAATGAGCTGCTTATGGAAAGAATCTAAGGATGCTAAACCTTATGTTAACAGGGTTCCCATACCTACTGTTGAAGAAGGTCAACTTTTAATCAGAATGGATTATGCACCAATCAATCCATCAGACATTAAATTTCTTTAAGGACAGTCTTCATCAAATAAACAATTCCCATGTGTCCCAGGATTTGAGGGTTCTGGTACTGTAGTACTTACAGGTGGAGGAATGGCCAGTTGGGGTATGTCTGGAAAAAGAGTAGCATTTTATACAAATCATGAATATGGAACATATGGAGAATATTGTATCACAGATACGAATTTGTGTATAGAATTAGACAATGATATGGAATCAAGTGAAGCAGCTTGTTCATTTGTGAATCCATTATCTGTTATAGGAATGTTGGATATTTGCAAGAAAAACAATGCAAAAGCTGTAATCAATAATCCAGGTGCTTCTTAATTAGGAAAAATGATGAATAGACTATTTAAGGAAAGAAATATTAAGGTCATTAATATTGTTAGGAGAGAAGAATAAATTTATGAATTAAGATATGAATGTGGAGCTGAATTAATTATAAATCAAAATGATCCAGATTTCCTTAAACAATTAAAAATTATGTGTGAAGCTACTTAAGCATCCATATATTTTGATGCTGTTGGAGGAGAATAAAGTGGATAGATTTTAAATATTATGCCAAAAGGATCTATATTAATGATGTATGGAACTCTTGAGAGCTGGTAAATTGGAGGAATTTAAGCTAATAATTTATTATAAGAGAAAAAATCAATCTAGGGGTATTTTATTTGATTTATTTTAGATTTTTTTTAAACATTTGGTTAAAAGAATAAAACAAATTAGAATTAATAGTAACTTTAAAAAAGTTAAAGAATTTTATTAAAACTTCATTAAAAACTAAAATTGCAAAAGAAGTAATTTATGATAATATTCTTTAGTTTTCTTTAGATTAATTTTAATAAGCAATTGATTATTATAAATCACATATGACTGATGGAAAAACCTTAATTTGTTTGAAAAAAACAATTTAATCAAAAGATGAAAATTAAAATTTAAAATAACCTCAGTCATAAAGTGATGAATAATAGTAACATAAGGAAATAAATAGAGTAAATTAATAAGAATAATAATAATAACAATAATAATAATAATAATAATAATAATAATAGGAATAATAATAATAATAATAAGAATAATAATAATAATAATAATAATAATCATAATCAAATGAATAATAATAATAATCTAATGAATAATAAGAATTTTAAGAAGATGATGATGATGATTCAAATTCAGGATTTGGAGAAGGATTAAATGATGTATTGTGAAACTCAGAGTAAAAGTGAAATAATAAATCAGTCTAAAAATTTAGACTTATTACGTTCTCCTTCTCTAAATGATTTAAATGATAAACCAATTTTAAGTTTAGGAGCACTGTGTTTCTTTACAGAATAAAATTTGCTCTGTGAAATCTCAGCATTTAATTCGGTTGTTAAGTTTTCTCTACTCTTAATAACCTTTTTTTTAAGTTGTCTTATAATAACATCCATCGAAGGTGCTTCATAATTTTATTAGGTTTTAAACAAATTTCCTTATAAATTTAAAAATTTTCTCATAGTTTTATTAATTTTGCTTTAAGAATGCAATTAAGTTGGAGATAATAACTATTAATCCTTAGAATCCTTTTTAGTATCTAATTCTAATTCTTCAAAATAATTATTTGATAAAGAGACTTTGTATGCTTATCTTCCATCTTCTCTACTTTTGATATATTATTTATTGCTTGATGGAATAGGACTCTTGCTGATATATTAATTTTAGATTTCTGGTTTATTTAACCATTTCTTGCTAAACTTTTATTCAAAATAATCTCTAATCCAAGCATCTCTTTCATTCAACCTCATATTATCAATAAATTATGATATTGATAATGCTAAAACAATAGTTTTTACTCTAGCCTTAGCTTATGTTACTCTAGTGAGATATCTACATTTCATATTAGTTTAATAGATTTCATAATCTCCAAATATCTATCCAGTAGAATATAACCCTACAACTATGATGTTCTTTTTTTAATAGATATCACCTTCTTAAGTTACTGATTATTATTTATCCCATCTCTCTATAAGTACTTCTCCTTCTTTAATTATATATACAGTATCTCCTTTCTATCCTCTTTTATAAATAAAAGATCCAGCCTCAAAACTAATTTCTTAACAACTATGTAATAAAACCAATTAACCTGATTAGCTCCAATTTTTGAATGGTGGTGTTCTTTTGATGAATTATAATTTTTCTTCTAAGATTTTTTCTTAATATTAACCTAGTACTTTTTAATATGAATCATAACTCAATGTAGCAAAAATACATTCAGTTTTGGCTACAACTGAAGCTGTTCTAGGAATTCTCTATTCAATAGCAATTTCTCCAAAATAGTCATTTTTGCTTTTAATAGCAATTAGTGTATATTGAGCATACTTGTGTTTCAATAAATCATCAAATTTCTTAGCAATCAATGATTCTAAAATCAAAATGAAATTTTACTTCTCTAATGATTATGATTATTATGATGTTATTATTCTTATTATGGAATTAGAATAGCTACTTCTCCCTCAATAATAAAGTACATTTTTCTTCCAATATCACCCATATTAAATACAACTTCAGCTGCATCACTTTTCTCAATTTATAAATCTTTGAAAATTCTAATATAAAGATCATCTGGTAATTATCCTCTTATTTTCCTAGAATTATTTACAATATTACGAAAAATATGCAAAATCTCTCTCAAAATATTTTTGAACATATTTAGCTTAGATGATTGATCTTTTCTCTGGTTCTATAGTTAAAATTTACAAACATCTCTGTCTTATCATATCAGCATCTTCATTAATTGTTTTTTAGAAAGTGTTTGTAACTTTAAATAAAAGCTATTTTAGTTTTTCATTTTTACATTAGTTTCTTTTATTTCACGTAAATTTCCTATAACAGATGCTAGACGACTATTAGCTCTCATTATTTTTAGAAAGTATTAATATTATATATTATTGATATTAATAAGTTAAATTCATCTATTATTAAATTGTTTACTTAAATACTTTTGAAATCTCTCAATTACCTTATTAAAATTATGATTTGGGAAATACCATTCAAAAATTTACATACTTTCAAATTCTTTTATCAAAATTAATTATCTTGCAGAACCAATTAATTCAGAAAACTATAAAATATATATATCTAAATAATATACAATAGGTTGTGATTCAGATCTTCTTAAATTTAAACTAGCATCATTTTAATTCATTCTTATTGATGTATTATACATATTTGGACTTCCAATATTACTCTGTAATTATTGTATTACTTCTTTACTTTACAATATACTAGTTGATTGTGGAAGTTGCTTTTATGAATGTAATGATGATTTTTTATCTAAAGCTCTTTCTATAGTAAAGCTACTACTTATATTAGATTATCTTTTAATTTATTCTTTTGTAAACAACATTAAAGTAGTTTTATTCTATTATTAGATTGGTGAAGGGGAATTACTTATTACAATAGAATCATTATTATTATTATTATTATTCTATTTTAATCTAGAAGTATTATTTTCTGATGCTTTTAATGTTCTAATAGTCAAAGTTCTATTAATATTTGAATCTGTATAAACTCTTTCTCTCTCTCTCCCTGTAATTCCTGTTTTATTGGTTTTAGGTGATCTTACACTTTATTAATGTGTATAAGTTTATGTTTGATGCTTTGAAGTGTGATCATCTTCTGCAAATAATTGAAATTCATCATCTCCATCTTATTTACCTAAGAATTAATCAATAAGTTCTGTATTTTTAGCTATTAAATTAAATTATTATGCCCAATTTAAAGCTGTAATACTTACTAAATTTTATTAAACTAATGATGAAGTTCTTTTTCTTTCAAATCTTCTAAACTTAACTCTTGGACTTGGTTATGCATACGTACTATTTGAGATAATTTTCATATAATTAGGTTGATATGTTACACCAGTACACATTGAAGTCACATGATTATCCATACAAATATAACAAATCTATTATATAAATAATCATTTACTTTATAAACACAACGTCTTTATTACTCTTACATTTTGTCTTACCACATTTTATATTTTTAAAAATCTTCTTCATGAATACATATTAAATCATAAAATGATTCATAATCTATTATAATTATTTTACATCTTGATTAGGCAATTATTTCACAAGGAGAAGACAAACAAGCAAAAAATTCATATTAATTTACTATGTTTAATTTTTTCAATACTTATACTCTTTTTTAATTAATTTGTAAGGTTACCTCTCCTTCCAATAAAAATATTAATTTATTTACTCTTTAATTTTGTAATTGTATAATTTCACCTTCTTCTATAGTTTGCTCTTTTACAAATTCAGATAAATTCTTTTAAAATGATTCAGTAAATTTTTGCTTTATAAATTTAGACTTTTAAATGATATCCAAATAACTATGTATATTAAGTGATTTTCTCAATTCCTTAGGCAAATTAAAATCTATCTAACTTAAATAGGTCTCTTAATATTTCTAACTTTCCACTTCAGTCCATAATAATTACCTAACTTAATGTTAATTTCTTAAGGGTTATTTATTCATAGTATTCTTACTAAGTAATAATTCAAAAAACTCTTCTTTTTTTGCCATTTCATCTGAAATCTTTATGTATGTAAGAAATTACTAAGTAAAATATATCAAAATTAAGAAACTCATAATTCTATTTAAAGAAACATAATATATATTTTAATCTTCTTGCATTTCTAATTCAAAATTAAAAAACAATTAAATCTATTATCCTAATAAAATATCGTATTTTTATTCATTATCTAATTAGAATTACCAAAAATGTACACTATTATTTAAATGAATCGCTACTATTAATATTGAATTAATGAATCTTATAAATTTTTTTGAAGTCAATACATTTAAACTTTACATTATCTAATACACTTTTATCAAATTTATAATATTCATAAATAGAAATACTTAATTAAATAAGCCACCTATATTTATTCCAATAATCAAAATATCTATAATATTCCATTATTTAAAATCAACCACTTTATAAACTGAATAAATAAAGACTAATTTTAATATAATCTCTTACTAAATATTAAAATAGGTTCAATTCTCTTATTGCTAATAGGTGCAATTACACAATATGTTAAAAGAATCATTATTAGTATTAAATTTAATAACATTCTTTCATATGAGTCTTTCTTAAGCAAGTTACAATTATTTGATTTCTTAATTTCTTGATCCTCAATTTATGTATTACTGCCTTTATCCTCAATAATCTTTTCAAAGCATTTCATTTTACTTTATTGTTGTTTTTAGACCTTCAAATAATACAACAGTTTTTAAATAAATATTTTAATCACTTAATGAGCATTAAATCTAAGTAGTGACCCTGAAACTTTATAAGTGATTTTTAAAGGTTAATTCAAAGATTAATCTAAAGGAGAATCAAATCTATCAGGCTCTTTAAAAGAGTCCTATGGGCAAATTTCTTTATAAGTTTATGATTTATATAATCCTCTTGTTACTTCTAGAGGGCTTTTGCTTTTACGCTTTTTTAAAGAAACCTCAGAATCTACATAAATTGATTCACTTTTTTAATCTATTATTTTAGTTCCTATTTATGTTAAGTTGGCCTATCGAAAGTGTTACCCTCTTAAAGGACCTTATGAACGTTGATTAATCATTTTTATTATTATTATAAATATAATGATCAGTAGTATTATAAAATCAACTAGTATTATGAAATTCTGAAATTTAATAAAACTAATAATTCTAAATGACTTGGCAATCCTCAATTATCTATCTTTAAAATTAAAATTATAACAAATTTTTATGATAATAAACTTCAGTTTTATCTGATTATTTTGATTATTTGAATTACATGTAATTTAATTAAATTAAGTTTGTTATAGCATGAAAATTTGATTAATATAAAATGGTTTGATTAATATATTCTTATAAAGAGAAAGCAACTTTAAAAAATTAATATCATTATAAATATTTTGTTGAAGTTATCATTATCAATATTTATTAATATATATTCATAAGATATTAAAAATACAATTAAATGTAGCTATTTATTGAAATTTGGTAATCTAATTTTAAATATTCTATAAGTCTTAATATTTAATAAATATTATTTAGATAAGTATTAAATAAAAGAGTAGGATTAGATATTTTGATATAGATTTTATCAAAATATTAATCCTATTTGTTTATGAAAATAGGAAATGATTTAATAAATTCTTCTTATTTTTAGGATTAAGTTTTAATTATGTAAGAATATTTATTTAATTAATAAAAATATGATCATGATAGTTGATAAGATATTTCAATAGTTAAATAAAGTAGTAGGATTTCTTCTAAGTGCTCTTGTTGTAAAATATTAAGTATCTTAAGAGAAGGACACTTTTTTTTATTTAAAATTTGTATAAGTAGATTTTAAAGATAAATTTCTTTAAAGACATAAAAACCTTTAACTATTTTTTAAAATGCTCTTTGAACTTCTTTTTTTACTAGCATTACTTGAAAATTATTCAGGTTAATTATCACTAAATTATATTTCTTAGGAGACAAAATTTTATTGGCTTTCATTAAGACTCACAAAACTTGCTTAAGAACTTTTTTCATCTTCTTAAGGAATTGAAATAAATTTATTTTTATTTGTAGCAGTTTTAGTTCTTAGAGAATTTATTGTTAAACTTATTTAAGAATTTTAAGTATTAGTTTCGCTATCTCTTTTTGGAGCAAATTGTGAGTATTATTTAGGAAGGTAAGTTTTACAAGGAATATTACGGAGTGTTTCAAAATTTTAAGAGTTTTAAAATGAAATAGATTGATGAAGGTGATCACTTTTGATATCATTTGAATCCTTTTATTAATCTTTAATAGACATTGACCATAATTAATTTTATTTCGCTCCTTCCATTTATACTTATTCTTCTTATTATCTAGGTAATGATGTATATAATCTACATCTATTTTATTCGATATTTTACTTCCTCTTCAATATCTTTCATGAATCTGTTCATTCTTTCTTAGACTACATTGTCTCTGATTTCTTTTTATTAAATAAAAATTGGAAGTTAAGAGCTATTTTCTAAACAGCTTTCATCAGCAACTGGATAATCCTCATAATCATTCTTCAATGGTTTATCTCTCAATTATTTTATTATCTTAACTTATTAGGTAGAATTAGTTTCTTCTTATTATTCTTAATTTGAGAGACCTTATTCGTATTTATTACAAGAATTGCATGAACCCATTAATAAAATGAAAATTTATTTTATAATTGTAACACTTTCCATATTTATCAATGTCAAAAAAGACAAAAATGATAAAATAAGAACTTGAATAATGCAATAATTCTCTTCAACATAAAAATATAAAAATTGATACAAAAAATGTTTTGATGATTTTGATGGCAATTATTAATTTGATGATAAATTTAGAAATTGCACAATCCAAAGAGGAAGTTCTATAAAAGAAAGTCTTTGCGATAATATGGGTTTTATTTATATTATTAATACATTATTTTCATGTAAATATGAAATGATATAATTAAGATTTGTTTAATTAGATAATGCAATTTTATTAAAGGGAAACTAAATCATATTTAAGTTTAATCTAATATTTCTGAATGTATATTAGATGCATTATTAGATTCTTCTAAATATTGTATTGAATTACACATAGTAAAAGTGAAGAACAATTACATTTGATTACTAAACTAATATTATTAAGAATGATATCTTTAATAAAATGATATAAATTAGATTGTAAATGTTATCATTAGGGCAAAAGAAATCAAATAATATCTTATTTTATATTATGTTTATGATTATAGATTTATGCAAATAATCATTACATATTGTTATTATTATAAAAAATAAAATGTTTATTAAGTAAATAATTTAACTAATCAAATGAAAATTTGTTATCCTTACCTATTACAAATAGTGATAATTTAATTATTATCTTAACTAAGAATTAATTATCCTAAATATTATATAAATTATTATATTTACCTTAAATAAAAACATAATCTACAGATCCTAAAAATAATTTATTTTTAAAAATATGTTCATCGATTGAAAATGCAAATTGATGGTTAATTCTATCGAAGTTGAATTTCCATGCTTTCAAAGGATCGAAAACCACTAAATCTGCTACTTTACCAATATCTATGCTTCCTCTATTTTATAAATTTAAATATTATGCTGGTCCAGATGATACTAATTATTATAATTAAACTAGTTTTTCAACCATTCTTTTATATCTTAGATTATTTAAATCTTTTTATTAAAAAACTTATTTTATGAAATTTGGATCTTAGTTCTTTTTACAAAATAATAAAGTCCATAATGCTTAATAAGTACAACCTAAACTACATAAACCTCCAACTGCTCTTCTGAAATCTCCTGCTTAAACAAATTTAAATGTCTCATTAACATATAAGTGAGAACTTGATATACTACTTATCCAATTATTCTACAATACTGCTTTCTATAATAAATATTTATCATATTTCTATCTTATTGGAGGATCTGATTTATATTTTGTAAAACCATCCTGAATATCTTCACTATCCAATAATAAAAATGGATATGATATATCACTATAGATTTGATTATTAATCATTTCTTTAATCTCAACTAAAGCAAAAGAGGATGAATATCCATTAAATATGATGTTACATTTACATTAGAATCTGAGTGCTTTCTTTATTTTATTTATAGCAAATTTTTCCCAAGTAGCAGGTCTAAATGCTAAAAAACATAAATAATCTCTATTAAATCTATTATTATTATTATTTTATTTTGGTCTAGATTCTGAAAAATTAAATAACATATTTTAATTCTATTAATTCTCAACTTAATGTAAAACTAATGAAAATCCATTTTTAGATTATCTTCTATACAATAAACCTTATGTAGTTTAAGCTCTAGATCTAATTCTATGTAAAGATTTCAAAGAAGAGCTATCTGGTGATGATAAATCAGATGATTATATAGACATTTAAGGAGTGTTTTTTCTAGTGGATTCCTGTTAATCTTTTGTTAAACTTAAAGGAGATTCTTATTCTTATATTATTTGTATATTTTCTGTAACTATATTGTTATAAGATTTATTCTATTCCTATTAATTATCCAATTCCTCTTCATTTGGAAACTTATAATTTTATTCCATTTTTGGAGTTCTTTAATATGTTATTAATTCAGCTCTACTTATTAATGATAATTATGATTATTCAGTTACTTATTTAGACTTATATTTAAATATATTGCTTTATAATTTTGGAGATGATGGAATATCATTTTATTCATCAAAATCTGATATTCTCTTTTCATCTGAATTTTTATATTTTTTAACTAAATTTAAATATAATGATTACCAATTTCTTTTATTGGAGAATTACTTTCATCTAAATATTTAATTTATGATTGAAATCCAAGATCATTATTTTAAATACTTTCATCATCACTTGTACATGATCCAGATACTCCATCTGTATCAACCAAATCTAATTATGAAATTATTAATCTCTCATTAAAAGGTTTACTTCTAAATGGAGATGTTATTCCTAAATCTTTATCTAAAGCACTTTAAGTGTGGATAAACAAGCATGATTTACTTGGTAGATTTTAAATTATTTAAATTATTTGTTCATTGTCTTTGCAATATGTTCCTGCATATGATGGTACTAAATGACAATCAAAACAAAATGCTCCCAATTTCAATAAATCATTTATCTTGATATTGTAAATAATAATTAAGTACATCTTAATAATTCTGTAACTTGGCCATTTGAATAAAATCAGTCTAAGACTTTAAGTTCATTTGTTCAATCTAATTTATATATGTCTCCTTAGAATCCAAATCCATATCAAATATATAAGGTTTGTTAATAATAAGAGAAACTCCACCTATGATAGCCAATCTATTCAAAGAAACTCTTACTTAGTGAAGTCTTCAATATGATCCCATATACTAAGTGAAACATTAGTATCAATAGCAGCTGCCATAATAATCTGATTCTCGTAGACATATTTTATAGGGTATTATTATATTATCAATTCGTCATATGACTCTAAAATATGTTTGATTAATCTATCCTCAATGCATAAATATCCATTAATCAACTGATCTTTGTATAGAATATACCTTCCTTATATTGAGTACTTCATAAATTAATTTATATATTATGATTTCTACTGAAATCAATTCAAACAATACTATTGTTAGATTTGATTAAATTGAAATCTAATAGAGTGATTAATTAAATAGAATAACTAATATTCTCTAAATCTAGTAATCAAGATCTTTTTTTACTCTTCTTAATTAGATACATCCATAATAAGCCTATTTTTTCATGTAATTATGAATGATCATTCTTTTAATGATGAGTTATTAATATTAAGAGAGTAATATTAAGTTAAAATGATAGATCAATATCTAAAAACTATTCTAAAAACTAATCAAAATAAATCTCTGTAGACATTTTAAGAAGTTATGTTATAATCAATAAAAGGATATAATATTTATTAGGAATTAAGAGAATTCCCATATGATAATTATAAATAATTTACAGGATTAGATATATTGCAAATTTAAATAGTAACCAAAAACAAAAAAATAAACATCAAATGAGTATATCTCATTAGTATTTAACCATCCCTTATATGAGAATATCATATCATGAAGTTATTTGATATTCAATTAGTCTTATCTATTAAATTCATTTTTTCAAGTCTTTTTAAAGTATATTAAATAATCCACCAACCTTATTTTATATTCAAAGTATATCAATAAATATATGGATTTTTTAAATCCTTTATGCTTTTCATGACAACAATTATATGTTTATTAACTTAAAATTTAGGAAAATGAGATAGGTGAAAAATATGAATTTCTAGTAATTATAATGTTTTAATGTTATTACAGAATTAGACAAAGGGGTAATTATAAATTTCATTTAATTAATTTATAAATCCTTACTTATTACTTTATGTAAATAGTAAGAATAAATTAAAACCTTCCCAATACATTATTTACTAAAGAGATTCAAAATATCTAATTAATTAAAACTGTTCAAATATAATCCGATTTTTTAGCAAATCTAAGTATTTGAAAAGGTTATTTAAGATAGTTATAAATTAATTTGATATTAATAAAGAAAAGAAAATTATTATAATAAAACTACTATAAGCAATCAGTAATGAAAAAAAAGCTTTAAAATGCTATGATCTATTAAAATAGTGAAATTCTTTAATGATATTTTAGATTAACCATAAGATTAAAAAAAGAATTTGTAAATTGTTAAGATATAGATAATATTTTAATATATCTTAATTCATTGTTTTATTTATTTGTCAAAATTAGAATTTATAATATAGATTATTTTGAATATTTTAATAAATCATCATCCAAAAGTGATATTTTGATGCTTTTAGGGTCAAGCTTATGCTGAAACTGAAACTGAAAGTTATTTATACAAATTAAAATTTGCTTTATCTTTTTCAAATTTTATTAGACTGGTTATGTTCAAACTTATATTATTTAATCTAGATAAACAAATATTATTTTATGTAAAGGATTAAAATTTAATATTTAATTAAAAGTTCTATATTATTAAAAAAATCAATAATTCAAAAAGACATTATAAAATACTTAATTAAAAATAATTAATTTCTTGAATAATAATAATAATTAAAAAATTAAAAAAGGGTTGTCAACACGAGGACTTCCCAAGCGGTCCCCCACCTTAGTACTAACCTCGCCTTAAGCCGCTTAACTTCGGAGTTCGAATGGGATCCGGTGCTTTAGGCTTAGTATGGCCGACAACGATATTTACNTTTCAAGTCTTTTTAAAGTATATTAAATAATCCACCAACCTTATTTTATATTCAAAGTATATCAATAAATATATGGATTTTTTAAATCCTTTATGCTTTTCATGACAACAATTATATGTTTATTAACTTAAAATTTAGGAAAATGAGATAGGTGAAAAATATGAATTTCTAGTAATTATAATGTTTTAATGTTATTACAGAATTAGACAAAGGGGTAATTATAAATTTCATTTAATTAATTTATAAATCCTTACTTATTACTTTATGTAAATAGTAAGAATAAATTAAAACCTTCCCAATACATTATTTACTAAAGAGATTCAAAATATCTAATTAATTAAAACTGTTCAAATATAATCCGATTTTTTAGCAAATCTAAGTATTTGAAAAGGTTATTTAAGATAGTTATAAATTAATTTGATATTAATAAAGAAAAGAAAATTATTATAATAAAACTACTATAAGCAATCAGTAATGAAAAAAAAGCTTTAAAATGCTATGATCTATTAAAATAGTGAAATTCTTTAATGATATTTTAGATTAACCATAAGATTAAAAAAAGAATTTGTAAATTGTTAAGATATAGATAATATTTTAATATATCTTAATTCATTGTTTTATTTATTTGTCAAAATTAGAATTTATAATATAGATTATTTTGAATATTTTAATAAATCATCATCCAAAAGTGATATTTTGATGCTTTTAGGGTCAAGCTTATGCTGAAACTGAAACTGAAAGTTATTTATACAAATTAAAATTTGCTTTATCTTTTTCAAATTTTATTAGACTGGTTATGTTCAAACTTATATTATTTAATCTAGATAAACAAATATTATTTTATGTAAAGGATTAAAATTTAATATTTAATTAAAAGTTCTATATTATTAAAAAAATCAATAATTCAAAAAGACATTATAAAATACTTAATTAAAAATAATTAATTTCTTGAATAATAATAATAATTAAAAAATAAAAAAAGGGTTGTCAACACGAGGACTTCCCAAGCGGTCCCCCACCTTAGTACTAACCTCGCCTTAAGCCGCTTAACTTCGGAGTTCGAATGGGATCCGGTGCTTTAGGCTTAGTATGGCCGACAACGATATTTACTTAGCATTTTAGGTTTTATAGGATTGGTTTATTATTTATAATATATATAAATATATATGAAAATAAAAATTTAAGGAAAAATAGAATTAATTATATTATTCAAATCAAAGCTAATTTTTATCTTAATTTTTCAATATACTTTTCATTTTCTTCCTCTTCTAATTATTGAGATTTATTAAGCATAAATCTTTTTTCTCTTTCCTTACATTTTTATTCTAATTCCATAATGGATTTCAAGACATTTTAATACTTTTCTTCAAAATGGATTGGTTTATTATCATTCAAAGTTGAAGGAAAGTTTGCAGAATTGAGTCCAGATTTTAACATTTTTCTCTTTGATATTAAATTTTTATGATCTGTTGTATATGGTTTATCTAAATGTTCAATTTTATCACTTCTTTTCATTTCAATTAAAGAATTTTATCCTCTTTATCTAATATCATTCACACTTCTTCTTTCAGGTAGAATCAATATTTTATCTACTTTCTTTTCTCCCAATAAACTTTATAATTTTTTTATGTTTTATTTAGCAATATCTAATTGAGTTTTCTATATGCTATTTTATTCTTATGTTTATTTAATTGGTGAAATAGAATGTCTAGCTATATCTTTAAGGAAACTATCTTTTACAGATTCTCCATATCTTAATTATTTTTATTTCAATAATTTTTTTTGTTCTGCTGCTTATTATTGAGATAGCTTTAATTTAGCTTATTCCTCTTCAAGACGAACAAGGGTTTAACTTTTTGGAAACTTAATTAACTTCATTTTGAATTCTTCTTCTTGTTCTTATTTTTATTATTGTCTTTATTATAATTTTTGAAATTTTTCTTCTTCATATTTTTTTTGATGCTCAGTCAACATATCTAATCTAATTGGTTAACTTAGTTCTCTTTTCTATGCCAATATTATCTTTAATTTTACTATAATGTATATACCTTCTTTTTTTCTAATTCTGAAAGATTTAATGCTTCATCTTTCAATTTAATAACTTATTCCCTTAACTTTATTCTTTTCTATATCTACTTAATAAGTTTATTTCCTTCATTGTTTAATTTCTGTTGTTCTTCTCTATATAATTTATCTTCCATCATTTTTTAAATTATTTATTCCCTTTTATTTTATTAAATTTGAGTTTAGTCATTTGGAGATGAAAAATCTGAATATGATTTCTTTTATGAACTTAGTAAATTTAATGAATGAATTCTTTCTCTACCTTATCTAAAAGATTATTAATCATTAACTGTTTTTGATTTCATTTATTAATTTATTGTAATAACTTCACATACATTTAATTCTAATCCATCATATAAATCAAATACAATTTTATTCATGTTGTCTCTAAGTTCAAAGTCAAATGGTAACTTTAGTTTATGGTTTTTTTATTTACTTTTAAATTTTCTTAAACAAACTTATAGAGCAACTATAAAGAAGGTTAAGATAAAACAATCTTAATCTTTTTCTTGTTATAGTAAACAAAAATTATCATTACTTAATTTAATAAATAAAGCAAATAAAATTTTAGAATTTTTATCAAATAAAATACTTAAATATTAAACCAAAATTATATAAATCAAATCTAATTATTAAGAAGCTTTAAAATCTTCTCATGAAGTTAACTCAATTAATATACTGTATTTTATTCTAATAAAATTAAATTGAGAATTTCTTAACCATATATATCACTAGTATCATCTGTTTACATAAAAGCATCTACTATCATTATTGGCATTTTCTTATCTTATTTAAGATTAACATTCTATTAAATCTAAATTTTTGGATGCTTTTATTAATTCATTTTCATAAGTTAATTCTCATATTACTAACGTTAAGATTCTAATTTTTAAACTAACTATTCCTCAATAATATTTCCTTATTTTATTTCATTAAACTAATCAATTTTATCATTTTAACTATCCTTTTTTATTTAATTGTTATCCAATATAACTTGATTTGTATTTTCAGTTTATTTTTCATCTGAATCATCCTATATAATCATTATTTTAGAAGTCTTTTAAATATTTGATAAATCTTAACAATCCTTTTTCCTTTTATCAATCCAACAACTATCATTTTTTATTTTATTTTCTTTTTCTTATTTTTATTCCTCTTAATTAATTTCATCCTCTTAATATTTTTCTTATTCCTAATCTTAATTTTTATTATTCATTTTATTTTATTTACCAACTTCTTTAACTATGTCTTAAAAAAAAAATTTTTCTTTCCTCTTCTCTTTAATCTTACACTAATCTTTTTTGTTTACTTTATTAATTGAACCCTTAGGAATTTTCAATAACCTTTCTTATTTTTAATCTAGTATATCAAGTTCTATCATAAATTCTTCTGCATTTATTAATGTTTTCTTTTCAGTATCTTTATTATATTTCTTACTCTCAGTAATTTTATTCATTTTCTATTAAGATGCATTCTTCATCCATTTTTACAACTTATTCTAAACAACTTATTCCTGCATTTTATATTTATTTTCAATTGATTTTAATTTGATTGATCCTCTATCAAATATAAATTAATATAAATCCTTTTAATTTTAAGGAATATTTATAAATCATAATTATTTAAGAATTTATAATTAAAATATTTCATAATATATTCAAAAATTTAATAGAGTTAATTAATTTATATATTTATTAATTTAAAATCGTAATAGATTTACAAATGAATCAATAGACACTGGATACATTAGTAAAAAATATATATATTTAAGAATCTCCAAAACAATGAACCTTAAGGATAAAATCAAGAAGTATTATTATAAAAACAATAAAATCAAAACCAAGTTCTTAATAATCAATTTGTAAAAAGTTTTCTCATATTAGCCTTAAAACCCTCCTTAATCTCCTGGATAGATAAATTAATTCTAATTTTAACCTAATTATGGACCAGGTCCTGGGATGACCCAAGGAATGTTGAAAATTGGTCCAGGAATGGGTCCTTCTTCTGCAGGAAGTGGTTTTCTTCATCCAGGAATGATTCCTCCATTAGGAATGGGCCCTCCTCCTCAATTAATAGGTTCTCTTTCTGCAGGAATGATATCAACTCCAGGAATGGGTCCGCCTCCTTCAGGAATGATTCCTCCTCTAGGAATGGGTCCTCCACTTCCAGGAATGGGTCCTCCTCATCCAGGAATGATTCCTCCAGTAGGAATGGGTCCTCATCCAGGAATGAGTAATGCAATTTCTTCTTAAGGTACCAACCCTATAACGTTAGCATTTCCTTAATCTCAAAATCTTTATAATTAAGGTTAATTTCCTTAATAGATGATTCAACAAAACATAGCTAAAAATAATGATGAGGAGATCTAGAAATTATAAAAAGAATTAAAAAAAAAAAATGATGAAATTAAAAAATTTTAGACTTAAATAAATGATCTTACAGAGAATTTTAGTAGAGAATCTGAAAAAAATAAAGAGGAGTTGGGGAGATTAGAGAGAGAATTAAAAAGAAAATTAGAAAGTTCGAAAATACAATTTAATGATGACAAATTATAATTGACTTAATAAATATCTGAGTTTTAAATAAAAATTTAATAGCTTGAGGAAAAGGAGAGATAAAATGAAGAAATAAAAAAAAAAAATTAGAATGAAATTAATTCTTTAATAAATTAGAAGACTAATTTAGAGTAATAAATATATTCTTTAGATAAAATCAATACTTAAAATGAAAAGTAAAATTAAATATATAATAATGAGAATTGTAATTTAAAAAATTAAACTGATTAATAAAAAAAATTAATCAATAGACAAGAAATATAAATTTAATAACTAAATTAATAGATTGAGATCTTAAATTAGGTCAAGAGCCAATAAATTAAAGATTAATAATATTCTGAAGATAATTCTAAATAATTTGCAGAATATGATACAAAAATAGACTAGTTAACTAAAAAAAATAAGGATTTGGAAGAAAGAATAGATAAGATTGTAAATGATAAGAAAAAACTTGAAACAAATTTTGAGATGCTTTAAATTGAAAATAAAGTGCTTAAAGACAGATCATTATTCTTTGAATAATAGACAAAAGAGTTGAATATAAAGATAGAATAGATGTTGTTATAAAGTTCAGAGGTTAGTAAAAAGGAAAACTTAGAATATTTAAAATCATTACAATAACACTAAGATAATAAAAAATAGTTATTATAAACTTAAATGAAAGAAGAGTAAGAGAAATTATTACAAAAAAGAAAATAGGATTAATAATAATAAAAGTTACTAAATGAAATGGGAAAAAAAAAAACTAATGAACTTTTAAGTAAAGTTGGAAAAATATAGTGTTGTTTTGTAATGGATATATTTAAGTAAATTATTTTAATAGATATTTAGATCAAATGAAAAAACAAGGAAGGCAATCATAAAGGCTACTCAAACTTGTTGCACATCTGTTAAAATGACAACAAATAGAGACTCTGTTTGGGGAATAGTTGCTTATGGCTATACAAAGTCTGGGTTATAAATAAAAAGTTAATAATTTACTAAGTCATCAGAGGAGTTATCATAATTCTTAAATAAATAAAAATTATCCTAAGATCAGAAAGATTAACCAGAAGACTTAAAAAGTGCCCTTCAAGAAATGCTTACTTTAAACTGGACCGAACAACACAAGCTTGCTATTTTAATACCTAATTCACCCTGTCATGGAAAAAAATACCATCATCCCAAAAAATATTCTAAGTTTTTTGGTTTTTGGTCAGTTAATTATGATACTAAGCCCGATGATGATATGGAAAGTATAATCAAAGAAATAATTAAAAGAGGAATTTTATTATTAATAATAAGATTTAATGAAGATACAAATGTGATGTGTAGTTAATTAGAAATAATATATTCTAATCTTGAAAGTTCTCATTTATTTAAAACACTTTCAGTAAAAGGATTTGATTTACCAAACTCTGATCATGATCTTGTTCTAAATATATAAATAATGGCTTCTTTTATTACAGGTATTGTAAATCAAACGACCAAAACTAAAGTCAATTAATAAATAAGAATGTAAAATTTTGAAGAAGGTTTAAATGACATGAAAAAATTAAAAGAGGAAGTAATTATGTTAAATAAAGATTTATAAAAAGAAGGGTAAAATTAAAAAGGAGATTTGCCTGAAATTTCAATTGAAGATGCAATAGAAGATTAGAAAAAATTTGAAGAAACTGTATAAAGAGCTAAAGATTGTACAGATGGAGCATTACAAGCATTATGTAAAAGGGGAGATATTGCTAATTTTTAATCTTAAGTTTAATGTGAGGATTTTAATTGCAAGGTGTATACAGTTGAACTTAAATAAGCATCATTAAAAAACAAAATAGAAAATATTCAATTAATTAAATTTGAAGAATCAGATTTTGATTTAATAGAATAAGCTTAATGGCAATGTATTAGAACAAAAAATCCTTTTGCCTTAGGAATGATGAAGAAGGTTTTTCTAATGAAAAAAAAAAATAATACTGAAGAAATTTATGTTGTTAAAATTCCAATTGAATAAGGGACTTACAATTCCTTATAAGATGCTGTTAATGATTGTCGATCACACTTAATTGCTAAAAATATGATGAAAATTTTTATGGAAAAACTTAGAAGTCAAAATGATAAAATTATGATGGTTTAATATACAGATTTCTTAATATTGGAAGAAAACAAGAGTAATATTTATTATAATTTAGAAAAATATTGGATTGCAGAAAGATTCTTCTAAGGAAACTTTAAAAAATATAACAATAATGATGGTTATATATGTGAAGAAAATAGTGAATTGAATGCTATCTCCTAGGCCTTCTCCTACTTTACTTATTAATTTAGCTAATTTAATTATATTATTAATGATATTTAAGGTGTTGATAATTACTTTACTGATCCAGCCATTAATACTATCAAAGGTATATAATAAATAAATAATCTTAGGTAATTTTGATGAAACAGATGTTGGAGAAGATGGAATATCAAATTATTTATCAACTTTATAACTGAGAAAGGACATATGCCAATAGTTATTAAAATCAATAGATATTGAATTTGATTGATATGAATTCTTCTAAAATATTTTTTAAGATTAACATATTGATATCTTAACCTAAATGTTAGTAATTATTAAAAAATAAAGTCACTTTTCTGTCAGCTCTCTAAATCCCTTCCAATCATTAGGGGCTCTACCCCCTGCTGAATGTATAACTTCCAATAATGTATTAGATGGACCATCTTTATGTTCAGGTATCATAGTCTTAATTATTTCGTTAATTTTACTAATGTTTTCATGAATATCTATTAGGCTTCATCCCATTCTCCTCTGATATAATAATTAAATCCTGAAATCCATGTGTCATAGAATTCCTATTAAAAATGATTTTAATACTTAAGAATATGGTTCTCGAGCTATAATTAGATCCTCATCTTTTTCAAAAAGTGCTGCTAGTTGAATCTTATCATTTTCCACACTTTTAATTAAAAGATTTCTCTTATATCTATTAACAACTCTAAATTATTTTTATTCCCTTGGATTCATTCTACTAATATCAAAAATATCCCTTGGCTCCTTAAATTTATTTAATAAATTTTTTATTGATAAATCTACAGTGTATAATTCTACTGGCTCAATACTTCCCTTGACTGTTACAATATCAATTAATCTTATATGATTTTAACAACTTTGTGTCAAGTTTCTCTTTAAAATTCCACTTATTAGAATATTTGTACCAAATTATTTAGTTGCAGCTTCTAATCTAGATGCCATATTTACATTTGGACTTAAATATGAAGCATCAATTTTAAAAGATGATCCTATTGCACCTTCTATACCCCACCCCAAATGCAAACCAAATCCCATTCGAACACAATAATCTTTAATTCTGGCATTGAGTCCATCATGCCTTTTATATTTTTCCAATTTTTTTGAAAGAGATACGGAAATAATGATTTTTAAGAATGATAAAACTGCCATATCTCCTATTTGTTTAACATTATTATCATTATGTAAAATTAACTTATTTGTTTATGGATCTACATGATATTTCATATCAGGATACTTCCATACTAAGAGAAAAGCATCTCCAATATTTTTATTAACTGATCCACCATAACTATCAACTGTAAAATGGACAATTTCTGCTATTTCATTAACAAAAACCATAACATCTTCTTATAATACTTCAGTGGCATCTGTAAAATTACGAATGTCACAAAAACCAAAAATGGCAAGCACTCTTTTTCCAGGTATCATAGGATCAACACTTCCACCCTTTTTGATATTTTCTGCTATAATTTCTGATCCAGCTTCTCCAAAACCAACAGCCAATAGTGCTCCTATTTTCATTATTAGTTTTTGCAACAAATAGGTTTCAGTAGTCTATTCAATTTGCCTTTGTTTAATTTTTTAAAAATCTTTATTTTTTTCTAATTCTTATGTAATGAGATCTTCCTGTTCTTCAATATTTACAGCCTCCAATGGATTATTAGCTATTAATTCTATCTTTTAAATCATAGTTTCTATAGGTTCAATTATTAATTCTGTAACATCCTTATTAAACAAAACAGCACTTAATGCCAATACTATACAAACAAACACTGTTTAAAAAATAGATAATATAGCATTAATTTTATTATATTCGACCAAATCTGAAACAGAATACGTGATCAATTAATTATCAGTATCAGTTGTTACAAAGTATTATTGATCTGAAAATCGATATTGGCTTTTGAACAATTCTGTATGTTAAAACCAATCAGGGTTTGTAGTATAATTATATTCAGTATATATCTTATTTAAATCATCTTGAAGTACTAAGACTGATTGAATAGGGTATATTTCATGATTATGAAATTAGACATATTGCTAGATTAACATATCTGTTATTGACAAATTCTTTCTAAATTAACTAATTCTAAAAATTCCAGAGTCATAGCTATTAATAATTTCTGAATAAGTATCCAAAGTAAGAATTGGTATACTTATTAAAATTGCAATAATAATAGTAATGACTCTTCTCATTACTAGATCCTATAATTGGGATCCCACATGAGATTCTTTAATTTAATCACTTTATGAGAGATTAGATTATTTTAATTGTTATTATTCATTATTACTACTATTTTGATCATGTTAAGATTGGGATCTGGAATGTTAACTTTTATTAATATAAGGGAATTATTAAATCAAATCTTCTGATTTTGGTTTCTTTTAACGATTCTACTATAATATTGAAATTCTAATTAAATAATTTGATTTTTTTTTGTTCTGCTGTTATTATTACTATTATTATTATTATTATTATTATGATGAATTGATTTTGTGTTCATCTTTCAATAACAATTCTTAAAGAATTTTTTTTTGTTTTTCTTTTTCCATTTGTAATCTTGCATGTTTATATAATTTAATCAATCTAACTAGTCTTATAATTCGTATGACTCTTGCTGCTTTTCTTGCTGTTCTAGACGCTTTTCCTAAGGCTTTGAGAGTAGCAGCATTTTAAACATCTCCTTCATCACCATACCAACGATCTGTAATCCAACCGATGTCTAGTATCATTGTTGCGGTAGAGATCAAATCAAGCCAAAAGTAAAACTATTCTTATTAAAATTTAAATACATTAAATAGATAGGCTGGATTGGCTATGCAAGTTAATACAATCTCAATGGTAAAACACACAATGCAAATTGTAGTCAAAATAAAGAAATACTCATCTCCATCTTTATTCACAGATAATATTCTAATATCATCTCCAAATAATGCATAGATAGTCACAAATGCCATCAACAATGAAAAACCCCATCCATCTATAAATTATTACAATTGTCTTTGACTAATTTAGTTTTTACTAAGTATTTAGGGTTTTGATAGACGTGCTCTAATTTTTTCAACTGCCTTTGTTTTATGGGGTTATTGACTTCGGACACTTTTAGGTGTTTATAATGAGATGGCTTCATGACTTGAAGGACTTCCCATTTTTCTGGCTTCTTCTTCCTCTAATTCAATGATTTCTTTCTTAACAAGGGGAGTACACTTTGGTTTTTCAGTAAACTGAATAATATTTAAAATGGTTATTTGTTACAAGTGGAGCATTACTGTAATAATTTCCAGTGTCAGAGGATCTACTCTAATTTTCAACCGAACAGTCTGGGTTTTTAGCATAGTATAAATATAATTAGATACTGGTTGTGGTTCATTGTGATGTGAATTATAATTTATAATAACCTAACCTGGCATACGATAGTCATCGCTTTCTAAATCCCAAGGATTATAATTGTCATCTAATTCTGCCATATTTGTGTATAAATATTTTTATAAATTTATGAGAATCATATTTCTATGTTTGATGATGACACTTGTATTTTCTCATATCTAACCAGATATTAGATCAGGGAAAGTAAAGAGCAAAGGAGTAAATTTAGGTGGATGGCTTGTAGTAGAACATTGGATGACATCAAGCTCTGTGATTTGGGAAGGAGTCCCAGAGTATTATCATGGTTATGGTGAATATGGATTAATGTCCTATTTGGGTCATAATGTTGGGGATGACAGATTTGAAAAGCATAGATCATAATGGATCACAGAATAAGACATTGCAGAATTGGCATCATATGGAATTAATACTGTTAGAGTCTCCATAGGTTTTTGGATAGCTGGATTTGATAAAACAGGTGGATCAGATTGGAAAGTATTTGCACCCAATGGACTCAAGTATTTAGACTAATTAATTAAAAATTGGGCTGTAAAGCATAATGTTGCAGTTCTTGTTCAGATACATGCTGCAAAAGGATCATAAAATGGTTTGGATCATAGTGCTCCCCCTGTTCCTGGTCAATCTTATTGGGCCTTGTATCCTGAAAATGTCAGAAATACAGTTGATCTTGCTGTATTTTTGGCAGAAAGATACAAATAAGAAATAGCCTTTTTAGGAGTTGGATTACTAAATGAACCTTCAGGAACAACTGATGAAGCCACTCTTAAATAATATTACCTTACTGCTATTTCAGAAATCAGAGCCACAGGAAATGATTGCATTCTTACTGTTGCTCCATTACTTTATGAATAAGATCCAGATCATTTCAATGATTTTGCTTTGAAAGAAACTCATGTATGGTAAGAATGGCATAAGTATTTGATTTGGGGTTATGAGGATATGAATGAAGACTAAATATTGAATATTGGAATCCCAGGAGTTCAACATTAACTTGATATTTGGAAAGGAAATCCAATATTTATTGGAGAATGGAGTATAGCAACTACTGATAATGCACCTTTTGCTAGTGAAGAAAGCTTCAGATCTTTTGGAAATAAATACAGAGACACTATCACATCTGCAAAAGGAGGTTGGACCTATTGGACTTGGAAGACTTCCTATGATGAAACTCAAGACATAAGTCAAAGAAATGCATGGTCTCTAAGATAGCTTCTTAGAAATGGTTGGTTTGCCATCTGATATAGATGTGTTAATAAATTATCTAATCATTTTTCTTCTTCAATGCCATTTAATGTTTTCTCAACTTATTCTTTTACTCTTCTATAATATTCGGCTCGGTCTGACATATATAGCTATATTTTAAAATCTTTTTTACTTTAGCTGCTTCTGGGTTTGCAGGTGAGTTAGGATTTGGATCACACAAGAGAGATCTAATAGATGTTAATATTGCCCAAACATCTAAGATTGGAGTCCATTGTTCCTTCAAAATATCTAAGCATATTCTTCCATCTGGATAGACATTAGGATGATAAATAGGTGGAGCAAATTTAACTTCAGGTGGTTTTGTAGGATAATCATTTGTAAAAGCTAATTTTAATTCAAAACATCCTCCTTCCCAAGGTGTTTATTCTGGTCTTATAATCATATTTAAACAAATACCCAAAAATCACAGCTTCCCAATGAAAAATATCATTTTCTTAAGGAGAGGCCATGAAATCTTCCTAATTTTCTTATTAAATTTTCTTAAAATCCATCAATAATCTTTTTTAAGCTAGTCCTTATTACATTATTTTAATAAATATTAATATATATATATATTTCACTCTTTCTAATTTTGTTTCTTTTTTTTATTTTTTTGTTTAACAATGACAGGAAAATCTAAATCACTTAATTTTACTTGATTTGTAGCTTCTTTCTTAATCAATTGCTCGGTTTCAACTTTTTATTCTACTTTTTATTATTATTAACCCCAAGTTTTTGAAAATGGATTAACTTTTATTTAAGAACATTCTTCATTTAAACTTGGAAATTAAGATTCTAAATCTAGATTAATTTCTTTATATTATTATTATTATTATTATTATTATTATTATTATTATTATTATTATTATTATTATTATTATTATTATTGTTATTATTATTGTTATTATTATTAATCTATTTCTCTTTTATCTTCTATATCATTTTATTATTAGCTTATATTTTTAACACTTGGCAATTCTGGAAAATCTTATTCAACAAATTAAAATTCATCAACTTACAAGTTTTCATAATAATACTCACCTCCATTTTCAATTGAATATTATTTTTAAATTTATTAAGCTTATATTTAATTATATTTTTCCTCTTATCTTAATCTCTCTTTTCTCTACTTTTCTCTAAATTCTTATATCTAAAATTTTGTTTATTATATACTTCTCTTTAATAATCCTTAAGATTTTCTTGATTTAAGATAGCTTTTAAATCAATTTCATAAAAATAGATTTCAGTATGCAATGGGATATGAGAAAGAAATCTTAGATAATAAATATAATATACTTATATTTAGCTTATATTTGAGCATTCTAAGTAAATTAATCTTTTTATATTAAGAATGATCCAATTTTTTAGGGAAGATGATCATTTCCATATTAAAGAGTAATATATTTATTACATATAGGATGTAAAAAGCCTAGAAGACCATTTGAGTCTTAAAAAAATCTATAAATAACTTCATTTTATTTTTGAGGGAATGATTTAAGTACGATTTCAGGTTAAAGATTTAGGTTCTTTTTTGGTAACTTATCTTATCTTTCTAAGAGAAATTAAATAGATTGTTAAGTTGGCTCTTAAATTTCAGTTTCACATAATTCTAAATAACTGAAATAGTGAATGTCATTTACTTTTGAAGCTATAAAATTTCTTCTTAAAAAATGTTCAATATATAGGATTCATTTGCGATTAGAGTTCTTGCATAAACTTCTGATTCTTTACCATCAATATACAATTCTGTGTCATTTTTATATCTTTTAATTTGATTTAAAAGTACAGAATCTCCAGGATTTTTAATTTTGTGCTTGATAATTTTAACAGATTTCAATTCAGTCATTACTGCCAATTCACCACAAAGAGGGCATTTTTAATTAAATTTTGCTATATTATTAAAGAATTATTATTTACATTAAAGTTTATGTCTTTGATAACATGGAAGACAATAAATATGACCGCATGGTGTAATATAAGGTATTATAATGTCATGATCACTTATACAAATAGGACAAGTAATATCTTAAGTTGTCGTGTAAATTACTTAATACACATCATCCCACCTAACTTCTTCTTTGATAATATAGAATGTCTCTTTTTACTGATAGGTTGTTCAAGTAAGACGAATTAAAATTTGGATTTCATGTATAATTGTTGTCGATGTTATACTTGCTATTATGTCAATTATTAAGGTTTTCTCCTATAAGGTTCTGAATCTGATGGATAGATGTCTTTTGCAACCTAAAACCCAGCAAATTCATTTAATTAATGAAATTAAATCTTCTAGACCTATTGCTTCTTTAACTTTTTTCTTAATTATTAATCCATTAATTATAAATTAATGTTATCATAATAATTATCAATTCAACTAATTATTAATAAATAAATCCTTAAATACTTAAATGAATCATCAAGGGTTTTTTGGAACTGCAATAAAACGTAATTCTAAAAAATTAAATTCAAAAAGAGGTGAAGAATGTCTCAATAATAAATTATTTGCAAATGATAATCTAAGAAAAATCTAATTACCAAAATAACTTACTTAACAATATTGTTTCTCTTTAGAGCAAGGAATACATGGTATTAGGTTGGAAACCAAATCGCCATAAAAATAATTTAGAATCTCAAACAATTCTAAATAAAATGTTGAAAATACATCTTTTTAGCCTGAATCCTTAAAGTTTTCCTATAATCAACAATACTTAGTAAATGATATATCTCCATTGATAAGAATAAGACGACTCTAATTAGATAAAGTTAGTTAGAATCAAAAATAAGTAACAGTAGATTAGTAGTGTTTTGATTTTTTAACTAATTAAAGAATAAGAGCTTAATCTTTTGCAGAGGAGAGATGCTTATCTCCAGATCTAAAAAAGAATAGACCTCGACTTAATTTACTAAATTAAAGAAATCTTTATAGTGAGTCATTCAGACAATAAGATAATTAATCTGAAAATTACTGATTGATATTATTTGAATTATATTTACAATTGCTTTTAATTATTATTATTAATATTAATATTTTTATTCCTTTTAATAAAATAAGTTTCAAACTAAATATATTTTTTAATAAATAATAGAAAGTATAATCAATGAATCTATAAAATCAATTTGAAGTTTCAGAACTTTTCACTTTTTTTAAGAAACTTATTTCCAATCTTTCATCAATTTCTTCTGATAAAATATTTCTTTCTATTTCTTAGATGAAGAAATTCTCTTTGTATTGTTCTTGAAATTTTAATCTATTAGTCATAAAAATTCTTAATCTAATTATGTATAAACCTTAATTTAATAGCAATTTAATCCCTGAATGTGGATCCATCTAATTATTGATTAAACAATCGAATAGTTAAATTAAATATATTATTAATTAATGTTTATATGTAATTAATTAATAAATTGATCTATCTGAAAAAACAATCTATATTCTTTATTTAGAGATGATAAAATATCTACTACTAAATTTTTAAAGAATGTCAACTAAATTTATTGAAGTAATTTCTTTGTTATTATAAAGAAACATTGAAAATACACCCAATAAAAAGTGTCTTTAGTGTTAATACTTTATTTGAGTCTTTTTAATTTGAAATATTTTTTGACGAAGATTCGTTTATTTTGGAATATAATTTTATGTTAACAATTTGAGTTTCTCCAATATAATAAGATAATTAACTTAATCTAATCCAATAGAACATACCCTTATATCAAATTTATGACTCTTATTTTTATATACTAAATCAAAGTCTAAGTTTTCATTTCTTTTATCAAATAAATAAATTTCTAAATTATTATTTTCTACTTTGCACTTTCTTAAAAAATGCCTAAAATTACACCCACAACAATCATCTTAATTATAATAAGGAAAGAATTCATGATTATATGATCTATTGACTTAAAATGACATATTTTTATCTTTATAAGTAAATAAATAATAAGGTTTCTTTACTATTATTGGTAATGACTCTTCCCATCTTACTTCTCTCAAATTAAGTAAAAATTATCTTCTAGAATTCCAATCACAAATATATAATGTTAATACTAAAAATACATTTGTTATAAGTCCCAAAATTATTCCTAACATATCTATTCGATGACTCTTAATTGTTGTAAAACAGATTTTCATACTCAAATGAATAATTACCTAAAAAAGACTGTATGGAAAATCACTCATAAAATAAACAACTACTGATAGCATGGCATAATAACTTCCATATGAATAATATTCTTAAGGAAAAGTGTTATTTTCATCAAAATTAATTTATAGTAATCCAGCTGAAAGGTTTGAAATAATTAATGCATACTTTATATATTACTTTTTATAACAGACTAAAATTAGTTCAACAATGACTAGTAATACAAAGCCTAAATTCATCCAACTTTTATTATTTACTGAATAATAGGTATAGTCTAAAATCATTTTAAATAAATTTAAAGCAAATGACATTGCAAGAAGCCAATAGAAAATAGGTTTTTATAGAGTATTTAATTTATTATCTTAATAGTCCTTTTCTATCTTTTTGTCTTTGAAAGTTAAAAGGAATTTATTCATTTACTTATTAATTTATAATTTTATTGAATATTCATGATTATAAAAGATGTTGTAATTTCGAAAATATATATATATATATTATATATATCAACAACTGAATTATTCAAATATTAATTTCTAAAATTTACAAAATCTCTTAACATGTGTTTTTCACTAAATTGAATGAAACTGAGAATTATGCAATACCTTCATTACCTAAATCTGTTGGTTCAAGCTTATAATCTAATTAAAATTAAAATTAATAATTTACTTTTCATTGTACATATAGCTGGATCAGTAAAACAACACTTTACACCTTAAATATCACAAATCAAATAATTAAAATTACTCTTAACAAAAGTATATGCAGAAAAACTATTACCAATTTTATTTAAATCACTTTAATCTTAATTTACATAACCATAATTATTATTATATTTAACAAATTCTCCTTCAAAAAATCTCTCAGCAATCCAATAATTTCCTATTTTTAATATATTATTTACCTTAAACATCCAAAAATATTAGAAGATCTGAATATATTACTTATGGATATCTTTTTTTTATTTCTTTTTATTTTATACCCTCATCTAAATCACGATTGAATTTCTTCATCCATTTCTATGCTATTAAATGTACTAAACATTCCTATACAGCCATTTAAAATGTCTTAAATGGCTTTTAATCTAAAGGAGTTTTGCAAACATAAAATTCTTTTTATTTTGCAGCATTTTAATTTTATTTAATCATCAAATAAGCTGATTTCATAGCTCCTTTTGCAAATGGAGCTTTTGATCTTAGACATGACCATTAACCTTCTTCAATTTACTTGAAATCATCAACTCCTATAGTCTAGATTTCTAAATATTTCTAATTAAATTTTTAATCACTAAATTCTATTCTAAATACTCTAAAAGTTTCACTAACAAAATCATTTAAATTTGGTTATTTTTCTAATAATAATTTGCAAAGCATTTCAATAGGACTTTATGGTATTTGATTTTCTTTAGAAGCAACTTCTATACCTATTTTACCACGAGTTTATACTTTAGTGTTTCTGACATTAGTTTAAGTGGCAGTTTAGGATACTTTTGTCAAAACACCTACAAGTGATTCAAATATCTTATCAGGTTATGCATTTCTTAAATCATATAAGAAGAAATATTCTTGTTTATTATGTCTTTAATAGATTTTTCTAATCTCTTCAAACATTTTATTTGTAATAGAAGTAAAGATTATTCCAATAAAGAATATGTCATTCTAAATCATTAATTCAATAGCTTGAGTCAAATCATCATCAGGATAATGATCTTAGTTTCTTCCAAAATCATGAAAATTTGTTCCATGACATGGAGCATCACAAATTAGCATGGCAATTTTAAATTTAGTTTTCCATTAAAGATTATTTATCATTTGCTTTATAGCTCCATCTAAATCTTCTGGAGCATCACCTCCTCCTGTACATCTAATTCTTTATAAAAATTCTGTGACTTATTAAGTTTGATCAGTAAACTACAATTATTTATAAATTCCTAATTATTTTAATTCAGCTTTATCCTAATAACAAATAAGGGACCATAATGTGTCTCTTTAAGTTTAATTTTTGACTGAGATCATACTTTTTTCAACACATAACTCTGCCTGTTTTTTATAAGGATCCATAGATCTATAAATTATGAATATTATTATTACCCTGTACAATCAATTAAAAAACATATTTCAAGTTATCCATGACTATCTCTAAACCTTTGTTATAATTCCTATAGTTATTTGGCTCGTGTTTATTTATTAGATTCTAATAAATCAGCTTATTCTTTCTTTTTTTGGTTCAATAATATTTTAGAATTTGTTTTCTCTTATTATTTTGACTCAATAGAATTATCTTTTATCTATTTAATTAACTTATGATCTTCCTCTTATAATTTTTAATAAACATTTGGTAATTCCAATTTACTTTAATGAAGTATTTACTCCTATTATACTATTATTTTAGTTTTTCCTTAAAGACTGTTTTCTTATCTACTCATTTCTAATTTATATTGCTAAATATCTTCTTAACTAATTTTGATTTTTTTATCAATCTTCCTTTTTTATTCCCTCATCATACAAATTGTTTAATCTTTGGAAAAAAGGTTTTATTTAAGTATTTTTTTTTTTTCTTCTTTTTCCTTCAGTTGTTATTGGCTCTATTGAATTTGCTAATCGAAATCTAATAATTCTTTCTTTAAAGATTCAAATTTATCTATTAATTCTACATCTTTCTACTAAAGTGATATCCTACTTAACTATTTTTCTAATGCTTCATTTTCTTTTTCCAATTGATTTATTTTTTCTTATTACATTTCTAAATTCTTTGCTTAAATTTCATTTGCCTAATTATTATTTTAAATCAACTATTCTTATATTAAATATTAGTCTTATTTTTATTTTATTTCAAACTAAAGATTTTATTTTTCCTTTTTTGATAATTTAATATTTTTGTTTAACTGGGCTCTTTCGTTTTCTTTTTAATAATTTTATTAAAACAATTAATCTTCAAACTTTCTATTACTTTTATTAATTTATTGTAATTCTTATTCCAAATTCTCGATTTATGTATTTAAATCATTTACTTCAACTTGAACATCAGTCAAATTTTATTAAAATTAAGAAATCTCTTTTTATTTCTCATCAATTTTTGTTTAATAATTTTCTTAAATTATTATATTAATATACTTATTTCTATTTCAGTACTATATATAGATTAAATTTAAAGAGGAGGATTACCTAATATATATAGAAATAATTCTTACCATTGTTTATAAATTGTTATTGCTGAATTTATTACATAAACTAAGGTTACCCACCACCTTACTAAAATTAAGGTTCTTTATTAATTACAAGTTGAGCTTAAGTAGATATTTATTACTATGCTAGTTTAACAAATTACATTATTGGTTTCTCCACGATGTTATATGAAATTGAGTGATTGGATCTAATTACCTTAATTGGGTTAAACGCCTTAAGTTGGTCTGAATTATGAATTTTGTTGATCCATTTAAATCTAATGAATGAAGAATAATCTTATTTTTATTAATATATTTCTTTACTTTGATAGAATTAAAAATAGGATTATTATAATTAATATATTTCATAAAATTACAAATACATATATGGATTTATACTTATATATTATAGAGCAATCACATATCTATTAAATTTAAGACTATTATAACTAGGTACTTAATAAACACTTTCCTCTAATATAAAAGAAAGAGAATTGAATTATCAAAATATATTGAAATTTGTATAATTTTTGGTTTAAAAAAATGAAGAATAAATATAAATAAATATTATTTTTTATGGAAGCTATTACACAACTCAAAAAATTTATGTATGTCATTTCATATTATAAATGCAAGTGGTCATCATTTTAATGTAAAAAGCTTTCACAAGTATATGATCAACAATGACATCTCAGATATTGAAACATTGATCAAATTTTGTTAATTAGACAATACTGGATAGAGATTCAATTTATGGAGATTGTTTTTTAAGTATTATATAATAACAACATAGAATCTACTCTTTAGAAGATACAGTCTATGAAAAGATAGGTAAGTTAACAAAAACAAGAGATACATATAAATAATTAGAACAAAAGTATTCAAGATCTTAAGATGTGATATCAACAACTAAAATTGAAGAATAATCTAAAAAAGGACCATTAGGTGGTCCATTAGGAGGACCATTAGGTGGTGGATCAAAAATAAAGACAGCAACATAAAATCCAATGGAAGATGCTGAATTAAGAAATGAAATAAGAAAGGATGTTGAAAGAACATATTAAGAAATTTAATTTTTTGCTAATAAAAAAATATTGCAAATTCTGACTAGTGTTTTATTTATATGGAGCAAAGAAAACAGTGAAATTTCATATAGATAAGGTATGAATGAAGTTGCAGCTTCTTTGATTCATGTTTATTTCCAAGAAGCTCTTTATTCAGATGAGATTGATAAGATACAAGGGGTATGAATTTATATATAATGAAGGCAACAGAGGAAGATAAACAAATATTACTAGAATTTAATTCATGGGAATATGCTGAGGCTGATATATACACACTATTTTAGAAGTTAATGAATGATGCATAACATATGGAAATGTTCAGACCAAATTATACTGAGGCTTAAAAGATCAAATTATAAAGTAAGAAGCCAAGTGCCATTTTAACAAGAGTATCCAAAATATAAGATATTCTATTAAAATAAGTTGAGATGCCTTTATTTAGACATCTTAAATTGTTATAAGTAGAATTCCAAATATTTTTATTAAAATGGATTAGGTATTAAAATATAATAAATTAAAATAGATGTATGTTTACAAGAGAATTACATTTAATAGAATCATTTAAAGCATGGGATGCAATCTTCTATGATTTTTATGAATAAAAAACAGAAACTTTGTTCTTTGTTGATTGTATAGCAATTGCAATGATATTATATGTTAAATAGCCAAGTAATTAATATTTTTATATAATAGTAATGGAAATGGAAGATTCAAGTTAATGTTATTAAAGATTTCTAAAATATCCACCAGTTTCTAATTTACCAGCTCTTCTTGAGTCTGCAATCAATATTAGAGCTATCTTATTGAATCAAAAGTCTGCAACTAATTTAGATGATCAAAATGAATCAAATTAACCATCTATATATTCAGATAAACAATTCAATCCTGTTTTTTTTGCTTAAATTACAGATAAAGTCGATGGAGTAGATGCTAAGGTTGTAAAGATTACATCTGAAAAACCATAATTTAGAACGAAAGGTGATGTAGATCTAGTCTACAAAGATGAAACCTCTCCAGATAAATCAAATTAATCTTAGTAATAATTTATAAATCCATTACAACCAAAATAAATATCTCAGCAATAAAAACCATAATAATAATAATAATAATAATAATAATAATAATAATAATAACCAACATCTTAAACAATTTAAAGTAGTAATTCATCTTCAATTACTACAAATTTCTTCGATTCTAGTTTATCTAGTACAAATACTAAAACAATTAAAACATAATTTTAAGTAGAAGAATAAACATAATAAGTAAAAAAAGATAAAGCATCAATTCCAATGAAGAATAATATTTAGATTCCAATTTAATAGGCTGAAGAGATGTTTAACACTTTAGAAGATGCTCTAAAGTTCATGAAATAATTTAAAGATCAGTATTATTATATTATTATTATAGTTCAAACTATTAGGATTTAATAAGGAATTTGACAGAAATGAAAGACATTTTTGAAACTTCGCTTAAGTACTATTGTAAATTAATATTTTAGTGAGAATTCATTAACTTAAAGACAATAATAATAAAATCAATAAGATGATAATGGTATCTCTGGTAAAGTGGCAGGATTCCTAAAGAAAAAATGGTGAATTAAATGTTCTATTATTTAATATTTTTAAATATAATATGTTGTATTGACTAAGAAATTTAAAGTCAAATTTAATTAGATTAATTTAATGAATGAATGTATAAGTAAAAATAATGAAAAATAAATGAGAATTTTTAATACAAATTATAAATTTCATCATTATTTATATTATTTGAACTGAAATGGTTGAAATTTCATAGGTAAATGAATCATGGCATCATCTTCTGGAGCATTTGAAATAGAGTTTGCATCCTATAGAATTTCATTTTTTTTAAATTTATATTATCCAAAGCTGATCTCATTTGAAGAAGAATTAAATAACAATGGATTGATTTATTTTTAGGTTTGGGTATAAAGTTATGATGTCTTGAATAGATTTGGCACAGTTCTACTACTTTATCTTTAGCTTTACTATGGTTCAGTTTATTCAGGTATATTAATTGATTGTCTTGAGTTATTTTCTCTAGTTTTTGGTTCTAAATCGTAGTTTCTTTTAATTTTTCTTTCAGATAATTGTTTTTGTAATGATTATCGATATGAATAGAATTGATTATCTTCTTTTTAAGTATTTGAAGTGATTTATGATTAATTATTAGAATCTTGTCCTGATACAGTTAACATACTAAGCATCATATTGTTGGAGACATATAAATCATGTATTGAATTATTATTAGTTTCTGGAGGTTTTGAATTAATGGTGCTAAGTGATGAGTTTTTATGATGTTATGTTTCATTTGATTTGGAGTAGGTTCTTGAAACGCAATAAATCATAGTATATTTATTTATGATGAAAAAATAAAATAATCATGAATATAAAAAATGTTATCTCACAATTAGTCGGTTCTATAATAGGGTTTTTTAAAGGAGAAAGGTTCCAATGATTTTGGTTTTATATTCGGTCTATCATCTGGTACTTAATCATAGTCTTAAACGATTGAAGATTCATCTGATAATCTAGTTGTATCGTCGTCTTCTTATTATTCTTCAAGTTATTCTTCAACCTATGATAACTAATGACTTGAAGATGATTAATCCTCATCTTCGCTTAATCGAATAATGTAATATCTTGGAGGAGCACTCTACATTCTTTTTTTAAATAATTCCAATTCTTAATCATCCTCATTGTCTTAGACTTCCTCTTCTTCTGAAAGATCTTCTTTTTTAATAGTTTCTGTTTATTAGGTGGACCATAGATTTGTACGTTTCATATTGTTAGTATTCCATTTGGATCTTTATGATTGCATTCTGCAGCAATAAAATATCATTATAAATTATAATTAATATATTAATTTTAAATAAAAAGTTGATGATGGTTTGATTAATAGTTTAATAATATTACAATAGTATCAATACATATCTCATTTATACAATATCAAGATTAGTGGATTCAATGTTTTTTAAATGAAAAAGCTCCAATATTGTGAATCTAGATATTGATTTCATCATTGGCAATAAGATCTAAATTATCAAAAGAACCATAAAATTAATTGACTTCTTCGATTTATTATTCTCTAACTGTTTTACCAGCTTGTTTACAGAAAGTAGTGAATTTTAATACTTAATTTTGAGACAAGACTGAAAAACTTTTAAGATCCTTTCTCTATTTCTTTACATTAATAAATGGAGTATGGTTTTAATTGTCTCCATCATTTTCATCTTCTTCAATTTAACTAAGATCATAATTCATCAATCTAGTAGTTCCTGCACTTCCTCTACTTAAATACTGAATGATTAATGATATAATACCCCTCTGCTTTTTCTTTCAAGTCCAGATTACTTATCTGGAGATTAACTGTCTAGATCAGGCACATTTAGAAAGGATACCTGACTTTTCTGTTGAGTCTGTTAGATTATTTATAATGGATTTATTGATTATTATTATTATTATTATTATTATTATTAATATTATTATTATTTAGATTCTTGAATAATTGAATGTTCTTTAGTAATAGAAATCCTTGGTTTTTTATCATTTGGTCTTTTTTATGAATTAGATCTTCTTGATTTCTTAGATTTTAATTCAGGCAATTTCTCCCAATCAAAAGAGATATTGTCAATATACTCTAAATCACCTAATGCTTTTTAAAATTACTCTTTAATATATGTATAATTAGGTTATTCAGTATATTCTCTAGATTTAGCATGTTATAATAATAAATAATAGCACTTAGGTAGATTATCACATAATTTCTCATGAGAAATAGATTATTTTTATTCAAGTATTTTGCTATATTTTATTGATTTATCTTGGATAGGTAAATTCATCCATGGTAATTTCCCTTTATTCAGATAAATGAGTACATATGCCAAGGATTCCAAGTCATCTCTTCTTGATTACTCTCTACCTAAAATTACATTTAAGATTTCTCACCTAAATGTGCTCCAATACTTGCATATCTAGCAGTCCCTATTATACCTTTTTTCTCAATCATAGGAATATGATTTCCATGATTATCTTTATAATATTTTGACAATCCAAAATCAATTAAATATACAACATCAATGTCTTACCATCCAATTACTATATTTTCTGGTTTCAAATCTCTATGAATCAAATTCTTTTAATGTAATTATTCTAATCTTTCTAATAATTGTAATCCTATCCTTAGACAATTTATTTATGAGAACTTCTTGGTTTTTCTAATTAAGTACTCTAAATTCTAACCCAAGTATGTAATCATGAAGAAATTGTAATTCTCATCTCTTCCGTAATGTAGAATCTATGGAAATCCTTCCATAATGCAATTTAATACCTGCAATCCCTTTCAATTCCAATAAAATCTTTATTTCCCTCACTAATAAACTCATATTATTTTTTGTTGATTCTCTTTTCTCAAATTTAGATGCACATATTTCACCTGTCTCTATATTTTCAGTCTTAAAAATTGATCCAAAACTACCTTGACCTACTTTCTCAATTAATTTAAATCTTCCTGCTATAATCTATCCTGGATATAGTAATTTCTATTAAAATTAATCTTATTAAGAAGAAGGATTATGAGTTTGATGTTTCTTTTCTTTTCGAACAGGTGATTTCATTATTTTATATTAATATATTATATTAATTTCTTTATAATTAAATTTATTCACTTTCCACCCTTCAAATATTTTACTCAATTTAATCATAAACTTTCAATAAATAGCCAAAAATCATATACCTTCATTTATTTATAAATGCTTAATAAATATAATATCTAAAACACTATTTTACAAGAAAATAATATAAAAATATTAAAATTATCAACCATTTTAGTTTTTAAATAATAAACATAAGGATAATTGATATACATTTAATGTAATTAATAAACATCTTAAGAAAGATTATTATTATAGATTACCATTTTGGTATTAATTGTTAAAAATTAAGTTAAATAGAAATTACTTGAAATTTTTAAATGTATATAATATAATAATTTCCATTATAGTTTCTAATCTTTTCTAAATTCAAGATTACCTTATCTATAATAATCATAGAACTTATTTAAAATATATCTATTATCAAATAATCATAAACAATTTTTTTAATATATAAAGCAATTATTTAAAGATAAAATCAACTAAATTTATCATTTCCAAACAAAACATCTCCCATCACAGGATATCAGAGATATAAAGTACCATAAAATTGACAAGCATTCTATTTTTCATTCACTTTAGTGTATTGTATCTTTACTGTTTCTTCTTTATCAAAATTCAAGTTAATTTAAATAATTGTGAATCTACTCAATTTTATAGTTAATTTTTATTAAGTTAGTAACAAATACATGTCCTTAATATACTCTTCAGATTTTTAAAATTTGAGAATTATACAAGTTATCGTTAAATTTATAGAATACATATATGATTATATTTGAAGAATACAAGCTTCTTCTACTATTCTATGATTAATTATATTATATAACTATTCTGAATTGACATATTAAAAACCTATGATGCAAGATATCCATTAATTTTATATAGTTTAATTAATTAATTAAATATCCGCGTGAGTTCTTGTATTACAATGATATAAGATTTGATATTGCTATAAATTAATCATTTGATAGCAAATGCAGATTAATTATTTAACAATTTTTCCTATATGAATTCTCATGTTTATCTGACAAAACACTAAATACATGAAATGTTTGTAGATTCCACCTAAGCTTTAGCATCACCTTCATTTGTTGAACCAAATTCTCCTTAAGCAAAGGAGGTATTTGATTTAAAAAAAAATTGAATAGAAAAGATATTTCTTCCATGAAGAAGTAGTAAGTCCATCAAAGAAGGATGATAAGTCAACTGATAACTATTCAAACAGAAAAATCAGTTAGGATTCCATTTTCGATTCAAAAGTAGAAATGAAATTAAGTAATTCTTGTTTCTTGACAGATTAGCTAATAATTAAATATGTCTTGTGAATTTATTTGAACAATAGAACAAGGATAAGGATAGAGAAACCATTACTAAATTACAGTAATAACTCTCCCAATAATCTTAATTGATTTTAAGTTTACAAAGTAAAGTTTTGATATAATTTAGATCAAATAAATATTTTGAAGGATTTGAATAAGAAAAATTAGAGCAATATCTCAGAACTATTAGGATAGATAAGAAAATTAGAATAGGAGAATCAATTTTTTTAAGATCAGCTATTGAAAAATAGATTGAGTTTGTAAGATTAAATCAAATAACAATAATAAATAAAAATAGATATGGAAAATACAAAAATCTAACTATTAAATAAGGATTAAATGATTGAATCTCTTCATTAACAATTATAATCATTTCGTTAAGATCAAAGTAGATGCAGAGTTGGCAGAAGTCCCAATAGAATAATTGAATAAATAGTGAATTGCCATCATCCATCAATCTCGTATATTAATTATAGGATTGCTCCTTAAAGATCACATTCTAGTAATATCAAGAATTTTTGAATTAATCATTCATATGATTATTTTATATCAAATTTCACAATTTATAAAATTAAAGGGCTTTGGTGCTAGTCTTTTCTTCAACTTCATCAAAAATTTTTCTCTTTTGATGTCCAGAACTAGTAAACATACTTTTTGTATTATGGCCTTAATCTTCATGAAGACTCTTGCTTAAGTGATGATGATTGCAATGTCTTACACTGACACTTTACAATTTACAATACGATAATTTTTTGGGTATTTGAATATTTTGAGGTTTTTAGTTCTTTGACTATTTCTCTTTCAATATTTACTTATGTTTACATCATTTTATTTAACTCTGAGATTTCTTATTCCAATTAATAAACATATTTTTATAGTTATACACATTATTAACATTATTCAAGTTGATTATCATAAGGAATACTATCTTCTGAATTAATAAATGATTAATAAATAGTATCTTCTTTCTCATTCATCTTAAATAATTAAAATAATATTAAAATTTAACATAAAATATTATAATTCATTAAATTATTGAAAATATGTAAATTATTATAGTATTATATTTTATATTGTTATTTGTTCATTTTAGATATAAATTATTTTTTAGAATTAAAGATGTTTTTAAATTAATCAAAGAACAATAATATAATAGTAATTATTATATAGCTAAATCAAGCTTTGTATTTTGAATTTTGTTAATTTTCTCTTCTTTATTTAGCTAATATATCTCTTATTTATTAATTTGTTTATTCTTTAAGAGTCTCTTCAGACTTAAACTTTTCTATACTATTGTCTATGCTTTTTTAAATTAGTTATTAGTTTTTATTGTTGTCTTAAACCAAGTTTTTTTAAGCTAAAGTGGCAAATTTATTAGGTTATGGTTGATTTGTTTATTGATTCTAGGTTTTTAGATCTTTATTGATATTTTTGTAAGTGATAACAGTGTAATCAGGAATTACAAATCCTGTTTCATTACCTACTTTATTGGATACTCTTTAGACTGTCCCTAAAGATGGAACATCCCAACCTATACTAAATTGATGATTGTTTTTGCAGTTATCTAAAAGAGAATATATATATGTATACTCCCAAAAACTTTGATTACATTCTTTTTCTGACCATCAAAAAAGATCATTGGTACTTAATGATATGGGTCTCGCGAAGACTACATATTGTGGTTATACTTACCATTTAATGATATAAATGAAATAAAAAATATTTGAAATACTTTTATCAGAACTCTTGTTGCTTGTAGTTGTAACAGGTTTGGTAAATAATATGATATATTTAAGAGATTAAATAGTAATTAAACAATACTAGTACTTACCTGTTTGAATGTGTTTTTAACCATAATAATTGGATTTGTAAGAATTTACAATCTATTATTGAACAAAGAATTAAATAGATGTTTTACTTTATTACTTTTATTACGTTTGATTCTAATTGTGTTTCAATATTCTGTATCTAATACACAATTATATTTGATACTAATTAACCATTTAGAAATGTAATATGAAATTAAGATTGCTCTTCTTTTGAATTATGGGTTATTAAGTATTTTACATGATGTTTAGAATTTAATTGAAACTCCACAGAATATTATATATTATGTATACTGGTTCCTTGTTTTGTTACAAATGAAAATTAAGTTTTTTAAATCCAAGGAACCAAAACCTAAATTATTGTCTAATCCCTTGAAGTAAATACCAGATGCTCCACCTACATTTCAAGCAAAATCCTAAGAGTTGATTAAACAATAGGATGAACAATCCAAAGTATTGTCCTCATCAGAAATCAAGCCATTATAATTGAACAGTAATAATCTAAATGAAGATGACATTATCATGACAAATATGTACTAATGAGTACAAAAAAAATAAAAGGTCGTGGCTGTCAAATTAATCAGTGTTGATCTACAATGGCGATTTAAGTATCATCTATCAAACGTTTTATTTGGGCAAATTGTAAAAGAACATTGGAGATAAACTTGATTGTGAATTGTTATTTTTAGAATCCATTATTATTATTGGATGCAAGGAAATTAATGAATTACTAGGTTAATCTGGATATAGTGATTCCATTTTTAGCGAGTATAAATGTTTTACTTAAATTAGTGGATCATTTCTTTGCAATAATATTAATGAAGTTCATAAATGTAAGATTAAAGGTTAATTCACAATTAGAGAATTGATTACTTGTTTATTTAAAGATTTTGAAAAGTAATTCTATTTTATAGATTTAGATGGAGATTCTTCACTTTAACAATCTTTAAAGTGAAGAATGATTTCTTAGATTTAGATGGTATTCAAATTAAACTATTCATAACTAATATTGATGGACATAGATTCATACTTTTTAATCTTGAATAAGCTCCTGTTTTACCTAAAATCTATAATTCAGAACCAAACTCAATTCTATAGAACATTTACACTACCTATTCTCATGAATCTATCAATTATGTCAATTGCATTATGACTTATATATTGCTACTTACTCATCATAATGATTTTCTAATGAGTGAAGGTAGTAATAAAACAACTATGGTAAAAACACTCATATAAATTATAATTAGTCTTTAAGCCGAAAGGAAAAAGAAGAATATATTTCTAATGCTTTATTGATTATGAGATATTATTCATAGAGATATACATTATTTTTATATTCTATGAGGGATTACATATTCTTTTTTTAAAATGAATTATTTTTTAAAATGAATGCAATACGAATTGAAGATTTATTAGATGATTTATTATAAACTTTTGATCCTTTATTAAAATTAAAATAAATCAAATTAACTACAAATATAGAACTATAAGATGGAAATACAATTATTTTTAGTGATCAAGATAGAGTATATATATCCTTTTAATTTAAATAGATTAAATAGATTATTTCATGTTTATTGCATTATTGTTTATAATCATCATCAAAGAGTTCAATTAAATTTGATATTAAAAGTTATACACTACAAGGAATTATGATAACAATTAAAGATACTAAAGCTGATTTTGATGAAATAGCTAAACAAAAGATTATGAATTTAACTAAATAAGTAAATTAATAATTAAAGAGTCAAAAATCTGTAAATGAAATAGATTTATAAAATCCATTAGAATTATAAATGTGTATTATACTTTGTTGGTAATTATCTGGATCCTTTAAAAGAGGACTAGAATTTCTAATTGACAGCTAAGGATTTTGTACATTCACATTTGTTATTGAATCTCAAAATACATAAATGAAATGTTAAAACTCAGATACTGGACCTATAAAAGTATTAGGCAAGAAAAAATACTTTGAAACATCATTGTCACTCCTTTTATAAGACAATATTAATCAAGGAGGAGGTGGAGGTGAATCGAGACTATTATCATTTACTTAATTATCTAAATAGTTTTCAATAAAACCAACAGATCCAATAGATTTATAAAGTGCCTATTTTTCACAACTTTCAAAAATTAGATAAGAAACTTCTAATTCTAGAGTATTTCCTAATAGTGGAACAATACACAAACAATCTCGTGAACAAAGTGGAAGTTTCTCTGGAACCTACAAATAAGGAATTTAATAAGATAGTATCTAATAAATTACAAAACTTTTGAATAGGAATAATTTAAGTGTTGTAGGTAAAGTAGATTCTCCAGATGAATCACAAAGAACTTTCACTGCAATTGATTTTGGTGCAGCTGAATAAACTATTAATTAAATATCATTACCGGAATTTAACCCTAAATTGCTTACTTAAGTCATTAAATATCGACTTAGGAATAATTGTTGTTCCAAAGTTTTGATATTAGATAATGACAGTTTTTAGATTATTGTTTTAGAGAAAGTATTATAGAAATATGATATCAAATGTGATTATGGATTCACTGGTTCTGAAGGATTAGATATTATCGAAATAAAGCGAGGTCGTCCATGTCATTGTGGAAATCGCTATTATTTACTGTACTTTATAGATATCAATCTTCCTGTAATTATTTTGTGATAAATTTAGGGATTGAGTGGTATTGAATTTGTCTAACGTATTAAGAAGAATATGCAATAAGGGAATTTAGATAAAGGATTTGCTATAGCTACTGCTACAATTGCAGGATTAAATTCTAAATTAGATTGTTTTCGTAATGGAATGGATTACTTTATATCAAAGCCATTTGATTTGATAGAAATAAGTGCTGCTGTTTAATATCTTGATTTTTGAATAAGTTTGTATGATAGGATAAAATTAATATAATTAATATACAAATGAGAGGTCATCAAAAGAGTTTGCCAAATCTTAAATTTCTGTAGCCTTAATCAACTGCGTTAATTACTCCATCTAATAGTTCTATTCGATAAAAATACTAAGAAAAACGAACTTATAGGAAATTCTAAAAAGAGAATTCTCTTTAAATTGACAAGAATTAGACACCAACTCCAATAATGAATAATGTAGCTAAAGTGTTTAGACAGAATTTTATTTAGAAAACAGAACCTAATGAAACATCTGATAAACAAAATAGAATGATTGAAAATCAAAAAATTATAAGTCAGAAGCCTTCTTCTTTCAAATTTCTCTATCGTCCAATTACAAAATAGAATTCTGAACTAATGTTAACTCCTCGAATAGCATAAAATTTACCTGAAAACAATTATGTCTATTATGTTTCTGACTTAATTAAAGCATATGAAAGTAAGGACAGCTATTTCAATCGTCTTTTCTAAGATCATCTTTAATCAAGTTTAATGGCATTTAAATAATGCGCCACATCTAAAATTATATTTAAACCTAAACCTCTCATTTTACCTAAAGATCCTAAAGGTAAATAAATAAATTTATAATAGATTCAAGAAAATATACTTTATTATTAGATTTGGATGAAACTCTTGTTCATTGTTCACTTGATGTAAGATTACCATGTGATAAAAAACTCAATATCAAATTATCCCCATCAGAAATCCTACAAGTTGGACTCACAATTCGTCCTGGATTACAAAATATGTTAGAAAACTTGTAGCCTCATTTTGAGATTATCATTTTTACTGCTTCTCATGCTCAGTATGCAAAAAAAGTGAAAATTTCATATCTAATTATTAGATAGTAGAATACATTGATCCAAAAAAAATTATATCCTATGTTCTGTCCAGAGAGCATTGCTGTTTCACAAGTCTTGGACAATACATTAAAGATCTTTCTATAATTAAAAATCGATCTCTCTCTAAAATTATTCTAGTTGATAATTCTGCTTACAGTTATTATTATTAAATTGATAATGGAGTACCAATTATTCCATTCTATGACAATAAGTAAGATAAATAATTGACTCTACTGACCAAGTATTTAATTGGTCTCTTAGATTATTAAGATATAAGAGAATACAATTAGTATAATTATTTTTTTTATTTCTATAGGAAATACTTAAAGACCTACTTATTGGATAAATTGGATTCTTTAGAATCAGTTATTGAAAATTATAAGGCGTAAATTAATTCCAAAAAAACATGAAAAGTCTTATAATACTAATTTGAATTTAAATTTTAATTGTAACAGCTAAATGACACCGGGATGCTATAATAATCACTTTTTTTATTATAATTATCAGATTCGTGATTATTATAAGCCGAACTAAGTTTCTAAAATATCCTATTTTAAATTTATTTTAAATGGGACCATACCTTAGTTAACCTAATAAAAACAAATCAACCACCAGTGGTGAAGGAAAGAGCATTATTTTTGCTGCTTCTGAAATGCAAGGTATAATTGATATATAATTTAAAAGGCTGGAGAAATACAATGGAAGATGCTCACATTCATGTATGTGACTTATAACCAGATCTTTCAATCTTTGGTGTCTTTGATGGCCATGGAGGCAAAGAAGTTGCCATTTTCGTAGAGAGACACTTTATTGAAGAACTTTAAAAGAATAAAAATTTTAAAGATCAAAAGTTTGAAGATGCTCTTAGAGAGACTTTCTTAAAAATGGATGAGCTTTTGCTTACTCCAGAAGGTCAAAAGGAAATTAATTCAATCAAAGGTGGAGATGATGATGGTAAATATTTATTAATAATTATTTAAACAGTTTCTTATGCAGGGTGCACTGCCAATGTTGCCCTATTTTATAAGAACACACTCTATGTTGCTAATGCAGGTGATTCTAGATCTGTATTATGCAGAGAAAACAAAAATTATGATATGAGTGTTGATCATAAACCTGACAATTATGAAGAAAAATAAAGAATTGAAAGAGCTGGTGGTTTTGTATCTGATGGAAGAGTCAATGGTAATTAATGTTTAAATATTCTTAGGTAATCTAAATCTATCTCGTGCTTTGGGAGATTTAGAATATAAGAGAGACAGCAAATTAAGATCAAATGAGTAATTGATCATTGCTCTACCAGATATCAAAAAGGTGGAATTAATTCCATAAGACAAGTAACATTTTTATTTCTATAATAGATTCCTTTTGATGGGATGTGATGGTGTATTTGAGACACTTGATCATGCAGATTTACTCAAGTTTATCAACTAAAAACTTGGTAACCAAGCAGTTACTCCATAATTGTTAGGAAGAGTAGCTGAAGATTTGTTAGATAATTTGATTGCTCCAGACACCTCAGGTACTATAAATAATTTATTTTAGTCGGAACTGGATGTGACAATATGACAACCTTAATCATTTATCTTAAAGGAAAATGAACAATATGATAATATATATTATATATATATTAATTCCTTTTAAATATGATTATCCTTTTCTTCGATCTAGAAGATATAATATCAGATCATCTTAAATAAAAAATCAAATAATAATTATAATTTACTTCGAATTATATTATATTTTTAATTAGTTTTTTTTGTTTTTTAATTAATTTTGTTTTAATATTGTAAAAATAAAAAGTTTTGTTAATATTTATCTGAAAATAGAAAATATTGGTTATCTTCTGATTCAAGAATTACAATTTTCTCAATATTAAGCTAAATTCATTATTAATTTCAGTAAAATAACATTGATCAATTAGCATAACAATTAACAAATTGTCATTGGAAGGCGATTTCATAATAAAAGATTAATACATAAGCTCATTATCTTTAATCTCAGAAGTAGGAATAATAATTATCTTATTGACAGAAACAATAATTTGATTACTAAATAAGGTTCAGTTAAGGACAATATCTCAACCTTTCTAGGAGGATTCTAAGCTAAGAAAAACTTAAAGAAATATTATACCTTACCTAAATGCATGTCTAGATAGTCTAGTGATCTTTAACCTGATCTACTTTAGGGGAACAAGTAAATGATATGGGTGGCCATTTACAAAATAAAATATAAATTAAAATCATTATTATTATTTAAATTTAACTAAAATTTTAGAAGAAAATTTTATGCAAATTTAATATTAAATAATAATGTTCTTAATCTAAATAACAAAGTTTGGATATCCTTTTTTGTTAACAAAAAAGTTTAAATATAAAACCCATTTTTAACAATTTCTAACAAAAAGCCTAAGCAGAATAAAATACACAAAAAGATCATTAGTCTTTTTTTTTTTAAGTCAAAGGCAAATTAAAAAAGATTAATAGATAGTTCTTATTGTATTTTTCTAAAAGATATCTCTATTTTCGATTAAAAAAACTTATCGGTTTAACTGATTTATTTTTTTGAATAAAATATATATATTACTTTTTCATTTAAAATAAATTATTAAAATTGTCATATTATCACATCCAGTTCCGGCTACAATATACTAATATAAGTACCTGAAAGATCTGGAGCAATTAAAGTATCTAGCAAATCTTCAGCTACTTTTCCTAAAAATTATGGAGTAACTATTTGATCTTCTAGTTTTTAATTAATAAATTTGAGTAAATCAAAATGATCAAGAGTCTCAAAAATACCATCACTTCCCATCAAAAGGAATCTATATTAGTTGTAACTAATACTTATCTTTCTGAGTTAATTCCACCTTTTTAATATCTGGTAGTGCAATGATCAATTATTCATTTGATCTTAATTTGCTGTCACTTTTATATTCTAAATTTCCCAAAGTACGAGATAGATTTAGATTACCTAAGAATATTTAAACATAAATTACCATTGACTCTTCCATCAGATACATAACCACCAGCTTTTTCAATTCTTAATTTTTCTTCATAATTTTCAGGTTTATGATCAACACTCATATCATAATTTTTGTTTTCTCTGCATAATACAGATCTAGAATCACCTGCATTAGCAACATAGAGTGTGTTCTTATAAAATAGGGCAACATTGGCAGTGCACCCTGCAAAAATAGCTAATTTAATTATTAATTTTTATTACTACTTCCATTATTATCTTTCATTTCATTAATTTCATTTTGACCTTCTGGAGTAAGCAAAAGCTCATCCATTTTTAAGAAAGTCTCTCTAAGAGCATCTTCAAACTTTTGATCTTTAAAATTATTATTCTTTTAAAGTTCTTCAATAAAGTGTCTCTCTACGAAAATGGCAACTTCTTTGCCTCCATGGCCATCAAAGACACCAAAGAGAGAGACATCCGGTGCAAAGTCACATACATGAATATGAACGTCTTCCATGTCTCCTTTCCAACCTATATCCTTAAATAAATGATTTACCTCGCATTTCTGAAGATGCATATATAAAGTATTTGGTTTCATCAACACTAGTATTTTTACTTCGATCAGGAGGAATCAGGATTTTGGCACCCATTAAAATATTTTTAAATTAGGATTTATTAGATCTTAAATGTTATTATAATAATCACGAATTCTATAATTATAATAAAAGACTTGATTATTATAACATACTGATGTCAATTAGCTGTTAATATTTAATTTTAAATTCAATTATAATATAGCATTTTTCAAATTATATTTTGTTTATTTGAAAAACTTCTAGAAAAATATAAGTCTGATTACAAAATGAAGTATTATCTTGAATTATGTCACCAAATATTGTGATTAAGAATATACATTATTTTTATTAAATGTAAAGTGATTTTTACAAAGTATTTAGAGAGTTACCACATATTTCTATAATATATGGATTTGGATCTCTTTTTTGTAAAATTATAAAATTATTATTATGTAAATTGAAATCTTAAAGTGAAAATGTAATAAATAATAATTGTGAATCTTATTTTATAACTAAGTAAATTTAGTTTAAGGATAAAGTATTGTTTAAAAATAATAAACTTCAATTATTTTAGGAAGATAAATTGCAACATTTTTATTGAAGAACTTTAAAAGAATAATAATTTTAAAGATCAAAAGTTTGAAGATGCTCTTAGAGAGACTTTCTTAAAAATGGATGAGCTCTTGCTTACTCCAGAAGGTCAAAATGAAATTAATGAAATGAAAGATAATAATGGAAGTAGTAATAAAAATTAATAATTAAATTAGCTATTTTTGCAGGGTGCACTGCCAATGTTGCCCTATTTTATAAGAACACACTCTATGTTGCTAATGCAGGTGATTCTAGATCTGTATTATGCAGAGAAAACAAAAATTATGATATGAGTGTTGATCATAAACCTGAAAATTATGAAGAAAAATTAAGAATTGAAAAAGCTGGTGGTTATGTATCTGATGGAAGAGTCAATGGTAATTTATGTTTAAATGCTTCAGTTACTGCTCTATCTTACATAAATAAAATAGATTTTATTTGAATAGTTTTGAGCTAATTAGGAAATATGAATACCCTATAATCTATTAATTTTTATGATATATTTATTTTCATGATTATTTCAAATTAATTCTTATTTTAGTTTATTTATATAAGAAGCAGGAAGATATTGTAATTAATTACTTTGATAAAATAATTTAACTCCAAAAACATGATTGGTTCTGTTATTTTCTAAATTTAGGAACAAAAATTAATGTTAAGGTTCATTTATATAGAATTTAAATAAAGTAGCAGAAGATTGGTAATATTTAATGAAAAGAAAACATATAGAATTTTTAATGAATTAATTTTGTATATAGATTGAACAAAATTTAAGATGTCAATGTTTTTTAAATTCAATTTATTGAGTTTAGACATAATTATAAGTTTATGTTTATGGATTAGAAAATTTATTTGCATCTTAACAAATGAGTTGACAAAAGGATTGTTATTTTACAATGTTAAGATCATTATTTTATCGTTCTTGATTGTATTTCTTTAATTTATCAAAGTCAATTGGGATACAATGAAATGCTCCACTTCTTTTAAGCTTTGATTTAGAATGACAAATTCCCATTTTAGATTGTATTTTAATAATAATTGTTTATTAAATTGATTTTGTATTATATAAAGGCAAAGTTTATAATCATAACTGATATAAATTATGCTAAAAAATATAATTTATAATTCTTAATTTTTAATATAATACATATCATCTAGACAATATTCCTAAAAAATCAGTGTCTCTAAATATGAGAAGTTCTTAACCACTTACATTGACCTTTTATCCACCAAATTCAGGTAGTAAAACTGTGTCTCCAATTTTAACACAAATTTTAACAAAATCCCCTTTGTGGTCATAATAGCCTTCTCCAGCCTTTTCATTAATATTAATTGATATACTTCAATAACTACTCCTGCTGGATTCTTTGTATCTCCAGTATTAAGAAGAATGCCACTTTAGGTTTTATTTGGAACTTCCAACTTCTTAATAAGAACTCTGTTCATGAGTGGGACTAATCTTTTGAATTATTGCATCGATTAATTTTAATTAAATAAATATTATTATGGACCATAACTAATTTGTATGCTAGTTAATCACGATATGATAGGTTATTGAAATTGCCTAGAAATTCTAACAGTTCTTTGCTCACATGAACAAGTTTTGTTCACAATTTTTGAAAGATTAGAATGTGCCTGAGATCTCAAAAACAGAGAAAAAGAAGGAACGAGATCCAAATGCACCTAAAAAACCATTGACACCATTCTTTTTATTTAATTAGAAGTATAGAGAGAAAGTGATTGAACGTAATCCAGGTATTTATTATATTGAGAAATATTCATAGAGATTAAACTTATTTAAATATCTTAGATGGCTGGAAGTAAATGGTAATCTATGACTGAATAAGAGAAAAAAGTATAGATTTTAAGTAATTTGAATAGCCTTATGTTGATCAATATAATGCAGCAAAGGAAAAATATGGAATAGATTTGAGAGATTATAATGATAAAAATGGGATTGAAACAAATGATAAGAAACGTAAGAAGTCAGAGAAAGTAATGTGTATCCTAACAAACTATAGTTTGATGAAAAATAAATGAAATCAACTATAGATAATAATGTTGATGACTTTGAATCCGAATCAATTCAACCTGCTGCCAAACATTAATAATAAATTAAATAATAATAGTAGAAACAAATCAATAATGATGATTAAGTCTAATAATAATAAGGAAAATAGACTAAATAATAATAATAAGCTTAATAAAAATAAATACGAGTTTAGACAAAGAAAGGTAAACATGTAGAAATAGATGATGATATCTAAAGAGATATTGATTAAGTAATGAACAATCCGAAATAGACATAAAAAAAATCTAAGAAATGAAAAAGCATAAAAATAACCATTAAAATTAAAATAATTATTTATATTTGTTTTGTTATATATTTAAATTGTTCAATCTGAATCAAAGATTAGCTATGTATCCATTTACATTAACTAATTCATTGAACATATGACTTCCTTAAGTGAATCTTGCTACTTACTTTTTATGTAATTCACAAGGACCATCCATCAATCTAACTGATTTACTAGCCTAAAATGCAATTTACAAAATATAATCTGTAGTTATCCCTTAAGCACCAAATAATTGAATGCATTCATCATTAATCCATTAACATTTATTTGGTATTGCTACTTTTACTTCACTTACAGCTTTAAGTGATTACATATGTCTACCTCCAAGAGAATCTAATATCATAGCAGCATTCAAAATCATAGTCTTACAGATTTAATATTCACATTCTATTTTACCAATCTTTTCTTAATAAGATGTATCTTCTTTTTACTTTTTTCCTCCATGATATCTTCTTTATCCTCTCTCTAAAAGTGTATCAATAGATCTACGAGTTAATCCTAATAATCTAACACAATGATGTAATCTTCCTCCCAAAAGTCTACCTTAAGACATAGCAAAGGCAGCTCCTTCTTTACCTAACATTTATTCTTTGGAAATATAAACATTATCAAATATTATTTCTCCAAGTCCGTTTGGTGCTTCATCATAACCAAGAACTGATAATGGCTTTAAAATTTTAATATTTGGATGTTGTGTATCAACTAAGAATAATGTTTATTCTGTGAAAGGTGATTTAGAATTAACAGTAGTTTTGCCCATTATAATACCAAATCTACATCTAGGATCTTGAATACCTGTAACCATCCATTTACTTCCATTGATAATATATCCATCTCCTTATTTAGTAATTGTAGTTTCAAAGTTAGTTGGATCAGATGAAGCAACATTTCTCTCAGTCATAGCAAAAAATGCTTTACATTCACCTTCTAAAAGAGGTTTTAAATATTTTTCTTTTTATTAATCTGTCCCTGCCATAATCAATAATTTTATATTTCCAGTTTCTGGTGCATAACAATTAAAAATTTAATGACCAAAATATGATGTACCCATCAATTCTGATAAGAATGTGTATTCTAAATTATTTAATCCTTTTCCATATATAGGATCACTAATAAAAAGATTCCATAATCCTAATGATTTAGCCCTCTTTTATAAATGTACAATTCCTGGCAATGGTTTCCAATGATTTTCTATATCAAAAGAATAGATAATATCAAACTGAGATTTTTCAATTGGAAATACTTCATCTTTTAAAAAGTCTCTAATTCTATAATAATAACTTATGCATCTTTAAGTAACTGGATATTTACTCCATTATAATTTATCAGTTTCAATTCTTAATTTGATTTAGAAAGGATCATCATTTGTTAATTCCAAAACTATATTCCAAGCACATTTAGATATAATTTCCAATTCTTATTAGAATATATTACTTTTCTCTGGATTGATCTTAGTTTTAATACACTATTATTTGAAGATGGCTCTTTATAACAAAGCAATGATTGTGTTATATTTAAGATGTATGATTGTATCTAATTTTCTCTCAATACAATATTAATTAATCAAGTCAGCTTTGTTTGGCAATCCTAAAAAATTGTAAATCTTTTGTAATCCATAGTCAGTCACTTGTTTTATATATGGTACATCATAATTAGATAGAAAATTTGCCAACTCAATTTAAGAGTTTCCAATAGTAACCGAATTCCAATTTTATATATTTATTATTTTAATTTACTATTAATCGAAAATAAAGTTGTTTGGTTCTAAGTTTCCAAGGCAAAGTGATTCTTAAATTGTTAATTCTGGTATATTCATTGGTAACCAATAAAGTAAATCTTCAATGTTAGTTTGAATTCTTGTTTCATTTGTTTTGTATTAGATTCTTAAACTTTCAATCATAACCTTATAATTAAATATGTTTTTGCTCTAACCAAAACTATGAATATGACTTAAAAAACTGATGATTTCATTAAAAACTAGTTTCCTTTCATTTATAGGAAGACTTTGAATAGTTAAATGGTTAAATACTCTCCCTTTTATTTATCCTTTAACATAGAATCTAGAACCTAAAAATTTTTCATCTTCACAAAAGTGAATAACCTCTTATTTATGTCTTAATAATTCACTTTAGAGTTTCAAATCTTCCTAAAGTGATGTAATCTATATAGTTTATATAATATATTACTCCTAATTTTAAGAATATTGGTTATTATCTTAGAATCATAGTATTTTAAGGATCCCTACTAATATATGGATTGTTTACTTAGAACAAATGATAAGAATCTCCCCTGTTGGCAAAAAGCTTACTTATTCATTCTTCACAAATTCATTTTATCTATAATCTAGGATGCTTGATTAACTATTAAGATAAGAAATGAGTTTATCTATTTCCATTTAGAGGCTCATTTGATGAAGATTATGTTAAAAAATTTAAATTTCAAGAGATGATATATCTTGATTTGAAAGGTGGCATTTTAATTAACCTAAACTGTTAATACGTAATCAAAACAAATATTATTATATTTAATAAAATTTTATCCCTTAAAGAAATATTCTCAATCTTCTTGTGGAAAAAATTAATCATATTTTATAAAAAAGAAGGATATAAGGTCTGCTGAATAATAAATTAAGAATTCATAATTATAAATTTTATGTTTTCTGAATAATTTTAATTAGTTTACTGAGATTTTATTAGAAAATTAAAAGAAGATTGAATATTGAAACAATAAGGTTTTTCAAATATTTAAGTTATTTTCATTAATATGATTATTAAAATATATATTATAAGCATGTAAAGAAAGATATATTAGAATTTAAAAAATATGGAACAAATATATAAAATACAATTTATATTTAATCATGAGGCTATAGTATTCATAAAATTTAATGATTAATTTTTAATTGGAATTCATTTCATCATAACTATCAAGAATAGTTACTTTGCATAATAGATTTATTTTCTATAATATTAAATTATGAAAGTTCATACTTTAGCTTCTGATTAATTTAATTCTCAATTTCTTGTTGTTATTTTTTTCAATCAAGCAAGGCTTAATCATACTTCATGTATTATATACATTTTATATAATCTGGAAATGATATTGCTTCTTAATATTTTATAAGTATGGCCTAGCTCTGATATTTTTCTCTTGAAGTTTTCTAATTTATATTTATTAATTATATATTATCTTAATTAAAGTATTCAAATATTTCTGTAATCCTTTCAATTTTTGTCTTATGATAATCATTCTAAATTTATAATGTTATATTAAATATATAATAACCAATAAATATATAATATCAATCAATTTAGATAATCAAAGCTACTCCTCTTTTAGACCAATGTTTCTTTTCATTTTTTATTGGTATTTTAATATTGCAAATAAAATTAATTGATAAACCATTCGAAGTTAAAACTCCTTTTCTTTAAGAAGTATTATATAATGGACATGAATAATGATTATATTTTTTTGGTTAATTTGTTGGTAAAAACTTAATTATTGGACATTTAAAAAATAATATATTTGGTTCTGGTTCCAATAGAGTTTATTCTTCTAAATCAAATTAAGCTCCATCAATTGATAAACCTTCAATAAAAATTCCATTTGAATTTTCAGTTGGAGTTTTTTTCATAAATTCGAAATCAAATTTTAATTAATCAATTGGAATCTTAGATTTTCTTGAATAATTCTATAATACTGCAGTTAAGAATCCCTGAATAAAGAAAAAACTACCAAGCCAAAAGATTGTAGGTTCTCCTTTATTAATCCAACTGTCTAAAAATTGAATTCTTTTAAGTAAATCACTAAACCAAGATCCTAATGGTTTAGTTGTCAAATAAGAGAGTTTGATCCAATCTGAAGGTATTTTATTATCAAAAATTGAATTGTAAATATCATTTAATTAATCTGTCATATTAATATAGCCTTCTAGTGCTTACATAAGTTATTCTAATGATTTTGATATTTGAGAAATTAATCTATTATATTTATTAACTTCTTATTAAATAAGTGTATGCATAGAATTATCTTAAAGTAATGGATATTTTAATTCAACTAATTAAATATCAAATTAAGCAGGTAATTCATTCAATATAGATTTCCCTTTCTTTTAAACTAATTTATCTGGATGTATGCTTTAATCCCCTAAAGTTCGAGGAAGCAATTACAAAATAGTAGAACTTAAGTTTTCTGTATCTAAAATAGCAGAATAGATTTCAGCATTTGGATGTAAACCAAATAACTGAGGAGGATCTGCAATTGGAAATCCTGATATATATTCTATATATCCTTTTAAGGACATTTCTATAGGTACTTTATAAACATCATTAAATGAGAAACCTTCTACAATATCTTTATTAATAAAGTCAGAAACATAAATATTTAACAATTTTCTATCAACTGGATCAGTGACTCTTCCTCCATAATTATTTTCTGCTATTAAATAATGAAGAGCATCCCATGGAATATCATTATTTTAATCAAGAAAGTATAGAATTTATTCTTTAGACATTTCTAAATCATGTTATGAGAAATTATATCCTATATTCCATCCTAATGGTCCATATTTTTTACGTTCAAGTAAACATGCATGAAGAAGAGCCAAAGAAAAAAACAAATTCTTCCATTCTTTTAATCTTTTACATAATTCAAATTTTTCTGGATCTTAAGATAAATATGATCTTAACATATTATTCTTTATTCCTCTTGGCAATTCATAAGTCATCTTAAGTGCTATAAATATAATATTAATTTTATTTACCTCTTATAATTACATTTTATGGTAATAAATTTGTTGGTAAAGTAGTTAACCAAAGTCTAAAATTTTAATGGATATTTTATTTTAATTAATTTTCATATAATTTTTCTAATTCAGGCATAAATGATGCTGCCAAATGACAATTTTATAAGAGTACCCAATTTCCATTTTAAATAGCTTTCAAAATTAATTTAATTGCTAATTAACTTTATCCTTAACCCAATGATATAACATTAAGTTTATCTTAAAACCAATATTTATGAGCTAGAGCAATTATTTCAGATCTTGGATCAGCACCTGGAGTTGTAACACAAAGTAATGGAGTATTTTGATCAGATTCTAAATAAAATTATTCAAATGTAATGGGAATACTTTCTAAAAAGATTTATCCCATAAATGTTCTAATCATTTCATTTGTTGCTTATATAAATTATTCTGGTTTAATAATTTTAACAATCATATTATTTTAAAATTAATCTAAATTTAATATTTATATCTTGAAACTATGAGAACTAGAATAGAAATGATCCCAAAATGGTTTATTATTTATAAATGAATCACAAAGTCCATTAAATATATGTGGATATTATTATTAAAGATCAACTAATGCTAACCACATTTTATAAGTTAACCATGAGTATTCTTTAGGCATAGCTATTTCTGTAGAGGTTAATGAACAACCCATAACTGATGTTCTAACCAAATTTATAGGTACATTCATCAATCTTTAACATAATAGAAATCTAAAAATTAATTTATCTTTTTCTAATAAAGATCTATTTATAGCATTATAAAGCATTTGTATAAATTTATCAATAATATTTTAATTTCTTTTAAGTTTTCCTTATTAAGCTTCTTTAATAGCTTTTGAATAAAGAGCAACATAAAAATCTAATGACCATAAATAAGTTGGTTCAACTGTAGCTAAATAATAAACTACAAAATATAAATTTGCAACAGTTTCAGCTACTTATTAATAAGATTATCTAGTAACATTGAATGCTTAACTATCAGTCTCTAATTTACGTATTCTTTCTTCTATGTTATTACCTTCATCTTTTGTATTTTATAATGCAATAATGATTGTTTCATTTTATAATAAATCACCTCCTGCTTAAGAAAGTAATTCTAACATTTAATCTTCTGTTTTTATTAATTTATCTTAATTAGATATAAAATAAAAGATATTTTTAATTCTTAATTCTTCTTTAACTGGTTCATCAATTTTGACAACTACATTTAACATTTAATCTGTTAATCCTTAAAGTGTTGCTTAGAAATTTAATAATGTAACCATAACACAAATTTAAGGTTAATAATGTGGATTATCTAATTTAGATGTAAGATAGAATCTAAAATCATTAGACTGTTCAATAACTTTATCAAAGAATTTGATTTAAGGAGTTGATCCAAAATCTTTCTATGATAAAATTTATATAAATAGAGGATCAATATCTTCAGTAACATTTTCAACCAAGACAGCATATCCAATTTATATTGCATGTTCTAATTATAATTATACTTATTAAATTGGTGATCTTGCATTAAAAATTAATAAACTTTTGCTATCTTCCATATTTCTAATCCATTGATTTGCTTATAATTAAGGATCAATAATTAAAGGCCATTTGGATGATTATTTCATAATAATGGCATTATCAATAGAAAATTGATCATTAGGTAATTTCTATTGTATCCATTTATTTATTTATAATGGATCACTTAATTATTTTTATAATTGAAATGGTGAAGAAGATTAAATACCTTCCTATAATAATTTCATTTACCATAGTTATATTGCATTTTCTCTATATTAAATAGGAAATACTCCCATATAAGATATTAAAGCTGAACATAGAATACTATCTCCTTCAAGTGTATTTTATTCTGCTTTAATTTTTTAAGTTTTCTTTTTCCATCTAACTTTTTCATCTGATAGATTATTAGTTAATTTTTCTGCTCTTTACAATTATATTGTTATACTTTCTACTTTCTATTCTATTTATTCTTTTTCAATTCTTGCTTTTTGATATTCATTAGATAATCTCTTTAATTCAATCATAACTTCATCTAATGCTGATCTTTTTATACCTAATTTCTCTTCTGCATCTTTCAATCTAACTTCTGCTTCTGCTAATTATTATTTCTTTGGTTCAATAATTTCAACAGCTTAATAACTATTTAAAACAGCTCTTATCCAATCAGAAAGATTGCCTGCAGCAGTAGAAGCATTAAATACTTTATCTCTATCAAATAATGGATTTTATGAAAAAACTTCAAGTTTTTCTATATTTACAATATTAATAGCTCTAATTTCTTCTAATTTCATTTTCTTAATTCTTTTAATTAATTTATCATTTAATAAATTCTTTTTTGCAAAATCCCAAAAATCTTAAATAGTTGGTGGATCTTTATTTTTAGATAATACTTGATCATCAATTTCAAATGCATAACATAATCCCTCCATTACAATTGCAGCTGAAGGAGGAGGATAAATAAATGATTTCAATAAAATCATATCTTCTCTTGATATTTTCTCTAGAGCATCTGTTGCTTATTTGAGTAATGGAATAACATTATTTAATTAAGTTTAACATAAATTTCTTAAAGAATTTGCTTCTTCTCTTTAAACACTACATTCTTTTTCATCTTATTCACAAATCATTCTTTTTTAATCAGCATCCTATTATCTTTTCTTAATCTTCTTTAATAAAATTTAATTGTCATTAGTTGCTTTTTCTAATTATGGTTATAATTCAAATAACACATTCCTTATCTTATCTACTTCTTATTCAGTATGTAAAATCTTTTCAATTCCTGTTTCCATTCTATCTATAGCCTTTCTTGATCTTAATACTCTTTCCTCATATATCTTCTAATAAATTTTTAACATTTATAAATATTAAGTTGGAGTAACATAAAAGTATCTTCTCATCTCTTCTTTATATTTATCAGTAAGATCTAATACTTTATGATGTATATCTACAGCAACTTTAACTAAAGAATTTTATTTGAGAAATCCAAAAGCTGTAGATTCTAATGCTTCATCTGACCAACTCATAAACCAATCAATAGTTGTACTATTAATAATTGCTGGAAATGATCTTAAACGTTTACGTATTGTTTCACCTATTGGTTACATACATAAAATAATATGCATATTATGTTTACAATTTTTGATAAATTATTAATATGGTAATTCTTCTTAAACTTTAATTCTTTCTTCAGGAGGGAATAAATGAGACACCTCTCCATGAGTCATTATATTACAAATATCTTCTAACATATAATCTTAATGAAATTGAGATTCTTAAAAAATTAATGTTATTATTTTATTTTCCATACCTGAATCTTTTAAAACAGATAATAAATTTTCATCCCATTATTTAGAATCAATAGTTTCTGCAGATTACTAAAATAATATGAAATTAGCCAATTTTGATAATGATGCTAAATTATATTTATGAATGTTTTACTTCTGCCACTTCCACCCATACCAATTAATAATGCATGTCCACTTAATAATATTCTAGATATTCTAGCAACATGTAAAATAGCATTAGTAAATAATATCAATTCCATTTTATATTATTATTATTGATAATTGTATTATTCTAAATACCACTTAACCTTCTCTAATACTCTATTCATTAATGGAGCTTCTTCATATTATTTATTGAAAAATGGAAGAAATAGATTATGTTAAAGATGATCAGGATATAATTATTAAAGTGATTCCTTCATTATATCATTATAAATCTTTATATCATTCTAATCTACTAATCTATCACTAAATATTCTAGCACATTCATGACTCCATAATTTAACTAAATATTATTAATTAATAATTTTATTAACTTTACTCATTCCCTAAACTATTTTAAATATATCTCTCACTGTATAAATATAATGTGATTTAGAAGGAGTAGGTAACAATCTTGTTTACACCTTCTCAAATAAAAATAGAGTAGTAACTATTATTTAATCTTTAATATTTAAAAATTCTACACCATTCTCTATTTTTATAGATAACCAATAAATAAACACTTCCAACATATTAGTCATACTTTCATTGTCAAATCCTCCAATATATAATATATTGAAGAATCTTAAAAATCTTTTTGTTACTTAATTCCTTCCACTAACATTTGGTTGCATAGCTCCAAGAAATGTGATATCACACATATATTTAAATTCCTTATTATCTAAATCATACCATCCTCCCATTTCCATCCATTATCTTAGTAATTCTATTGCAGGTTAAGCACCTTCAGGTTCTCTATAAGGCATATTTAAATCATCTATAAATATAAAAATGTGACCTTCTTCAGATGCATAATAACCTTTTCTTCTTCTTTTATTAATTTTAGTTTCAATTAATCTTTAAATAGAATTACCTGTTGTAGAACCAGAACAAATAATTTAAAATCCTGATTTAGATGCCATTGATAGAGTTTTTCCAGTACCTGTTGGTCCACAATATAACATATGAAGACCTATAGTGGCTAAATAATCATTTCTAATAGATGATTGTGTTTAAACAACTATTTGATGGAATTACATTTCAGGATTGATTTACTTTTTATTACTAAGCTATATAATAAATAAAATATTATTACATTGATCCATTTAACCCATTTTCCATTTGAAAAACAATGTAAAAAATAATCAATGTTATCATTATTAGGAAATCCAAATGTTGCTTCATCTTAATAAATAGTTTATAAATCAGATTTATTTGTTTTAATTAATTAATTAATAAATTTACTGAATTATGGTCTATAAATTTCATCCATAGCTGCTCCAACAGACCAAATTAAAGCAAAAATCATCATATTATCCATATTATTTGGAGTTTTTTCTTCATCATTAAGAAAAGTTAAACATTTCTTTGTAAGATTTATAAAATTAGAAACAAGAATTGTTTCTATATACATAACAGGAAATTTAACATACAACTTTGTCCATGCTAATGTATGATCAATTAAACTAAAATATTAAATATTATATATTACAATCTCATTCTCCTTATAAAATAATCTAAATCAAATCCATTTGGTAATTATAATGAAGCAATTAAGGATGGCCATTTAAAAGGAATATAATATATCATACCACATCTAGATACAGTAGCAGGAGAAGCTGCTGATAAATCTTCAACTTCAAATACCATACACATAGTAGTTGGTATTTTCAATATTTCACCAGAAGTTAAACATAATTTCTAATTATCATCTAAAACAGTATTTAAATTTTCAATCCACAATGAATCTACAGGACCATCAAAATGAATCCAAATTCTTTAAGATTTCTCAATATTTTCTCTAATTAAAATTGGAGCTACACCATCAGACCATTATCTTGTATCAGGATCTAAAAATCCATATAATTAATCAGTATTAATAGATTTTGGATTGAGTTTAAAGATTTAACAATTAAGAGCTTTTGCTAAAACTTAAATAGTAGTTGTTTTACCAGAGAATGTTTCACCTATACACATAACTCCATTTCTAACATTAATATTATTATGTAATTCTTCTATTTTTTATAAAAACAATTTATCCATTTAACAATTTAATTCAGCACATGCTTCTTCTAATTCTAATTAATTAGATTCAACTGGTTTAACATCAGGAAATAAATCTTTTGTAATTGCCATAAATAGATCAACATCATTAGGTATAAATTTTGGTTTATTTACATTTATAATTGCTGTTAAACATATTTCATCTTCATATCCTTCATACATATTTTTAGCAGCACTTAGTATGGCTTTGAGTGCTCTCATACCAAAATCATAATGTTCTTAAGAAGATAATTATTCATTGCATAATCTCAAACATGTAACTATCTTTTAACTCAATTCTCTTGCTTTTTCAAATCCTGTACTATATAAATAAATTTCAGCTATCATTGCATAATCTGGTACTACCATTGCACATGGTCTAAATAAAATCTATAAATTATCTGGTAATTCAGATCTACCTGCATAACCTGGATTCATAGTAATATTGATAGATACAGTCAAAGTTAAATTAATATTTACACCTTCAAAATTGAATTATTTTCTTTTTTCTTTTACTGCTTAAAATATAGTATATATTTATTGAGCAACAACTGATAATACTTCAGGATCTAATCTATTGAATTCATCAAAACAACACCATGATCCTGAAGAAGCTAATCCTTTAAAAAACTTACCCATTGCTATATAATTTAATCCTTCAGAACAATTAAATACTATACAAGGCATTCCTATTGCTTTTGCTAAATCTTTTACAGTTTCTGTTTTACCTGTTCCAGCTGGTCCTTCAGGTGCTCCTCCATAACTCATATTTAAAGCACTTAATAAAGTTCTTTGACATCGATCTGTTAATTTAGTTATCACTAATCTAGTTAAATTACCCAAATATTCAAAACCATATTATAATACTGAGTTAACCATTTTAACATTAACAACAAATTCTTATTCTATAATTTCATTATAAAATCTCATTTAAGAAATCCAAACAAATTCATTTGCATCTTAAACATTCTTCTTATATAAAGTATCTACTATATCTTTTTAATGTACTTCAATTACAACCATAGCTTCTAATGTTGCTGTTTATAATTTATTTTAATCTGATCTAACTAATTATACAGTATCTTAAAGTTCTTTATGTAATATACTTAAATATAATTTTAGATTCATTTTTTATTATTATCTAATAGCAGTTTCTGTGCTTCTAGTCCATTTTATTTAATTAGCTAATAAAATAGATTATGTTGGCCATTTTGTAATAAATTCCTATTTTGTACAATTTAAATCTTTTAATGTTCTATTAGATATTCTTGAGATCGATACTTTCATTTAAGTCTCTAAATCTTATAACCATAATTCAACATTTCCAGATTTATCATCTTATGCTACATTTATTGCTTATTCTAAAGGAACACATTCCTTTAATGATGAATAGAATCCTGTAATTAAAGAATATCTCTCAAACTTTAATTCCTAAATAGATTCAAAACATTTATAAATATGTCTTTATACTTACATAGGCTCTTTAGTTTATGCCAAAATCTCAACTAATTCTTCATCTGAAACAAAATAAAATCTTGGAAAAAGTACTCTTTTAGATTCTAAATAAATAGTTAAACTTTTTTAAATTTGATCAAGCATTAATACATTATTACTAAATTCTACTTTCATTTTCTCAGAATCTATACATTCCCATATTTTCCTATTCTAATTAAAATTTTCCATACACATCTTAAATGATTAATCTACATTTCTAAAATATTAAGCTTCTTTTGCTAATTTCTTCTTAATATCTTCACTAGTAAAAATTGGATCTAAATATATCCAATGTTTCTAACATTTCATACCATATTCCAATGTATCTTATATCAATACTGTTTTATATTCCAATTAATTAGCTTTACTTAATACCATTTTTACATGTGGTTAAGCTTTTAAAATACCTAACACATTTAATTATTCATCTAATAACATTTAAACTTCTTCATAATTTTTAAATATATAAGTATCTTTATAAGGTACAATCTCTATCACAATTACTGATAATTTATCTTACATTTCATTTAATCTCTTCTCTATGTTCCATCCTTTCTCTGCTCTCTAAGAAACTGCTAAAACTTACTCTTTTACATTTAAGATTCCTCTTGTTATCAATATTTATAAAGGAAAATCTTCTTTAGGATCAAAATTTGCTATATGACATTCTCTAAATAAATCTCTCCAAAATGAAGGCTTCTTTTAAAAAGCTTCTATAACAAGTGCTTCTATAATCCAAATGAATTCTTTTGATCTCTCCATAGCTGCTCTAAGTCCTCTAAGAAATTGTTACGCATATTCATTATTGACATCTTTAAAATATTGTGTCATCTTTATTGTTTAATTGACATAATCATTTATTTTTATTTAAATATCTTAAGAATTCAACTTTTTAAATGATCCATATAACCATTAATCTTTTTATTATTCAAAACTACTAGCTAATTCCCATAACTTTTAATATGGTTAAAATTCACTAATTAATAAATCTAATTATGGATAAGTAGAATTTGGTAATCCAAATAATCCTTCTCTTTAATGAAATGAATGTGTCATTTCTTTTGCATCATCAAAATATAAATTAAGTTACCTAACAGCAGGTAATTTATGTTTAACCTCTTCATATGAATGAAACGTTTTAATCTCACTAAATAATTCTGAAATCTTATAAATATGTTCTTCAAATTCATACTTTTCTACTTAAAGTTTCTATAAAAATTATTTCTCTTATTTTTCAATCATATTCTTATTCATTTGTACTAATTCTGTAATATCTTAAGGCCAATATTTTAATTAAAAGAAGTCTACCATAAGATTAAAATCAAATGGAACATAAAACATATTTAATACTTCAAGCATTTATCCTCTAATTATAAAATTAATATATTTTACATCTATAATATCTCTACTTTCTTTCTTGAAAATTCCATCTTCAACTCCCCTAACAACAATTTTAATTCAACTAACTTTTCCTCTGTATTAGGTAATGTAGAACTTTTAGATTATATTTCATCAAATTATTATTTTATGTTTGCAGTATTAAATTTGATAAGATCAATTATTTTCTAATAAAAATATGAATGAAATTATACATTTGTTATTTGATTAGCTTACTCTTAAACTTTCTCCTTCAATACTAATTTTAAATCATTTAAATTAACTGAAAATAATCCTAGTCTACTTCTAGTATTACACAAATGATCTATTTCCATTAGTGCACTTTTTGATTACTGCAATCTTTACACTATTGATTGTTTATTAATTGAAGTTATTGACTTTTCTTTTGGTTCAATTCCTAAAATTTCAGCAATTTCTTTTGATTTTAATGGAATCAAAAATTTCTTAAATTATTAAAACTTCTCAACTAAATTATAGCATTTTTAATATTCTATTGTTATTATTTATATAATTTCCTCTTCTAAATCATGAATTTATTTTTAATCAAATATATCTTTAAGTGTTTCTTTTAATAATAATAATGTCATTAATTCACTTCTAATAGTTTAGAATTTTTGTACAAATGTTAATAATTATCTACAAGGTTTTAATAATTATTCTATAATATCGTTTAAAGAATATTAAATATAAATGATTGGATCATTTTATTTAATCATCTAAACATTTGAAAGTCTTATATCCTTCCTTGACATTTTGCCACCTTTTGGTATAATAATTTTGACACTTAATTCAAGAAGGGTGCTTAATTCTATTCTAACTTCATTCTTATCATCATATGTATATTATTTTAAGAATATCTTTAAACTATTATATTCTTTTTCAATCTATTTTTTTAGAAAATTTAGATAGATATAATTAATTTTAGTAAGTAATTTATCCAATTATCCACCTTTGAATTAATCTTATTATGTAGTTACAAAACTATGTTCTTTAGATAAACAATCTTATATATTAGAGAGCATAAATAATCTTTGATTTTTAAATTCATTTAATTAGAGTGTAATTTATTAATCAATAAGATGGTTAAATTCCTCTAATTTTAAAGGTAAATGAATCAATCGAAAATCATAAGTAAAAATTGTTTAACCTTCAATTCTTTAAATCATATTTTACATAGCACATATGGCAGACTTTTTATAGAAATGTACCAACTTTTTCAGTTGTTTTCTATTAAAAGAATAGTATTAATATCTTTATTAAGGCACAAATTTATATTTGTTATCATAATTGCCTACTGCACATTTCTTCATAGCTACAATATATTCATTTTATATTTCATCTAACAAAGATGTTGTCATTGAAGTATTCATGTATTTCTTAAATAATTTTTATCTCAATGTTTTAGGGAATTATGATACTTCAGTACTATGTACAGACATGATTTGTTATAATTTCTTATTTTCTATCTTCTTAAGTAATTATCTCTATTAACTTTTATTTAATTATATGTTTACTTGGATTGCTAAACTTTTTAATAAATTTCTTAGTTTTAATTTACAAATTACAGAGAGAGTCTATCCACTTTCTTAATTTGACCTTCAGGATACTTTTAAACTATAAACTTATTTTATTGAATGTCAAGATCCAAGATTGCAACATCCTCCCAAAAATATTGACTATCTACTTATAGTTTTAAATACTTTGATTTTTAATGGAAAAACTGGCATTTTGCCTATGGAGGTTCAATTTCTTTGCAATGTTCTAACCATTCCAAATTACTCTTTTCTTATTATTGTTCCAAATAAATTATATCTGTACTTGATCTTCTACTATCAAATTACTTTTAAGAAGAACGCTAATTCATCAATATTTTTAATCCATATATATTTTACTCTTCTTTGGAATTTACATTTTTCTTTTTAGACAATGAACGTTAAGATTTTATAATAAATGATCCATTTATTGGAGAATTAATACTACATTATTTTTAATCAAGTACCTTTAATCAGATTCAAATGAGTCAACCAAACTTTTAAATTCCAATTCCTATTCCCTAATTCTAGACAAATCAAATTTACGAATTTGAACTGGAGCCTTAATAGATAGCCTTTATTTTGCCACATTCTTTAGATCTAATACTCTAATGTTTCTACTCATTTTATAATTAAAATTAATCAATTGTTATATGAAAAGATGTTTAATTAAAATTTTCATAAACCCTATCATAACTTTAACATAACTAATTAATATGAGTCATGTAATATCAAAAATTATTGATTTTACTTTTTTATATATAATATCCAATACATTTATAAACATCTTTTCATTTTTACATTTCTATTAATAATAATAGAATATTCATATCATGATATGTTTTCTAACATATAATAATTATTAAAGCAAATCAGTCACTTTTGTAAGTGGATTTTATCTCTAAGAAAAATTATATTAATTTTATATTAGAGTAGAATAAATTAAATTAAATATCATAGATTTTGGATTTAAATGGACCAAATTAATTAGGATTTCTAAATAAAGATTAAATTTTGAAAATTTAGTTCCATATCTATTTTTATAATGTGAAGATTATAATAAATGTAGGCCAATAATCACTTTATAAGATACACAAAGTATCAATACCTTGTTGATAGCAATATTGATAAAGGAACTTCAAATTTATTAATGGATATAAATGTATGAAATTAAAATTACTTAATAATTATAAGCATTAACAATATATCAATAAGAATTTAATATTAGAAATTAAACATCAATAAAATTATTTAATCATTTATTGTAACTCATTCTCTAGTTTGCATTCAAATACTAAAAATATAAATCCTGATTTTATCCTTTTTCATATGAAAATGTCTATTAATTATTAATAAATTTGGAATCTAAAATATATAAAGGTTTATTTTATAAATTCTTTTTAATAAATATCACAAATTTCTAAAAATATGTTAAGATTGAGTTTATAAACTTGGTCTAGCATGAAACTGTTTAGTTATTTATAAATATAAGTAAACTTAATGATATATCAAAGTAAATAAGAATATGATTATACAGTTGTGATCTAAACAATAGAAATAATATAATAAACAATACCAAAAGGAAGTTTTTTAGAGTGAATATAGTAAAAAACAGAATTAATGACATAATTTTTATTTTCATAAATGTATTAATTATAAATTCACTTAAATAAGATATTTATATTAAATTTTTATGGATTAAGTCAATTATAAGACTATTAGTATTTCATATTTTTATGTTTAATGCTTCTTTAATAAAATAGAAAATCCAGAAATTTAATGTAATCAATACAGTTCAAAATTAATTCATTAAAAATGTCAATAATTTTGATTTATTTTTAATTTGTTAGTGTGATACTTAATATTATTGTTATTTTTAATTTAGATAATATATGGGTTGTTCCATTTAGAAGAAAAGTAAGGAAAAATAAGCTATTTCTTAATAACATTTAAATTTAGTTACTCAGGAACCTTAAATAAAATTGTCTTCACCTAAAATAGACAATATGACCATTGAAACTCCTTCACAGTCTAATTTAAGAGCCTAGAGACTTAAAAATGTGAGAGACATAATTATGAATGGATATTAAAATCCTTCAAAAATTAGAATCAGTAGAAAAATATCAAGACAAATTTCATAATTATGAATATAGAAGGATTTGATCACTTAAATCTTCTTTATTTGTTTATTTAAACTTATTAACAATTCAGTTCGTTATTTTTATGGTTCAGTGTATTTCTTAATTACTTATTACACGTAATGTATTTCTATAAAAATACCAAATAATCAAATAATTTGAGAATAATCAAAATATAGTATTTTTAGGAGTAAATGAAAATCAAAAAGAACTTGATATATGAATTAAAAAGTTAAAATTATCATTTTGTAACAATTGTATTTAATTAATCAATTTAAGTTTAGGTTTATTCTTTCAAACATGAAAATAATTGTATTTTAAGGGATATATACATGATACTAACAAATTTGAATTGACTTATTTTTGGTTATTATTAATTAATTATAATATACGAAATGCCCTCTTTTTTTTAAATATAAATTCATATATATATATATTTAATTATGTATAAAGGATATATTGAAAAGATGTTCAAAGAATTTCAAATTCAACCAATTTATTTGCCTTATGAATTTTAAAAGAATGGAGGTGAAGGCAACATAATTATGGATATTGAATTAGTCAATTAGGTATGAATATTAATTTTGAATAAAGTTAGATTAATTCATAAAGAAAAATATGAATTAAAATAATGAACATAAAATTCAATAATTTATAAGAATGTTTTCAGTCCAATTACTAGTACCTATGCATATTATTGATGAATTATTAAGCAAATAATTATAGACTTCTTATTAATAATTTGAAGAAGAAGCAATTGATATAAGTCAAAGACAATCGATTAATAGGATTAGAGAATAGACCTTAATAGAAGATATGAGATTTATAACTTAACTTTAATTATAGAGTGAATAAAAATCTGATTAAGAATTATTTGTTGATGAAATTAAAGAAGCAAACTTAATTGTACCATTAGCAAATTTAAAATAATATCCATTAGGTAGAACTTCAATCACAATAAGAGCAAAATTATTTAATAAACCAATAATAGAAAAAGAATAATTATAAATAATTGGAGATTATTGTCTTTAATTTAGAGATGAGAGTGGAATGTGTTAAGTATTCTTTACGAAGAATAGAATAAAGGAGAAGTTTTAGTTTTATTATGAAAATCTTGAAGTCTAATGTATTTATGATATCAGTGATATGGAAATACATCAATTTAAGTAGACATATGAGATCAAAGTCACTTCAACAACATAATTTAAATTATATACTAAAGTTCCTGTATTGGAATAAATATAACATGCATTAAGTTATAATTTGAAGAATGGTGAAGAAATTATAGTTGCTGCTATGATTGCAGAAATAGGTGAATTAAGATAATAAAATAAAAAATTAATATTATATACTTTACCTATTGATAGTAATACAGATTATTATAAAATACCATTAATTTTATGGGATTAACATAAATTATTGAATTTTAAAGTAGGTGATGTTTATGTATTTGAAGGTGTTTTATTAAAAATATATACCGATGTGATTGAATTAAAATCAATAAGAACTAGATTTAAAGTTTATACTTAAGAAGATGAGAAATATTAGGATATAATAAAATAAATTATAGATAAAAAATAAAATTGGCTCTAACCTAACAATTAAGAAATTCAAATTGAATAAGTATTACAATAACCAATTTTTTTGGGTGATATTCATTAGTCTAACAATTGTACTTATTTCAATACTGTTGTAAAAATATTAACAGATAAACCAGCAATCTTTTAGATGAAAACACAAAAATGTGTTAAACAAATAATTGTTACAAGCGATAATAATAATAGTTAAACAATAGAATTAATAGGTGATAGATTGTGTTAAAAGATTTATATTTCAGAAGAAGCAATCATTTTTATTAGTTATTTATAATTTATAAATAATAAAATTGTTGCAAATGAACATAATACTTAGATTAGAGTATTACCAGATGATGATATCGATTTTGCTAATTAAATAACATTATTAAAATAACCTTTTTCTAAACCTTTATCATTAGCATTAAATGAATTAGAACAAGATGTTTAAATCAATGTCTATAAAAAAAATCCTATTAAAATTAAAATTAATCATAAAAATTTAGAAAATTAGAATTAAAAATTAATATAATCTGACAGTCTTAAAAAAGGAATAGATAAAAATGAATTGATTGATGATATTGTGCCTTTATTAGAAGGTAAAATGCATAAAAGTAGATTTAATGTATTAGTGTAGATAGATGAATTGTTTGAGGTTAGATATTAAAAGGGAAATGTTAAACTATAAGATCTAAGAATATCAGATGAATCAGATTCTGGAAAAATAACTTTATGGAATAATTAAATTAGTGATTATAAAATTGGTCAAACAATTAGGATAGATCATATCTTTTATGATCAGAGTAAATAAGAATTTAAAACTTCATTTCACACTAAAGTTTATACAAATGTTCCAAATAAAAACCTACCAGGTAAATAGAGAAAATAAATCTAAAAATAATTAATTATTGAGGGTATTGAATATTAGAATTTTACTTATAATTAAGAACTTAAATTGATTACAGACATAATTAAATTATAATATAATCTATAAGAAGAATTACCTTATTAATATTGTAGAGCAATGATATCAGAAATATTAATAGCTAGATTATCTTAATAGTGTCCTTAATGTACTTTCACTAAATTAATATAAAATAATGATGTTTATGAATGTTCTGGATAAAATGGAATTAAACATATTGTTACACTTCCAAAAATATTTTGTTATCTAAAATGTAAATTAACAGATTTTACTGCATCTATAGAAGTTGTATTTGGTGATGAGATCTGTTAATAATACATCCCTTAAACAAGTATTAATGAATTATATAAAAATCAAATGACTGTAATACCATACTTTGATTGTTTGATGTACAAAGAATTTACATTCAAATTATGGTTATAAAAATAGAAAGATTAAGAAACCAAAAAGATTAAAATCATGAAATTATTTTAAACAAATTACTTAAAAATTATAGATTCATATTTATGAAATCTATAAAGTTTTATCAAATTATCAATCATCAATCATCATCATCATTTCTATTTTTTTTCATATTTAATTTAACCATAGCTTTACCAACTGCTCCAATCCAACCTTCCTTATCTTAATTATTATTTGCTTATAAGAAAAATGTTTAATCAGGAGTATCAATTTTCTTGGTATATAGTTTAATCAATATTTACAAATGTATTTTCTTTATTGGTTTCTTCTTAACAACTTTTAATGGTGCTAACAGTTGATAATTAAATAATTTCTGTTGGATTTGAATATTACTTCTCAGCCTTAAATGAATATAATGTAGTTGTAGTTAATACAAACCATCGTCTAAAATAAAATTTGGATCATACTTTCTCCATGATTTAAATACTCTTGATTCTTTCTCAAGCCAACCTTCTTTCATAATATTTTTTAGATCTTCTAACATGGGATTCTACATCTTTGAAATTATTTTTTATTTTAAATTATCATTTAGAAATAATGAAAATTGTGTATATATGATCACTTCTTTGAGATAATGTTACTCATCATTGTTATCATTTTAATAAATATTTGCGAATGTTATGAAAATAGAGAAATTAATGCAAAAATGTAAAATAAAATAATTAATTTGTGATGTAAAAGACAATGTATAAAATATACATAGTTATATAAGCAATCCAATTGTGAAGTGGGCTTAAAGAAAAGACAACATTTTTTTGACAGTTGAAGTAAGAGACTTAAAAGAAGAGAAAGTTGAATTGACATCAACATCCTTGAAATTTAGTGCTAATGCTGAAGGTGTAAATTATGCATTTGAAATCAATTTCTATGCTGAAGTTATTGTTGAAGTATGAGAATACATAAAAGTAAGGAAAGTAAATGGACTAATTATGGTGTGAATGTGAGATTCATTTTAAGTAAAAAAGATTAAGCCGCCTCATATTGGACTAGATTGATAAAAGAAACTCATAAATTATAATATTTACAAGTATGAGCAATCTAATAATTATAATAGGTTGACTGGACTAAATATATTGATGAGGATGATGAAGCTGAAGAAGGAGGTAAAGGATTAGAAGATTGGAATGCCAATAACTTTTAAGGATTTGATGGATAAGGTTAATAAGATGAAGATGAAGAAGATTAAGAAGAATAAGAAGAATAAGAATAAACATAAGAAGAATAATAATAAGAATAAGGAGAATCATAAAAAGGATAAGAGGAAGTATAAAACTAATGAGTTTTATAATAAAGTAAATATTAATCGTTTTAATTAATTTGATGAATTAGCTTATTTTGATAAGTGTATTAGCAATATCTATTGTATAAGCAGATCTTCCTGTTCATTGTCTAAGACATTAGATTGTCGGCAAATGGAAAATGGAAGTTTCTGATGTCTAATTAAAAGGCATGGGTTCAGTGCCTTGTGGACATCATATTCCTGACACATAGCATTCTTCATATAAAGCTGGTTGGGAAGATTTTCGTGCTTCAGATTCTTTTGAATTAACATTAGGAAATGATTATAAAGTTGTAGATAAAGACAGAAAATAAAGTGGAACTTGGACTATGGTTTATGATGAAGGTTTTGAGGTTGAACACAATGGTGTTAAATATTTGGCATTTTCTAAATATGAACCAAATGGAGTCGATTATAAATCATTATGTGGTGAAACTTTAATTGGATGGTATAATAATTTAAAGACTGGGGAAAAAGGATGTTATAGAGCCAAGAAAGCTGACGGAAATGTTGATGCAACAGATTCTTATAAACTTATTAGTGTTGTCCAACCAGAATTCATTTAAAAGAGTACAAGACATGGGGATAGAGTTAAATTAACAAAGGACTTTACAAATCATAAAGAAGCAGTAGATAAATTGAATAGTATTCCAAAATTATGGAAAGCTAAAGCATATGATCATTTTGAAGGTAAGAGTTTATTAGAATTGAATAAAATGGCTGGAAGAAGAAAGCATTATTAAGGTAAAACAATAAAGAAATCTTCATTTACTTAATTAAAGACTAGTGATGTTTCAGATCTACCAAAAACTTATACTTTAGAAAGATATCTTGATCCTCCTAGATAATAAAAATAATGTGGATCATGTTATGCCATATCAACAATGGAAATGTTATCAGCTAGATTAAAGATGAAAGGTGAAAAAGTAACATTATCACCTTAATATTCAGTGGATTGTAATTACTATAATTAAGGATGTGATGGTGGATATCCATTTTTAGTTGAGAAATTTGCATCTGAATAATATTTAGTCACAGAGGAATAATATCCATATAAAGGAGATGTTGGAACATGCAAAAAGATTGATTTCTCTTAATCATCTAAAGTATATGGAGCTAAAAATTATAAATATATTGGAGGTGGTTATGGATTAAGTAATGAAAGAGATATAATGTTGGAATTGTTTAATAATGGTCCTGTAATTATGAATTTTGAACCAGGATAAGATTTTATGTATTATTAAAGTGGTATATATCATTCAGTTGCTTAACATGAATGGTCAAGCTCTGATCGTCCAGAATGGGTATTATAACATTATATATAATTAGGAAAAAGTAGATCATTCTGTTTTATGTTATGGTTGGAGTGAAGAGAATGGAGTGAAGTTTTGGTTACTATAGAATAGTTGGGGATAATAATGGGGAGAAAATGGAAATTTTAGGTAATTTAATAATTTAATATTTAATAGAATGAAAAGAGGTGTTGATGAATCTGCTATTGAGAGTATGGCTGAAGCAGCAGATCCAATTATTTATTCTAAATCTTCAGGAGAGTTTATTGAAATAAGCTAGTCTAATTTAAGAAAGTAATGACCAAATATATTTAATAAATCAAATCATTTGTTTTTTTATTTTTTAAGGATTGAAAAGAGAATGATTTCATCACCATTGTTTTCAGCTTTATATTTTATATCCAATCTTGGATTTATTTTTGATTGATCAATGCCATTTGTGCAATTCGATAAAGTGTCTTTTATTTATACTACTTCTTCGCTTGGATCAAAAACACACACTGTAATGAAATTATCAAACTGGATTCCATATCCAGTTCCTTATTTAATTTTGCGACCTTTTGCATCAAATCTATCTTCTCTCATTTCTTTGTATTTGATTTTCTTTTTCTCTATTATTATAGTATCAAAATCTTCGGGTTCCTCAGGTATGTCTTCTGTGTCATCCACCTGTGTTCTACTTAGTATTAATTTTGGTCCCAAAGCAGAATTTCGCATATTTCTCACTGAATAATTAATAGTTTATAATATTCATTTATCATATTATCCTCATTGTAAGAGAAATTTGAAAAAAATTAATACAAACCAAGTTTATTTCCAAATATCTTATTCCTAATTTAATTTAGATAGAAGAATTGAAATGATTGTCACATTTATTTCCGTTTTTATACATCTTTTTAATTACACAAAAGCTTTATTTTTGAAAACCAATGTTATTAAATTTCAGCTACATCCTTAATTCGATTTAAAGCCTTCATAAATATTCTTTCTTAGTGTGAGTTTATGATATAACTTTGGTTAAAACCTTATTATACATTGATCATTAATTTAGTTAACTAATTTCTAAAAGCAATTTCAATAAATAATTTATTTCTATTTTCAAATCTAAAAAGAAAATTTGATTCATTATTTACTTAATTGTGATAACTCTAAATAATAACAATAATTTTTGGTATAAATATCAATTAAACAAAATTAAAAAACTAAATATCTCTTTTAGGATCAAGGAATACATCATCTTATAATATATTTTGAATATTTCAAATGTATAAAGTTTTATCTATGCAAATATTATTCTAACTCAAAAAATTTCTTCCCTTTTAATTCACTTTTCTATTCAATTTCAAGTAGCTAAATAACTTATCTTAAAAATCAAAGACTATTGTAAAAAATAATTTGCTTGATTTTGAATGGCTTAATTTAACTTGGCGATAAAGCTTCAAACAGAAATTTCTCCTATTTTTCTTCAATTTTGTATATTTATTTTATTTAAGGTTTGCACTTTGTATTGAGATTAAAACGATCCAATCCATCATAGAATGATTTAAAAAATGGATTATGTTATAATCTATATTACTTTTTTTGCCTCTTCTAATACATTTTTCATTAATTGACACAGAATTGCGCATCTAATTATTGATTTTTTCTATTTCATAAATAGATAATATTCTGTATTTATTCTTTTGTTATGCATCACTACTATTTAATATTCTTAAATTTAAATCAGATCTCTAAAATTCTATATATTTTTAAATAAACACATAAAATAGTGAATCACTTCTTCAATTAGATTTTTATGGAATGATTGTAGAATTAAAGGACAACATTGGAGATTCATTAAATAAAAGTATTGTACCTAATTATTACAAACATATTTACAAGACTAGATTATTATTTTTTTTTTCATTAAGATTTTTTCTACTTATTCATAAAATGAATCCATTTACTTTTAAAGTTATCCTAATATTTGTAGTTATATTTGTCCATTTATCCTGGATAATTCTACTCTAATATGGTTGAATTGCCTCATGTTTTAAAATAAATATAGTAAATATGAAACCAATAAAGGTTAAATTGTTAAAATTAAGATATTTTAATTACACTAGAAATCGTATTCAGATCCCTCTTTTTATTAGAATTATTTAATTATATAATCTAACAAATTTGTTAGATTCACTAATCTCAAACAACTCTTATTTAATTGACATCTTTAAATCATTTATACCATTGCAATGCTTAAATCAAAAATTAAATCAAAATTTTTCTCCTTCAACCCTCTCTTTATAATACTTTGTTGGCTTTTAAACACCTTCAAAATTTAATTAGTATGTTGTTCTTAAATACTTTACTGTTTCTTTCTTAATTCAATAAAACTTTTATCTTCTGAGTCTATTACAAGTATAAAAGTCACCGTGTCTAAAAGGCACTCAGAAAAAGTTATTTGTTATTATTTCTTATTGTAATGGACAGTTAAGTTTTCAATTGTGTATCTAATTGAGGAATTTGATCTTTATTTGGCCTTGTCCCAAATGTATTATTCTAATGTCTTATTTCCTAATCTTGTATTTCTTAAGTAGTGCAACAAAGGATTTTCAACATTCATCAAAAAGTGCATTTGAATCATCCTGGAAATCTAAAACTATTATTTCTCTTCATTGCAAGTAAATATGAAAGTTGGCTTGGAAATAAGTTATGGTAACAAAACTTCTTTAAGTTAGGTTATTATAAATTAATACCCCATGAACTGTCTCTAATCGAGAACATATACGCCTTTCGCAAATGTACATTTTTAATGTATATACAAAGACATAAACAAAAGAATACTGCAACTGAATATATTTAATCTTGATAATCCAATTTTGTATCTAATGTATTGGCGATTGTCATTCTAATAACCGTCCAAGTAAAGTTTGTAATTATTCCATCTGGATAATCACTAACTAACATAACGACTGAATGTACAAACATCTAATTTTAACCAAAAAGATAAGTATGTTACACAACGTTTTCTCTTTAGTTTATTTAATACAACATTAAGAAATGGTTGATAACATAAAATGCAATTCTAGTAAATTTTTTATAACAGAAGCTAATGATGCTTAATACCACAAATAAACAAAACCCAATTAATTTGAGTGTAAACTAGCTCTGATTGTTATTTATAAACCCATCTATATTCTTTATTCCCAATATCATAATTGAAAAAATTGCTAAAACCATAAATACTGGGTACTATATTTTCTCTAATAGAAATGTTTGATACAGTGATTCCAAATCTCTATCTTTAAATTTTAGTGACAATTTATTGATCATGATATCAAATTTTAAATAATGAAATTTACTTCTAAAAAAGGAGAATTATTATAATGTAATCAAACTAATTAAACTACTAATATATATCTTGAAAGTTATGTATTAATATTCTAACAGTTAGACTTGAAAATTTTGACGCCTCTAAAGAACAAAAGAAATTATAAAAATAATACTTTATATAATTATTAAATTAAATATTTAACTTCAACACAAACACAAACACCCAAAAATCAATTGGTAGCATTACTTTAATTGTAAATAATATCAACTGGAGCACCTTCTCGAAGATTAGATTTTCTGTACAATTCATTAAGATTTAATGGTCCTGATTTAAGCTCTTATTATGCTAGAGGTGTTTCTTCGATTTATCTTTTGATGGAATACTCTTTAGTGAGGGATTGTCGTTTTCCCTTTTCTCCCAAGCATTCCTGTGAGATTTTTAATTTGAATAACAACATGCAAATCCCCAACCCAAAACTTCATTCCAATAGCTACCCCAAATTTAAGTATGTTAACCAATATATTTATCCTCCTCATATTTAGATTAAGGTATTTTTTTTTAGACTTATATAATAATTTCTTCTTCTTTTTTTTATATTTTCATTTCTTTTTTTTCTCTAGAATTCAATTTTTGAGTCTAAGTAGTTAATTTAATACTAACAGGTACTTTTTTAGTTCTTTCATAACAAAATTTAGCAATATGATCTTTTGCTCCACAATTGTTGCACTTCTATTGATTCGACATATTACTATAATAATTTTTTTAATTAATATAATTCATCCTTTTCCAAGTACATCATCTCTAAGAGATTCGCACACCTCAACTACTTCAGCCACAATATCTTCTGGAAGTGCCAAATTTACAAGAGTATCACTTAAATGCTTGACTACAAGATTAAAATGAGTATCATCAATTCCTAATCCTCTATGTGCTTCTAGCATATCTCTTCCCATATAATTAGAAGGTCTAAATCATTATTTCTTCTTACCCTCCAAAAAGCATGGTAAGAAAGGCTTACATCTATGAATTCAGTTTTTTCATGTCTGTTTTTACAAAGTAACTCTTAAGTTTTGGATCATTCTATAATTTTTATAACAGCTTATCAACAGTAAAATCGATAGCCATACTTTGTCCTAATCTTTCATAAATAGTTTTTTTCTATAGTATTTTAAATAATTAATACTTAAATAACAACTCTTGGATTGAAAACTGTTTCAATTGGTGCCTAATTCTTTTAATTGGTATTATTAGGGATTGATAATTTAATTTCACTATCACCCAAAAGATTCTTTTTAATTTATTCTTATTATTTATTAAATTATTCATTTCCCATAAGATTTCTTGCAATTTATTCTGTTTAATCTATATCATTATCTGGATTCTAAACTCTTTAATATTTATTTTCTATTATCTTAGATTCTACAACTTATTTATCTTACACTTTCTCATCTATTAAATTAATAAATGTATTTACTAATTTAAATAGTAATTGGAGGTTAATTTTCATCAGCATCATATTAATTAGCATTTACTTGAATCGTTATTTTACCATTATTATATGTATTTGTTTTTTATCCATTTATAGCTAAACACCAATCATATTAATAATCCCAATCATATCCATGTTTCTAGAAGAGTTCTTTGAACATCTTTCTCAGAAAACTATAATCAGGTTTATCTTCAAATCTTAATGATCGACAATAATTTAAATAGGTTGAAAATTCAACTAAAAACATCATATTTGATCTTACTTGGTAAAGTCTTACACAAAACTTCAACTGGAGTGGTCATCTTCTTTTCCATAATTTTATGATATTTCTCTTATTTATTATTTGCTTTGATTCCTTACCAAGGTAAATAACTTCTAAGTAAATAGACCATAACATAGCCAATAGCTTCTAAGTCATCTCTCCTTGATTATTCTATACCAAGATGTGCATTAATGCTAGCATATCTTGCTGTTCCTGTAAGATTTTTATTTTCTCTGTATGGTATATGTTAATGAGTCTTAGCATCTCGATATTTCTTACTCAAACCAAAATCAAGTATGTACTAAATTTAGTAATCTGATTATTTACCACTGTATTAGATTTCCTTCCTAATCCTATAAGAAAGTTGTCTGGTTTGATATCCCTATGTATGAAACTTTTGGAATGCATATATTCAACCCTTTGAATCATTTGATCTGCCAACATGATGACTGTTTTTAATGAAAACTTCCTTTGACATAAATTAAATAAGTCTTCCAAATTTGGCCCCAGTAAATCAATCACCATAACATTTAATCCTGCCTCTTATCCAAACCAATGTAAAACAGGAATCCCAACTAATTTTATTTATTACAAAAACCTACTTCCTCCTTGTAATGCTTTTGTCACCTTTGCTTCAAAAACTAATTAAGGATGTTTTGACTTGGCCTCTTCCTAAATAGATTCAAATAAAATAATTACAAATTTAGCTGCCAATATCTCATTAGATTAACTAATGACTAAATAGATCTCTCCAAAAGAACCACTACCAAGTCTCTATTAGGTTGTGTATTTTCCAGAATTTAATGGTATATTTTTAATCTCTGCTTGCATTCAATTTTATTTAAATTATATATTAAATATTTCACCTTTAATTAGATTATCATAATATATTAAGTAATCTTATTTGAAATCCATAACACCTTAAATTTTTTTAAATTTCACCAAAAAACTACCATAAATCAAAAGATTAAAAATATAACCAATATTTAAACAGAATTTTTCTTCTATTGATAATCTAATTAAATTGACCCTCAAATATTATAAAGAATAGCTAAATATAATTAATACTATTTACTTTGAATAAAATTTTGATTATAAATAACTTATCATAATTGTATTTTAAATATATTTTAATTTCTTTCTCACATAACTATATATTAGAATATCAATATTAGTTAAAATATTCTTTCTTTTGAGAAAAGAATATGAATTTAATCAAATATTTAAAGGAAGTTAAATAATTAATTGAATACTTAATTAAAAATAAAATTAGATAAGAAAATTAAAAATCAAAAATTGAAATATGTCTACAATAATTCAAATTTAATTAATATCAAATAATGTATTGCCAGAAACTAAAATAAAGATTATGATGATATTATATTTAATAGTATTTTAAAAGAGAAAAATGTTATTTAGAATAATGGCCTTTATTGAAAGGAAATCATTTATCATTAAATTTAAACACAATAAATTTAGAATAAATCTTCTAATCTTTATATTTAAAGAATTAAAATATTTAGTCTTAGTGTTGAAGACGAAATATACAATCTTGCAGAATATAAACTTTTAATTTGATGTCATCATAATTTATATCTGGATATGTATTATGAATTAAATCATAATGTTTAGTAATTAATATTATGAATGCAATTCCTCTACGATATCGTAAATAATCTTCTACAAAGTCATTTTAAACTATTTTGATGACAAAAGTTTGCTTTCCATCAAAGAATGAACTTATTTTAGCTCCATAATTGATATAACCAACAATCTAATCAAAAATAGTGTAGTAACTGAAGATTCAAACTGATAAGCTAATAAAACCAATTAAGTAATAAGTCTCTTAAACAAAATCTCAAGCTGCTAAATTATTGAAAATCTGTAATTTGGATGATAAATAAAGTTTAGAAAAAGTTTAGGATGAAAANCACCTTTAATTAGATTATCATAATATATTAAGTAATCTTATTTGAAATCCATAACACCTTAAATTTTTTTAAATTTCACCAAAAAACTACCATAAATCAAAAGATTAAAAATATAACCAATATTTAAACAGAATTTTTCTTCTATTGATAATCTAATTAAATTGACCCTCAAATATTATAAAGAATAGCTAAATATAATTAATACTATTTACTTTGAATAAAATTTTGATTATAAATAACTTATCATAATTGTATTTTAAATATATTTTAATTTCTTTCTCACATAACTATATATTAGAATATCAATATTAGTTAAAATATTCTTTCTTTTGAGAAAAGAATATGAATTTAATCAAATATTTAAAGGAAGTTAAATAATTAATTGAATACTTAATTAAAAATAAAATTAGATAAGAAAATTAAAAATCAAAAATTGAAATATGTCTACAATAATTCAAATTTAATTAATATCAAATAATGTATTGCCAGAAACTAAAATAAAGATTATGATGATATTATATTTAATAGTATTTTAAAAGAGAAAAATGTTATTTAGAATAATGGCCTTTATTGAAAGGAAATCATTTATCATTAAATTTAAACACAATAAATTTAGAATAAATCTTCTAATCTTTATATTTAAAGAATTAAAATATTTAGTCTTAGTGTTGAAGACGAAATATACAATCTTGCAGAATATAAACTTTTAATTTGATGTCATCATAATTTATATCTGGATATGTATTATGAATTAAATCATAATGTTTAGTAATTAATATTATGAATGCAATTCCTCTACGATATCGTAAATAATCTTCTACAAAGTCATTTTAAACTATTTTGATGACAAAAGTTTGCTTTCCATCAAAGAATGAACTTATTTTAGCTCCATAATTGATATAACCAACAATCTAATCAAAAATAGTGTAGTAACTGAAGATTCAAACTGATAAGCTAATAAAACCAATTAAGTAATAAGTCTCTTAAACAAAATCTCAAGCTGCTAAATTATTGAAAATCTGTAATTTGGATGATAAATAAAGTTTAGAAAAAGTTTAGGATGAAAATTCTAAAAATAATTTGAAGAGGTTCAACATCAAACTTATTAGGAATAAAGATAAATTAACCTTGAAATCAGAAAATTAGATTAGAATAAGATCATACTCAACAGAAATTTAAACTAATAGAACAAATAATTTATCAAAGTCATCAAATAAGAAAGTGAGATTTTATGAAAAAGTTGAGTATTGGGTTATAAGCCAAATAGATGATTAAGTAGGAAATTATAAATACTTTGAACCTATTAAATTAAAATGATTATTAATTGCAATTTAAAAATAATATTTACTAAAAATTTAATTATTAACTTTAATAATATAGTAGTCAAAATTCCTTAAACAAGAAGTTCTTTTTCAATTACCATAAACACATAATCAAATAAGTTATTTTGTATTTTTTTAACAAATCATTTTTATATTTTGCATTACTTAAGTTTTATGTAAAATAATTATAATATTATTTCAATACATTAAAAAATAAGAATTGAAAAGTTCAATTTGATTAGATCTGCAATTTAAAAGTCATTCTCATTATTCATATTTTTTTTCTTGATATAAGAAGTAAAGAAATACTTTTTTGTTAGAATATTGCAACTTGATTAATAATCTTAAAAATTGTTGAGCAAATTATAAATCCCATTATTTGAATCCATAATTGTTCCTTTTATTCAAGTAATCATTAATTTTCTTGTTACTAATAAATTAATTATTCAATAAATTTACATCATTTTTTCTTTTTTCTTTCGTATACTTAATCTTTAATATACTCTTAGAGTAACTTTAAAATTAGCACTTTTAAAATATCATTACTTTCATTTTCATAAATTCCTAAATATTAAGAAATGAAAATTATTGTTAAATATATCAATTTTAAAAAAAATGCATAAATTTTATACATCAGGCTTTTCTTAAATACACATAGGCCATTGATTTGGTTTCAGAAAATAAAATTATTTTGGGTTGCTTATGAATGATACTCAATTCAAATTTCCCTTTGATCTCTTATAAACGTTCTAGTGTATTACCTGAAACATTCTAATAAAGAATTACTCCATCTTCAAATTAAAGAAGCAAGATTTTGCTTATTTCACAATATTATATTTATATTAAAGGTTAGGACTAAAAAATTAAAGAATTAACTTTAAAATATTAGCATCCAATTTCTTTTTATGAATATATATAGATATTTCCCAAATTGGAACCAATATAAATTTATCTATTCCCTTGACTTAGACATGTTACTTATTCTTGATTTTCAAAAGATATTTATTAAAATTCAGAAAATTCATTATGATTATTAAAAATGTGTAACTAATTTTCTAATATGACAAGTAAATATTTAAAATCTTTATTTAATTAGATGTCATTTATCTCTTTCGTAAAATATTTTATTTTATTACTCACTTTTAAAACCTGTTAACATGAATAACTTTTCAAAATGTTATCCCCTCCTACTGACAATAACTCTTTATTAAAAAAATCCATAATCAAAAATAATATTTCACCTTCATGAAACTTTTATTGATCGTTTTTATTCCAAACATTTCCTGAATTTTAAAAGGTTGAAATGATGCCATTTTGATATCCAACAAACAATTAATTAGATTTCTCATTTAAAGCTAAAGCAGTCACTGATAAATTAACACTATCATCCCCTTCATCAACTACAAATTAAGACTGAAATTCTAAACTATTATCTATTATTTTAATTTCCAAATTCTTAAATTATTAGAATGGATATTATCCTTAGATTAAAAGATCTCCAGTTTAATTTAATTTTGCTACTTTTACAAGGCCAATTCCATACTCTTTTTTTTTTTCAAATATTTATTTTTCAAATTATTTATTATATAAAGGTGGCTTGTTTGATTTCTCTTGCTTAATTGGTAAATCAACTTTTATCAAATCCTTTAACTAATCAAACAGTTTAATAATCTAATATCTATACTTTTATTAGACTTCTTTTAATTATTAGGTTGTTTTATAAATTACACTTTTTTAAATATCCATATTAAAAACAAATTCTACTAGTTTTTGCAAATCCTCTAATTAAAATTCCTAACAAAAATCTTTATATTTTATGTATCTCATTATTTTTGTAATTTCAAATTCACTTTATTAAATTGCACTTTCCATGTAAGAAAATACTTAATTTATTATATTTCCTATTTCTAACTTAAGCCTTTATAATTTTAATTGAAGACTCTTATAATTTAGTTGATTTGATTGTAATACTATTTATAACTAATCCAAAATGTTTGTAAGTAGATCAATTGATTCTCCTGCTCCTTTACATTTTGAACACAAAAGTCTTTCAGCTGAATTTATACCTTATTATATCTTTATTCTTGTAATCGGCTTATTATGATGAGTGCAAAGTATATTACTGAAAGGACCATCAATCATTAATATTAATTTTTATTAAATTAATTATAAATTGTCATACAGTTATTTTTTTTCATAAATTTAACATTATTATTTTTATATATTCATAAACAATTTTCCATGGCCATAATAAAGATATGTAATCATTATAATTAATTTCACTAAACCAAAAATAAAATCCAATCTTTATCAATAATATAATAATTTACTATTTAGTGATTACTATTAGTAATTGTACTCGTTAATTTTAATAAAAAATTTAATTATTACTAAAATAATTTTATTAATTTATATTTATAAAGTCAATTTTATTTATTCTAATTTTTATGTGATTAATTTAAATTTCATAGTATATCTTAATATTACTCAAAAATTACTTCAACTTCAGAATAAATAGTAAATGAAAATTATTTCTTGTAAAATATAATTTAAATTTTTTTGTTTGTTTATCAATCTAAGCTTTTGTACAATTTAAAATCATTTAAACAAATGCAGTATTTATCATAAGTTCGTAAAATAAACAACAAGAAATCATCTTTATAAATATCCCTAATCAAAAATTTTTACAAAGCTGCCATCAATAATTCTTTTGATGATCAGATATTTAACTGAAACATAATATTGAATTTTACCTAAATTATATAATACTAATCTTCCTTTATAATACTTTGTAATATAAAAATTAAAACCTAATTAAGTGGTTTAAAATGTAATTATTTTCATATTTATAATAAACTTAAAATAAAGAAGTTTATTAATCACATTAAAAGCTTCTTATACTTTTTTCGAAATAGGTAGACCTTTAATACATTAAAAAATCAATATTTTATTTAAAAACATAACTTATTTGAAATTAATGTTAAATTTAATTCATGATATAATATTATGTCTTTTTTTGCATACCGGACATTTATTCTATTTTTAAATCCAATTATTTATGCAATCTTTATGGAAAAAGTGAGAACAATCTAATTATATTTTATTTTCTTCAATATCTTCTAAACATATTGTGCAATTTACAACTCCCTATTGTTCTTTGATTTATTATTATTGAAATGTAGTACATTAAGAAATATGATTTTTTAGATCAGCTTTTAAGAATGCTAAAGAACAATATGGACATTTAACCTAAATCCAAAAATTACCTTCGCAAATATCTAAATGATCATTTATGTAAAATTTAATAATGATTTTACCACATTATTCACATTCTTGTTCAATTAAATTTTAATTTTTGAATTATTCTTCACACATTTACAGATGAATTTAAAAAACTCCTTCATCCATTACTTAATTACAGTAATAGCATAAAATTTGATTTTGGTTTGAATATTATTAATTTTTTATACTAATATTTTATTCTACTTAAGGTTTTGTATAAACTTATATAGAACTTCTCTTCCGATTTATAAAGGCTTTAATTGTATAGTAAAATTCCTTACAACAACCTGAATTTTATGGATGATTCCCATGTTAATTATTCATAGTAAATTAGATAATTAATTCTAAAATAATTGTATAAATAATAAAGTCTTAATTTCATAAATTATGAGTATTTCTATTTCCAATAGAAAAATATTTTTTTTTTAAATTATTTCACTTAAAACTATTCTAAATTTTTACTTCTTAGATTGATGGTTAAAACAATAATTTCTTTTTAATTTTTATATTAGGATTTTAGTTGTCATGATTATACATTCTAGCAAATAATATTATTCTATTTAAAAACAACTTTAAAATAATTAAATCTAAATTCAAACTTTTAAAATTAATTCAGTTTCTTTAAAAAATACTGTAAAAATAATAAAGGTTATTAAGATATATAATTTAATATTTAATAACGTATTATTTTAATGATAATAATTAGTTGTTACTAACCAAAATAAATATAATTAATGATCAGAATTTTTACATTGTGGTGTTAAGTAGAAATTTCTGGTTCAAATAAAGCTTATATTTTTCGAAAACCATATCTTAACCTACTGATAACTTATGAATCTCTTTGCATTTAGAGAATATTCCAAATCACTTAAGGGCTTGATGCAGCTCTTATCAATCTGAATCCAAAAAGATATATTACTTATATTATAATTGATATGTTAATTTCCTTTTGGAGCTTCATTGATAAGAATTTTATTCTTAATTTTCTAATCATATTCTTGTATATCTTCTTTCTTCTTGCAACTATGCGTTCTAATTGATAAATTTTGTTCTTTACTTTTAAAGTATTAATAAACCAAATAGAAACAGATAGTGATGTATTTAATTAAATTTTCAGAGATTAAATACAAAAAATCTAACAAATAATTTACATAGAGTTCTGATATTCAATATATATTAATTTTTGCTAAATGAATTTAATCTGCTTATTAAGAATTTATTTATATACATTCACATTCCCTGTTTATATTATTTAAATACACATAACTGTATTCTTCTTTTCAAGTTACTATTTTGCATGATTTTAATTTATAACAAATAATTCATTTCCTAAATATATAATCATATTATCAACATAATAGAAAGAACAACTCATAATTTCGCTCTTAAATATTTATTAATAGCATTTTTGATATGCATTAAATTTTATAAGAATAAATGACTTCTTCTAAATATTTTAAGTGAAGCATCTATTTTACCACATGAAAAAAATGGATTAAAAACAGTTTTGCGTAATTAAATTGATAATAATATTTAAAAAAATGGTTGATTTGTCTATCATTTTTTTAGATCTCTGAAAATTGGGGTTTAAAATATCATGTAATTCTATTCTTCAATCAGATGAAAATTAATTTAATTGATATTTTGGGTGATCTAATAAGAATATATTAAAAATTAGGAAACTGCATTTTAGCTGCTTAAAATAAACTTAATTTAAACAAATTTTTGTAACAGATAACCTTAAGAAAACATTTTGTTCATTTAGCTTGATTATAATATGCCAGTAATATTTTCAAATAGCATTACAAATTAATCAGAATCATAATGTTCTTTAATTTGACGAAATCTAAAATTAGCATGATTATAATTGATATAAAATATTTAAGAATATTTGCAATTTATAGAATTCTAAAGTTAATGTGGGGATCGAAATTATGTAGGCCTTTTCTGAAAAATTAAGAAATAAATAAAATTGTAATTGATATTTTTTACTCCTATTTCTATAATCTAACTATTTTTAGTAATAGTATCCCTTCAAAACAAGTCAGGTGTATGATTATTTAAATAAGCCCACTAACCTTTTTGCTTCTTCAAATGATATTTCCTAAAATTTAGTTGCTAAGAAACAATTTATAAATAGAAGTTGATTATATGGAAATGACATATACTCAAACTTACAAATTGTTAATCCAAGCTATTATTTTTTTCTATTTTGTGTTTTTTTGAATTCACACTATGAAATTTGTTTTTATAAAAATTTAATTATGTATTCTTTTGTTAATGGATTTAATTACATCGTATTTTTTTGAATTAAACATGTATTTTTGAAATAGGAATTTTTTTTTGCCAAATCCAATACAATTTATGTTTATTAATTTAAATAACCTTTGCCATCAAATTATCCATAATGTATTTATTCTATTAATTTGAATTAAAGCAACAATTCTTTGGAGATGAATTAATAAATCAATAATATTCACAATTGTAAAAAAATTTATTTGAAGTTACAAATTGCAACCATAAAATCAATACAACTTGGCTAATTATTCTAACTGCATCATAGGTTCAAGCCAAATTATTATACTTATAAAATAAAATAATTAGAAAAAGCAGCAAAAAAGAATGTGATGTCCTCCTTCTCTTAATTTAAATTCTTAAGAAGCTAAAATTGTAAATAATCAAGTACATCAATTCCTGTTTCAAATATTAAAACAGAGATTTCCAAAAAAATATACACCTGAGAAGACTTGGATTATTAAAAAATTGTCATATAATTAAGAAACTAATTGAGATAGGATGAGCTAAAAATTAAATATCAGCAATGACTGAAGTATCAGAAAATTATATATTTTAGAAATAGATATAAATTCAAATCAACAGCTCATTTTTATAATAATTTCATTTAACTCAAAATCACATCTAATGGTTAAAGCAATATATTGATTATTCAAATCTAACGATTTTTGGAATTCTTAAATCATACTTTAATTTTTCTCATGAATATGAATTAGGATAGGATGGTGTCTCTCTAATAACATTCCAAAAATAAAAAGGATTTGTGACTTAACTTTTAGGTACACAAAACTAAGAAGTTAAGGCTATTTTACCTAAAATAGAAAACCTATTAGTCTAATTTATACTTAACAGTTATTATCATTTGCTGATGTAAGGTATCAGCTTAGATAAAACTACTTTTTCTCAAAAGACCTGCCATCCAAAAGTTGGCAACAGTAATCAATCAATTATTATTGGGCCAACTTATGACAGGTTTAATCAATAAGCTATTGAATTTGAAAAATGAGTAATTTGTATTAATTAGGCATAATAGACCAATTCATCAAAGTAAATTTATATTAGAAGTGTTTTTAAATTAAATTAATAGTTTAATTATTCCTCCATAAAGTTCAGAACTAAAAGGAATTTGGTAAATGTTGAAATAATAGATTTATAAAAAGTATCCTAAAGTGAGTGTATATCTAACTAAATAATATTTATAAATTGAGTAAGATATTAATTTCTTTAAATAAATTTATATATATTTATTTACTTAATCTTATATATGTATTAATATTAATTTCTGATAATCAAAAATAATTTATTTTATATTTATTAAACAAAATAATATTTATTTATTGAATGAGAATATCATTTATGAAAATTTCAAATTATCTACAATACATTTTTTTAAAACAATATTTTATTTGATATTTGAAGATATTAATTTCTATAAATCCAAATAAGTTAATCTACTTTTATTTAAAGAAATATTATTAATTAATTGAAGATATTAATTTTTTAAATCAACAATTATTTAATTTCCATTTATTGAATGAAATATTATTCATTAAATAATTAGAAATTGTAATTTGATTAATATAAAAATATTGTTTTGTCTAATTAATGCAATGTAAATAATTAGAATTTAAACAATAGAATATCTTAAAATAATTCATAAATAATTTTTTATAAATAGAATTTAAATTAAATAATTTAGATCTAAAGAATCTATATCTTCATATAATATATATTATTTCGTTTAATAAACTATAAATAAATAATTATGATTCTAATAAATTTGTGCAAAATAAATAATTTGAAATTTTCACGTATTATACATATTCATTAATTCTCCTAAAAACAAATATATCAAAGTTTTTAAATATAGAGAGTATATGAACTATATTAGTATTTAATCTTTAATTGTATCATATTTTAAAGATTCTTTGAAAAGACCTAATTATACTATTTATGCTTTCTTCTAAATAAGAATTGGAAAAAGTTTCCAAATAAAAAAAATTTCTTTAAATACATTCTAAAACTCCATAAAATAAATGTAAATCGAATGAATTTTTTTGAGTAATAAACGTAACTTCGAACATTATTAAATAGGATAAAAACTATTTCAATAAATCAACTTTAAAAACGAAATGCAGAATTAGATTGTTATTTAAATAATCATATTTATGTAAATGTTGAAATGGGATTTATAAAAATTCTTAATAATATAAAAAAATAAATAAATATTTCTTATGAGATTATTGTTATCCTTAGTATTAATGTATGAATTAATAATAATTTAGAGATTTATGTTGTGGAAATATAGTCAACAAATCTGAGAATAAAAGTGAAGATAATTAAGAAATTGATATTGGTTTACAAACATATTGCAAAAAAATTCATTGTAATACTTATACAACTGTATTAATCTCGTTTAAAATTTTAGTGTCATTCTTGTGAGTTTAAGAACTGTTGTTAATTTAATTTGGAAAATAATTAATGCTTACGACTTTTAAAAGCACCATTTAATTATTCTGAACTAATTGATAGAAGCAAAATAGAAGTAAAGAATATATCTGAGTATCCGGATCCTTAATTGAATGTTACTTTTCCAAAATGTAATATTGTTAATGAAGTTCCTCTTTATAATGCTACAAATTATTTATATAAGAATCACGATATTTGTGGAATACCAAAATATTGTCCAAATTAATCATATTATGTTTCTGCTGAATCTAGAATTGTCTTTTAAAATGTGAAATCATATGTTGGTTAAGGAGAACTTTGTACAATATATTTTTAAGGAAGAATGGGTCCAGAATTCTTAATATAAATAGGAATAGGAAATTTATCTTTAAGTGAAGTTAAAGCAGANCATATTCATTAATTCTCCTAAAAACAAATATATCAAAGTTTTTAAATATAGAGAGTATATGAACTATATTAGTATTTAATCTTTAATTGTATCATATTTTAAAGATTCTTTGAAAAGACCTAATTATACTATTTATGCTTTCTTCTAAATAAGAATTGGAAAAAGTTTCCAAATAAAAAAAATTTCTTTAAATACATTCTAAAACTCCATAAAATAAATGTAAATCGAATGAATTTTTTTGAGTAATAAACGTAACTTCGAACATTATTAAATAGGATAAAAACTATTTCAATAAATCAACTTTAAAAACGAAATGCAGAATTAGATTGTTATTTAAATAATCATATTTATGTAAATGTTGAAATGGGATTTATAAAAATTCTTAATAATATAAAAAAATAAATAAATATTTCTTATGAGATTATTGTTATCCTTAGTATTAATGTATGAATTAATAATAATTTAGAGATTTATGTTGTGGAAATATAGTCAACAAATCTGAGAATAAAAGTGAAGATAATTAAGAAATTGATATTGGTTTACAAACATATTGCAAAAAAATTCATTGTAATACTTATACAACTGTATTAATCTCGTTTAAAATTTTAGTGTCATTCTTGTGAGTTTAAGAACTGTTGTTAATTTAATTTGGAAAATAATTAATGCTTACGACTTTTAAAAGCACCATTTAATTATTCTGAACTAATTGATAGAAGCAAAATAGAAGTAAAGAATATATCTGAGTATCCGGATCCTTAATTGAATGTTACTTTTCCAAAATGTAATATTGTTAATGAAGTTCCTCTTTATAATGCTACAAATTATTTATATAAGAATCACGATATTTGTGGAATACCAAAATATTGTCCAAATTAATCATATTATGTTTCTGCTGAATCTAGAATTGTCTTTTAAAATGTGAAATCATATGTTGGTTAAGGAGAACTTTGTACAATATATTTTTAAGGAAGAATGGGTCCAGAATTCTTAATATAAATAGGAATAGGAAATTTATCTTTAAGTGAAGTTAAAGCAGACTTAAGTATTTGTTTATCTGTTGGTCTGTTTGATGACTTCCCTTGTATAGATTCTCTCTAATAAATGTAAAATTATGTTACAATTTGAGCAAATTAACCAAGAATCTTTATTATAGGATAAGAGCAAATTAATTTAGAATGACTTTATAATTCACAGAAGATGCAGATATAGATTTCTCTCAGATATTCTATTAAATTATCAGCATTCAAAAATTGTAATTAATTTTCTTTATATAAATTAGAAGTTAATAAAATTAGCAATAACTATTTTAATTTATTATAATACTTCTATTAACAATACTTGGGAGTATAGTGGTAATGGCTTTGATTAGAACTATTTTGATAAGAATATTTGGCAGAAGGTTTGTTGAATGGTTAGATCCAGAACCAATTTTTCCTCATAGAAGAAGGAATTTTAATGTTTTATCTGAATTTGAAAGATTAAAGTCTTAAAATCTCATCCATCAGATTAAGTAAAATGAAATGAAATTCGAATAAGACAGATGTGCATATTGTTTAGAATCATTTTAGACCGGAATAATTATTGAAATCTTTTGTGGGCATTGTTTCCACGAGCAATGTATACAGAATCATATGCAAATATAAAAAAATGTTGGAAGATGTTCTATTTGTTTAGTTGATATTAATAAAATGAATTTAATTGATAAAATGAATTAAACTTTGCAGTAGTAATAAGTAGCATAAGAATCTTTGGCAAATCAAAGTCAGATATAAGAAAATTAAAGCATGATTAATAATAATTTATAATGATCTAATTGTTCAGTTGTTGCTGGTTTATAAATATTTTCAAAATAATTTAAATGTATCATAATAATCTTTAAAGAATTTTATTGATATATCTTTCCTCTATTATTTTGATAATTTGTTATAACTTGAACTTGAATTCATCAAATTATATAGCAATCTTAATGGAATTAAAGTCTAATGGTATAATCAAATCATATTTACTTTCGATTTTTGTATATACTAATCAATCTCATCGTATTATTAGGAATTGAAAACCTTCAAATATTCCAATTGCATTAAAGTAATCTTAGGATTAAGCACAACTTCTTTATTATTCTTCTAACTTGATTCTATTGATTAACAACAAGTAGTATATTCAAAAATCATTTAATCTCTTCCAATTGAATTTAACTAATTTTCATCAAATATTATGTTACTTTTTTAATCTTCCCATAAGTTTCCAATAACACATTTAAGCAATGTTCTGCCAAAAATGAAAATATATCTTTTTAAGCATTTGGTGGTATCACACCTCCCCCTATGCTCTTTAATCTTTCTCTTTAATCAAGAATAAATTATATCAACCTATCCAAATATATATTATTATTTTCATTATGTAGATCTTTAAGATCCCACCTTTATTGAGGTACATATTATACAATTCCATCAATCTTAATATAGGTTTACACAAAATTTCTATAAATGAACTCCTTATATTAATTATAGACTTCCTTAAAAATATCAAAGTTTTGTGAAGTTATTCCAATTAAAGAAAATACAGACTTTGTTTAAGAAAGTAAATATGCTAAGGATTCTGAAGCTATGGCTCTTTCTGCAATATCAACAAATTACCTCTTTTCTTTGGATGAAAATAAATCAATTTCTTTGAAATCGATTCCTTCTTTACAAAACTTTTAAACAAACCTTTTAAAATAACAAAATCGTTCTTAAAGAACTAAACTATCGCTAAATGAATCATAAGTTTAGACATAGAACTCTATTTCTTTACTTTCATCAAATTTTATTATTTAAGAAAAATTCTCTAATAGTTATTTTTATTAAGTCATTCCAACTAATTGATTATATGAAACAAACATATAAAGTTCTAGTAATTAAAGAAAACAAGCTATTATTTGTTGTTGACATGATGGATGATAAAAGGAGAGTAAAGCATATTATGGAAGCAATTCCAAGATTCTAATACTTGATGATGATAAAACCGATTCTATTTAATTCAAAACACCTGTAGATATAGAAGTATGCTTTTTAATCCAAATTGCTTTTATAATGAGATCAAATTCATCCTATTAAAGTACAAAAGGATTTTGATATTCAAATAAATAAAATAATTACATCTCTTTATCATTATTAATCAAATCTTAGAAATCAACTGTTTTCTTAGTTTCTTATTGATAATTCTCTTCTCTTTTTTCAATTAAATATTCAAAAACCTTTTTATTAACTTAGTTTAAATTTGTTAATTATTCTAATTATTAAATTAATTTGGAATCCTTTGTTAAAGGCAATCTTTAGTATAATTCATTTTGTAAATATGTGCTTATAGATTTGAGATTTGCTTTATGAAACTATTAAACAAATCTCATATAGACATCAATTATGCATTAAGTTAAACTAAATAGTATTAATAATTATACTTTTATGAATCTGAATGACTAAAATCTTCAGCCCTTTTTATTAATAAGCAATTATAACCTAAGAAGTATATTAATTGTTCAATAACTAATGATTTAATATTGATTTAATGAGCAGTGATGATTTTAACAATCTTCTTTTGAATCTATGCCCATATTAATTATCTCATTTCTAAATATGATTATCTAATTTATTCGGTATATTCTTCAAATTAAGTATTGCCAATTTCTTCTTCAATTTTAAAATCATTTTCTTGATGGAACCTATTGCAATAATGAAAATTTAACATTTGTTCTACCAATTCACTATATAATAATTTATAGAATTAAAGTAAGTCTTCGTCTTGGCAATTTTGATAGATTTTATGCGGGATATAAGATTATTGAAATAATTTAATTGCATTTTTAAATGTTACACTAATACTCTTCTTAACCAAAGCCCAGATTTAAGTCAAATAAGATTACATTTGATAATGTTTTTCAATGAAATAATAACTTTTCAAAAGAGAATAATATTTCTTTTCATCGAATTTCATAAAATTTGCTAAGATTCCTTATTTTATTCTTTCTTTCAAAGATTCAATTTTATTTTCAAAGAAATTATCACTAATGCATGATAATTTCAATTCATTTAATTTATATTTATTAATATTATTTTGTGTATCTTTCATTATAGGTATGATTTCATAAGCATTATCATCATATTTGTTCATTGCTTAAGCTAATTAACCAAAAGTTTATTTTAAAATCATTAATTTTTCTAATGTATATTTTATCCTTTAAATAGTCTTGTATTTATCAACAATTTACAATTGTTTTTTTAAAGATGTGGATTTACTTTATTGTAATAACTATCTAGTAGAGATTACTGCCTCATATAAAGTAGTACTTTTCTAACACCATAAATTAATTTCATCTATTCCTTAAATGTATTCTGGTGCTTTCAGAATACATTATTATGCATATTAAGATTCTATAATTTACTCAGCTTAATTTAAATTGGCAAGATAATTTAAAGTTTCTTTTAAACCATCACCATTTTATCTAATAGTAGCTTTAAATAATCGATAGATGTGTTAAAGTTATTATTTTATTAAATCAGTTTATGAAATTTCAATATTAAATTAATTGATGTCTATTGGAAACTAATCTATAGATAAAAGTTAATTCTTTGATTTTATGGATTACTAATATAATGATATGGATTAATATATTTACTAAACTGGATTGCAATTAGTTCAATAATAGATTACCAAAATCTGTTAAAGAATTAATACGGAATTCAGAATTGGCTATCTATAGTTTTTAATTGGACAATGATGAATTAATAATTGCTCTATTTCGCATATGTCATTTTACCTAAATATTCTATCATCATCCTTTTGTGATTCCAAAATTCTCTACACTTATTCAATAGTCAATGTATTTGAAGAGTCACCCACAAGTTTACGTAATATATAATTTTTTACATTCATTATTAATTAATTATTTATTATTAATAAGAGTGTTGAAAATAAAAGATGATTCAATTTTATTTCAAGGTGTTCAAAAAAGAGTTTAAGATAATAAATTTATGAAAGGATTTTCTGTAATGAATAACAATTATTCTAATATATTTTTTGATTATATATAAATATAGAAGAATTTAAATATAAAGAATCGGTTGCTTAATAAGAATAATTTTATTTAATACAGATTACAGATGATAAAAATAAATAATTTGAATTGAATTTATAAGTAATTATATATTATTCATCTATTTATTGGTTTTAATGAATAATAATCTGTATTTCTTCTTTTAAAATCAATCCTTCGATTTATAGATGTGGTTCCTTAATTACTTATTTCTAATTTTAAATTTGAATTCTAAGTTGTATCATTCATCTTTAATAATATTTCTAAATGTGTATTATTTTGATGGAATGTTTTATTAATTCTTTCTGTGATTTCTTTCAATTTGATTTCAAATTCACAAGATTCAATTTAAATATCATTTATATTATAAATTCTATCTTACGGACTTTAAGTGTTTTTCGGTTATAATTTTGAAATGGAAGTAGATGAATAATTTTCCTAATTTTGTTAAATGCATTAGAAAAATATAGGAATTTTAGAGATTTCAATGGTTTAATTAATTGGATCAATTATTTCCTTAAACTTGGTCCAATATTGAAATTATTTTGTATCTTACTTGGGAATAGGTAAAAAAATCTAAGAATGTGTTGATTTTAATTACTTCTTCTATAAACCTAATAAATCCTGTACATAATAAGGAAAGTTGATCAGAACCAATTAATTTGGTTTATGCTTGTAAAGACATTGATATGTAATTTTACTGTTAAATTAAATAATTATTTGAAGATTATATAATAATTTGAATGTTTTATTAGATCAATATTAACCATAAGGGACTTGTCTATTTTAAGAAACATCATTTAAGCCACTTTATTGTGGATTCTATAATGAACCAGCTATAATTTATATCATTAGAATTACCAACTTAAGTTTAATTTCCTCTATAAGAATTGATGGCTGCAATAGCACCAACCTATTTATATAATTAATTAAATTACTTTCAATAAGACATTTACAATACTGATAAATATAACAAAGACATGAAGACCATGCAAATGTCCCCAGACAGGATTATTTTTTTCTGTTGCTGTCCAAATGGATCCAACTGATAAAAGCCATATTAAATCTACCAAGATGAGGATTCCATTCAAAACCATTAACTACATTATAAATATAATAATTGATTACCATCAAAGAATTAGCTTTGTCATCTCTTGATATCCATAAATAATAGCAAAAAAAAGCAAATGGGAAATTAAAATCTGTTCTAATTAAACATGCCATCACGGATAACCACTTTAATATATTAGAATTTTATTCTTACTGCAATGGACAGAAATATTAATTCAATAATTTTACTCAATTTTTTTGATTCCATCCAATTTATTATAGTAATGTTATTTATTATTATACAGACTTATAGATATTTATAAATAATTATTTAAATTAATGGGATCATTTTCATGTACGCAAATAGAAAAGTCAGAAATTAATTTTAATAGGTTGACATTGGATTTCAATAAACAAGAAAAACCAAAGTAAGATGATAGATCTCATTCATTTACTTATTAATATGAAATTGGTAAATACTTAAATGTAGGAAAGAATCCTAAATTAGATGAAATGTGGGAAGAAAAATTAAATTCATTTAAAGTTTATGATGAACATACTAGAACTTCATCAAATTATAGAAATTCACTTTCAACTCCTAAAAATATATAATAGTTTTTTGAAGAATGTCCACTCATTAAATATGATTATGAATATTATATGTTCAGATTTTTCATTTAAGAGAAATATGAATTTAAATAATACGGATTAATTGGTCTTCCTTAAAAATATAGATGGGCATATTGGAAAGTTATCACTTTACAAAAAGGCATAATTAATAAAAAAATAGATTCTTAAATAAGTGATGCATCTGATTGTATAAAGAAAGACATAAATAGAACCTTAATTAGTGATGTATTCAAAGAGGAGTCTGTTATTTTAAAATTAGATTATGTACTTACAAATTTAGCTAGTTTATATCCTAAAGTAGGATATTGTCAAGGAATGAATTACATTGCAGGTATCTTATTAATTTATTAATTTAATAGCTTTATTTTTGATGGTGTCAGGAGTTAAAGAATAAGAAACTGTTTGTGTTTTTGCTGAATTACTTGATTCTTCTTTTTATATGTTTAATCTTTTATTTAAAGATGATTTACCTTTACTATTCATTATGGAGGAAATTATTATGAATTTGATATAAGTTAAATTACCAAAGGTATATGATCATTTTATCAATTACAATATATCTCCTTCAATTTGGATAAGTAAGATTTTATTAAGTGGATTTGTATACTTATTTGATTTGTTAGATTGTGTTTTATTTTGGGATTATATTTTTATTAAGGGAACTGTATTAGGATACACAAATCTTATAATGGCAATGGTTACAATTCATAAAGATGCTTTATTGACTAAAGATGAAGCTGATCTTTCTACATTTTTTAATTTTCAAGACTAAAAAATAAGATGTGCAGAGAATATAATTAAATAAGCCTTAGTTAAACCAATAGAGGAAAAGGAAATAAGAAGGATTATGAGAAAAACAGATAAAAAATTAGATTTAGTTGAATTATTTAAGTTCTTTGGGAAGGAGGGATTTGAAAAGCTTTATTAGAAATTCTCAAAAGGGATTACAAAATGAATTGTATTTTTCTATATAAAATTTTGATAAATATAACTTAAGTTAGAATATAATAATAATTAAATTTATGTATTATAAATAAAACAAAGAATGTAGATTATGTTAGAGTTCTTTATCATAATTCTAAATTGATAATTTATAGAAGAAGTATGTAATTTACTAATAAAATAGGTATTATAATGCCTTTAATTTTTATTTTGCCAAACCAATATCAGAAATATTAGGCAATTTGCAAATTGATCATGTTATCTTATTTAAGGATTTGTTATATTTCAATGATGATAATGAATATTTAACAAAATGTTACGATTTATTGGAATAAAAATAAATAATGCATAAACTTTAATTCAAGGTACTATAGCGTATAATCAATCAATTGTGTCTCAGATTCCAATACCCAATTTGTTAATCGTGACAGCACATCAAATTGTTTAGAAGCGTAACAATAAACTGTAAAAATTACAAAAATTACCTGTTAACAACGTGGCAGCCACCAATAATTATAGAATATTATTCAATACTACTTAAAATATTGAGTATTTCTGTTATTTTTAATAGTTTATCATCTGAAATTGAAGAATATGAAAATAAAATAATAAGTTGGGAAACTTCAGAACATAATATTTATACTAATTCTAATGTATCTTCTTAAAAAATGAAACCAGTTATAAAAAGATAAATGAACTATCTTAACACATCCAATTCTATCCATTAGTTATATTATTAATAAAATGATAAAGATATTTCTATGATAATAAAAGATATAAATAAATTTACAAATCGATAATTGATGAAATTATCACCAAAGAAAATGGTAATTAATAAATAAAATGATAAAATTAATGGAAATTAATTTAATAATAAAAATATTATCATACCAAAATTAGTAATACCCTAAATTTCTCATAATAAAATCAATTTTCAACAATTATTAAACTAATATGATTAAATTATGTCATAAAGAAATTGTTAAACTGAAAGATAATAGAAAGGGAAATCAAAAGAAAAAAGTAAAGTTTAATTGGATGTTTATTAAGTATAGCATTTTATTTAAGAATTATTAGATTAAGAATAAATAGTAATAATCAATTTATTCTGTTCCAAGTTCTTCTAATTTTTAAGGTAAAGGAATAAGTACTTGTTCTGCATCAATTTTATTGAAATCACTTTCAAAAAAGTCTATGGACAAATCTCCTATGGCATCACGCAAATTAGAAATAAAATAAAACCTTACGAAATTAATAAATTAACAAGAAAGAGATTTGGGATTTTATACCTAAAGATGACAATAATTTAATTTATCTTAGTTTCTTTATTTAAATTTGTTTTTTATGATATTATAATATCATTTAATTGGTAAAAACCATAATAGAATATTTGAACCCATTATGGACTTGAAATTTTACCATACTCCTTAATTATATTTTAATCTCTAAAATAATGATTAAGTAGTACATCTGGTTTGTCCTCCAACTATTCCAAAGTAGTCTTGTTCTGAGATATCAAATACAAGTGGAATATGAAAAAGCCGGTTATAAGGACTGCAATCAAAAGAATGAAATAATAATGGAGCACAATTAAAAATAGTATAAGATCTGGCATATCAGTTTCAATCACATTTAGGAATACCTTATATTAAGAAATTGACACCCAAACCAAAAGACAGCCTCTACTGTTAAAATAATGGAAAATTACTAGCATAAAAGATCATGCAAATGAATATCTTATAATTGTCTTTGGCTACACAATTATTGATCCATTAGCAATGATGGTCCATTCTTTACCAACAACATCTACATTAAGAACAATGATGTGTTCTTAAAGGTTTTGGAATACAACATTTTTTACAGAATCTCTTTTCCATACCTTTTTGATTAATATCCTTTTTGACATTATAATCATCATCTAAATTTTCATCTGCATCCATATTTACTACACTTCTATCTTCATCATTTTCTGTTTTAAAAGTTTTTACTGATCTTTGACTTCTCCTTTGTCTTTATTCAGTCATCCTCTCTTTCTCTTATTATTAATATTCATCCCATTATCTCCATGTTTCATCAATAAGTTCCTCAATATTGTTACATAAAATTACTTGACATATAGCTCCTGGTTCTAAAAGCATTGCACGAAGCATTGATATAAGGAACATTAATATCATAAAGTGTTATATTACTATTCCTAAATTGAATCCATCGAAATTAGGTTGAATGTTGTACTAGTATAATTAAGGATGTAAATTACCATAAAATATATACTATATATGAATATTAAGATGCCTAGTAGAATTATAGCAGGTATCCATGACATTAATCTATTCCAAAATATCATCAATATTCGTTTTTCAAAATAATATATATAAATATATCATTCACCAATTAATAAAATACTATAGTAAAATCATTCTTAAAATCAAATTCTCAAATCAATCATCCCCTCAAATTGTATTAATTTATCATTATTGTTTTAATTAAACGTTTTGCCATAAGTAAAAATAGTTTTATTGAAATCTCAAATTTCAATATTTTATTGCTTTGATTATTAGTATTGAATAATTAAAATACTTATTAAGAAATTATGTATATAATAAATACCTGTAAAAATGTCTAAAGGTGTTTTTTACACAAAAAAAATCCTTAAAAAGTATATTGATTTTCAAATTACTAACTTTTGACATATATATATTTTATTAAAATTATATGGATAACATATTATACTCTTATTCTTCATGAATAAATATTTTCTGAATACCAAAAATGTTAATTATTATTCTATGAGATCTTATTATTTGAGAATGAATTCATACAAGAATAATTGAAATATTTTAGAATACATATTAATTCAAATACATTATAATTATTTATGTATTATAAATCATGCTGTTGCTTTTTTAATAAAGGTACGTTATGCAGCTCTCCTTATTTTTCCAGCATATCTTCCTGCAACTGTATCTGCATCTTTTACATCTGCTTTATCAAATTGATCTACTTTTGCTTCTTTTCTATCAACAACATCTAACAAATTGATTTCGCAAGTGTTATCTCTATAATTAATGAATAATTATTTTACGGATTGACAAATACATAACCTCCCAAATGTAAGAAATCTCCAGTAATTCCTTTTACATCTTAAGTAAATTTAATTTTCAAAGGTCCAGGTGGTAAAATATAGACTGCAGCAGGTGTACGATTTTATATGATAAGTGCAGCCTAAATTTGATTGAGAGAGTACTTCATTAGTCTTAGCAACAATCCTTGAGAAACCATCAAACTTGTCAATGATAGTTTTATATGGAGTTCTGACTGTCAATTCCATCTTTGCCTTTTTAGCTGTACTAAAGAAAAAGGAGTTTTTCAATGCTAATCCAATCACACCATTGTGAAGACGATTCATAATTAATTTAATTGGATTTATATATATGTTGACTAATATTAAAATGCATTAGGAAAATATAAGGAATGATTTAAGGACTCATTTGTTTGGCAAATAAGGATTCAAAATCAGAAGATCAGTTGATATTGAAAATGTAATAGTTTAATAGGAATAAGTATAATCGGTTGAAAGATTTAAAGATGCATATGTATTATAAGAAAAAATAGGTATTACTAATAAAATTATTAAAGGTGAAGGAGCACATTCAGTTGTTAGAAAATGTTATAAAATACCTAAATAAAGAAGTACTAAATCATTAATGCCTAAATCAATACAAATTTATGCTGTTAAATGTTTTAGAACTGATGATCCAGAAATTGTCAATACTATTATACATACATTCAATTTATAGAGATAATTACAAGATATCCCATAAGTATGTAGAACATATGATTTATTCATTGATCAATAAACAAAGCATCATTATCAAGTGATAGAATTTTGTGATAGCCCTAATTTGGAATAAGTGTGCCGCAACCTCACTCTTAGATAGAAACAAGATACTATTAAACAATTAGCTTAGGTTATTGGCTAAATTCATTCTAGAGGAATCTCACATAGAGATTTAAAACCAGAAAATATTCTAATTTAAACTGAACCAAACCTTTAAATTAAATTAATCGATTTTGGAGTCTCAAAACGATTCAAATATAGAGACACGTTTACAGAAATGTGGACTGCTACTGGAACCATCTTATATTAGGCTCCAGAAGTCTTTTTAGGAGGAGGTTATGATGAAAAAGGTATATACTATTTTTGTTATATAATAAGTTGATATCTGGTCGATTGGGATTATACTCTATCAGTTGTTATGTTAAACCTTACCTTTTTATGCTGAAACCATTAGTGAAACTATAGAATAAATTACTTCATTGGACCCTTAATTTCAATATTCTTAAGAATTTTTATAGTTGAATCAAGTTCAAAGAGATCTGATTAAGAGATTGCTTAAACCATATCCTCATTAAAGATTATCTGCAGAAGGTATTAATTCTATTTATTAGAAATACCCTTACATCCATGGTTTGATTAAGAAAATCATGTAGATGCAAGTTCTGATGACATGATTCTTGCATAAGATATTATTTAAGGAGAGAGAACTATGTCTAATTAAATAGGTACAGAAATTACAGAATAACAATTTTAAAATTTAATGGATAGCCTTGAATGGGGTAGAAGAATTCATTTTAACTAATGAATATTTGTATATAATGTGTTTTTATTATTTATTATATATATATATAATATCATATGGGTAATTAAGAAGGAATGTGTTGTTTATCTAGAGACAAAGAATATCATGTATTAAACAATGAATTAGTTATATTTCGAGAATATTTGAATGTGAAAATAACTGTAAAATTAGGAGATATATCAAAAGAATCAGGAGAGAGTGTAAGTAATTAATTTATCATATATTTAAGTTTGTTTATATACGAATCCTGAGAAAATACCATTACAACCATTTCATACATAATAAGTTTATGATAATTTATGTAAAAGTAAGTAGATTATAGTACGTTTTTAGTTGGTTTTGAAAATATGTACACTTAAAATTTAGAAATGAGCAATTACAAATGTATTACTTATTATAGAGTGAGAGCATTTGAGGTATAGAATAATATTATTATATTAGTCAGAAAAAGATTTATTTTAATATTATAATGGATATAAAGAGTGGTATTATAATATTAGTATTAATAGTTTGACATAATTAAATGATGATCAGTATAAAGAAATCTTAATATGTGATTGTCCTATTAAATAAAGTAGATCATTTAGTTCTGAAGTACTAGTAAGATCAATTATTGAGTAAATTATTATGAGATTATTATAGTTTCATTGAGGAATCTAATAATCGTTTACATATAAAGAGTATAACCATAATGAATTGTGATAAAAAGAGTGTAATATATGATAATTTAATAAAGAGTCTCGTTTCCTTAAATATGAACTAATCAAATAAATTGAAGAGTCTAAACAACCTGCATTGAGGAAAGATAGACAAAATAAGTTTATGAAGTTTATAACATCAACTAAGAGTATAACTTCAGAAATGGGAAGATAAAATAAATGTGATTTTAGTTTGAAAGATTTTGATTTAGGAGATGAATCTAAATTGATGAATTTGAAAGAAGAATAATGAAATATAAATAATTTAATAAATAATAAAATAATTATAATATGAATAAAAAGAAAAATACAATTTCAGCTCCATCTTTACCTTAAAATAAAATAAATACATAATAATTAGTTTCACCTCCATAATAATTAAGTCCAACTAATTCACATTAATCATTTATACCACCTGAACCAAAATTTGATCCAAATGATTATATTACTGCTACAACTACAAAAAGAGATATAATTTTATATAAAGAAATCTTTGATTTTTTAGATTCAAATAATAATGGTGTTATATAACCTATGGATTTAAGAAAAGCATTTTTAATGGTTGGTAAATATCAACCTAAAAAATAAATCTTATATCAAATGATTGCAGATTTTGATTCTGATTAAAGTGGTATAATTGAATTTAGAGAATTTGTTAGAATGATGTCTACACATCCTGGTGATAAAGATACAGATGAAGATTTTATAAATGTTTTCTATTAGATTGATTAAGATTATAAAGGTAATATTACTTTAATTTTAATAAGGTTATATAACAATAGATGATTTAAGAGAATTGTCTTCAGAATGCAATGAAAATCTAAAGGATGAACTATTATTAAGTATTATTTAAAGTTGTGATTCTGAGGGCAATGGAACCATAAGAGAAAAACAATTTGTTAGATATATGAAATCATTACAAAAAAGAAGATGATTATTATCATTATATATTAAAATGTAAAAAACACATTATAGTTCATTTAGCATTACTTCTAATTCAACTGATAATTCATAAAATAATGCTTCCTTAAAAGGTAAGATATCATCATTAGAATCACTTATGTATGAAGTAGCTGATTCTGTTGAAATTCATAGAAAGGAATATTAATCATTAAAATAACTTAAAGATGAATTTGAATCCATCTTATCTAATAAAACTGAAGATATGCTCAAAACACTTTAAAATGAATTAATGTAATATCATATATATCTATAAGTCATTTAGATGATGAATTGAAAAGAGAAGTTGGATATCAATTAGCAGAAAATTCAAGAATTTAAACTTAACTAACACATCTAAAAGGTGAAAAAACTGCTCTAGCCATTAAATTAAATGAGCTTCATTTAAGAATTAGCAATCTAGAAGTACAAGTAGGAAATCATGAATAAAATTGATTATTATTATTAATTTTAAATTATGGGATGTCTTATTCAATCTGAAACTAAGAATCCTTCTAATTAAGAAGAATATAATCGTTATAATAGTAATCATTATATCATATCAATAGAATAATCAAATAGACTTATTGGAGGTGATTCCAATCATGAACTTAGTTAAAATGTTTATCAATTCTTACATAAATTAGGATTTAATTGCATAGGCAGCAGAACGTAGATTATAAAACTACGAAAAAAGAGGTTTGACACCATTATCATAACTTGAATTTGAATAAAAAAAGTAAAAGTAAGAAGAAGCTGAAATATATAAAAAAGAAGGAAGATCATAAAATTATAAATGGGATTGATTTATTGTAAATATTTATATATATATTTATTGTTTTATCGATTTATTAATAATACTTATTTATAATAATTATTTATGAAATAAATGACTATTTTTGTGTAATAACAATTTATATATATAAATATAATAATTATATTTAGTAGATATAGTAATATCTATTTTAATGTATTATTAATTATGTAATACTTATCTTAATCTAAATTGTAGATAAAAATTGATATTCTCTGAAATTTTCTGATTTATATTTAAGGTATCTAGTAATATTTATTTAAAAATAATTATTATATATAATTATTATTTATTTTTGTAGAATTTTTGTGGATGATTTAAAATTAAATTTTAGAAGCAGACCAAATAAATAATTAAATATAATTAATAAGTTAAGAGAATGATTAGAAAAATGAGAAGGTGAATTTATAACATTACAAGAGTTTCGATAAATAAGAAGTATTAAGTGAAATTGAATAATATTATAAAAATCATAATTCATTAAGAAATATTCTTAAAGAATTATTGCATATATCACATAAAATACAAATTCCAGATGAATATCTTAATCATTTACTTAATTATTTTTTAGTTGAAAAATAAGATTAACAATAAATACTTACATGCTGTCAAATATTAAGATAATCTATTATAAAGGGATCAAAAATTTAAATTGAAAAGCTCATTAATATCTTTAGTGTGATTAGGAATAAAGATTCATTATATGAATTAGTTAAAATATTGTCTATAATTCAATAATAATAATAGTTAAAGGAGGAATATTTAAATAAGATTTTAAATTTAAATGATCTAGATTTTTAGATAAGATAATATCTTATTCAACTGTAAAATATCTCTAATCCATAAATTAAAGAAGATTCCTCGAATTTAGAATAAAATATTTTAAAAGAATAATAAGGTTTTTATAGTCATGTAATATTAACATATGAACGTCATGATAATTATGAAATACTTTATGATTTTGATGATAGTTAATAAATAACTACAATTAATTAGAATCAGGAGAATATTATACCAAATGATTTGGTTGAAGTTTCTAATAATGTCATAGAAAATAGATAAATAGAATTAAAAAAAAATAATGTTCCAAATACTATTTTTAATAATACTTATGATACTATAAAATAGATATATAAATATGCATAATAACATAAAAAGATTGAAGAAGACGATAAAGATGGATATTTACCAGATAAATTATTTGGATCAAAATATTTTTCAAATGGAATTCTTGGTGAATATTTATGTGATCGAATGATAATAGAAACATTTAGAATTATCTCTGAAAGCTAATCATTAAATAATTAAACTATTAATAAAGTCTTTTAATTATGTGAGGACATTAATACTGTTAAAAAATTATTCTTATAAGATTTATCTGATAATATTTATGTTAATTCAATTCACAGAAGTGAAATTAAAATAGAAAATTTGGATTCAATTGAAGAATTTGTTAAAAAGATTCTAAAGGTATTCTTTGACTTTGATCAATTTCATACTAAAATTTCTATTAATCATAGTGGTTTAATCGGTAATAGTTAATTAAGCTGTTTTGGAGATAAAAATAGCATAGTTGTTGAAAAAGTAATTGGAATTATGTTATCTGAATTTTAAAAATTAAGAGTATGTGCTATTTAAATTATTCACAATCTTGTTTCCAACAATTTAATTGTCTTAAATGATACAAAAATAAAATTCATTGAAAGCCTTTAATATCTTGATGAATAAAATTTTGAATTTCGTGTAGTTGCATTAAAGATTTACTGTCTAACTAATAAGAATAATTCTCAAGATGTGTTTAATGTTTGTATGAAAAAAATAGAAAAGAATTAATTTGAAGGAATTGAATATATACTTAGTCAGACTTTAACAATTGAAAATGCAGAACGCTTATTAGGGGCTAATATATAGATGATAATTGATAAGATTACATCTGATACAATAAAAAAAGAAAATGAAATTAAGAAGAAATTAACTGAAATTGTTAGTATTTTTTTAAGTTATGAGAAGTTAAATATTAATGAAAATGATTTTGAAAGATTATTCGATCTTTTTTTTTAATATTAAGACTAAGATTTATAATACAAATTTTACTTACTTAAATCTATTATATAGTTTTTAAAAAAGAATCAAGGTCATTAAGAAAATAAATACAATAAGCTTATTGATAATTTATCTAAATTTGAAGATTAATTATAAAACTTGATTATTTTAAGTTTAGTAACTGCATTAAAAAAAGGCTCAAAATTTAGAATAAAGATTTCTGACTGTTTAATATAAAAATTATAAGTTTCTTAAAAGATAAATCCAAAAGGAATGATTATTGAAGATAATGATACTAATAATCCAAGTATTTCTTTAATTGTTACTGAAATTATTTATAATTAAGTATCACAACATCATATCTAACTTTCATAAATAACAATCGATTACTTGATATCAAATCTAAAAGATTAAGATGAAAATTTAAAATTGTAAACTGTAAAAATATTAGCTGAAATTGACTAAGATATTTCAAAAGAGAATTATGATAAATTAATTTTGCATTTTTTTGATATTTTTAATGATTAAAAGGGATAATCATTTATTTATGCACTTGTGTATACAAAAGCTATTTTGAAAAAGTAAATTAATCAGGCTATTGAATTTCAATATATTGATATTTTAACTTAGATTTGTCATTTAGATGACTATTCTGAAAATTAAAAATACTAATAAATTTAATAAAATATAATAACAATCTTAAATAATTAAACATAAGAAAAATAAAATATACCAATAGAATTTATGATTTAATTTGAAAATATTTTGATTCAGGATTTATAAATCTAAAATAAAATTATTGAAATTCTTATAGGTTATACAAAATATTAAAAAATACCAGATAGATTAGTAGTAGTACTTGAAATCTAATTAAATAAATCAGATATATAATAAAAATGCTTAGTGATTTTAGAATAGGTTATTCGTATGGGTTAAATTGTTAGTGATACTACATTATAAAAATTTATTGATAAAATATCAAACATGGAAGAGGGTTCTGATAAATATTATGAAATTTTAGAAATAGTAGAAATGAATCATACATTATCTGAAAATATATTTACATCTATATAATTAGAAAGAGCTGGATAAGCAATTAAAAAGAAATCTAATGATTATAATCATGCAATAAACTATATATATTAAAAAGTATAAGAAGGTTAAGTAATATCAAACAATATATTTTAAATTATTGCAAATACATTAGATGAATTAAATGATACTGTAATTAAAATATTAGAATGTGTATCTAGTAATAATTAAATCATTCCAAACTTAGTTGTTGATAAACTTTAGACAAAATTGAATAATTAAGATATTAATGAAAATATTATACGTATATTTATTAATATGGTCAAGAATAATTAAGAATTTTCTGAAGAGCTTATACTTAAATTAGAAGAGATGTTAGATAATTAAAATATTCCTTAATTGATAGTTTAATTTTTTGCAATTCCTAGTTAAAATTGTAAATTATTTTCCACATAATTAATTGAAAGATTATGTATGCATATATAAAATACAAATGATTTAAATTTAGAATTTAGTCTACTCTAAGCAATCAATACTAAAATTAATGCAAATAATATATTTTATTAAGATGCTCAACATCTTAATTTAGTTATTTAAGTTTTAATATCAAAACTTTAGATATCTAAATAAATTTTAATTCCTTTATGTTTAACAATTATTAATGATATAAAATTACATCAAAATATATTAGACACATAATTATAATCAATATTAATAATATTAATAAAATAAAAAGAAATCAAATATGAAATAAAAATTAAAATTAGTAAAATATTAAAATTATGTGAACTTGATGCATAAACAACTTAATTTATCAATTAATTTTTATTGACTTAGGATTTGAATACTAATAATAAGAATAATTTGTTAACTTTAAATGATATTAATGAATAGATTGAATTATTACCTGAAACTTTAGATTAAATTAATTAAATTTTATAAGAATGTAAGGATCATTAACTTTTATAATTAGCTATTTCTTTATTAAATAATTGCAAAAATATAGATTAAATACCAGATAATATAATATAAAATATTGTGATGTTTATTTCATACAAAGATTAGACATCTCAATGTTTTAAACTTCTCAATCAAATAGCTTAATCTAAAAAATCATTTCCAAATACTATTTTAACATTTTTAATTGATAATTATTCAGATTAATTAGAATGTGCCTTATTTTCATCAAAAGGAAATGAAATATTAAATGATAAATTGAAAATAATTGAATAATTAGATAAAACAATACCTTATGAGTGTTCAATTGATTTACTTAAAAGAATCAATAAGTCTATGAAATTAGGATTTATATTTTCAGAATAAAGAATAAAATTATTTTGTAATACATTCTAATTAGGAAAGTTATAAAAAGATTAGATTTATATTTATTCAAAAATTTTATCTAAATTTGTGTTGTATTAATTAATTTTTAATGAAGATATAGTAAATTAAATAGAAGCATTAATTTAACTAAATGATATCAAAATAACAAATAAAATAATTATAGCATATACAAAGATTATAGAATAAAAAAAGTATTAGAATCTTCAAAATTGTATAGATTGTTTATTGAACAAATAAAAATACATTTTAGCTTTAAGTGAATGTATTTATTGTGCTTGTTAATTTGGAGATAATTTGTAATAAAGTTGGGTGAAATTTCTAGAGGTCAATCTGATGAATACATCTGTAATAATTAGTAATTTTTGTTTTAAAGGATTACGAATTGCTAGGGAAAAAGGATTTAATTCTTAATTATTTAATGATTTTTGTGATATAATAATAAAAGTATTAGAACAAATTAAAATGCCAATTGATAGAGACGACGATCTACTTGAAACCATAAATTATTTATAATAGTATGATTTAGGTGAAACATTTATCAATTGTGAAGATTGGAATATAGGATTACTTGAGAAGGGTTTTGAAATAAAAAATAAAGGATGTTCAATGATTAAAATCAAAAATATTATTAATTAGGATGAAAAAAATCAAAAACATTATACTTAATTTTTAAACACAATAATTTAAATTGAAGGAATGAGAGAAATTGAATTTAATGATTTAATTATTTTTATCAAAACAATAGGATTAGAAAATATAACTTAATTATTGAAATAAAATATTATTTATAATAGTAAATAAATTAAGGTAAAATTATAATGGATAAAATTGAAATAAGAATGGTTAAATTAGATGATAATTAAAAAGATAAATAAACAACTTTTGAATAGTCCATATATTTAAATTTTGACAAACCTTATAAGTAATTATGAGTAATTAAATTGTGAATAATCTGCTTATTTTTTTGAATAATTAAAAGAGATCGACAATTTTCAAGAATTTTAAAGTCTCTTAGAGTTTATTATAAAATATAAATGTATTATTTAGAAATCTGAACAATAATATACAGTAAAGGAATTAAAATAATATTTTGAAATTTAAATTATAATTCTTAGATTTCAAAAATATAAAAATGACAAATTATTAAAGAATATTATCAAATAATTACTAATTAAAGGTTGGACTTTTAAAAAATAGATAGAAATTCTTGATAATGTTTAGCCATTGAATCTAGATTCAAAGAAAGAGAAATCTATAGTTTAATTGTTCAAGACTCTTTATTATTATAAAATTTAACCAGATAAAGATATAAAAAGTATCTTAGATTAAGATGAATATCATAATTGGAATAATTAAGTATATAATTTAGCTTTGAAAGATATTTAAAATAAAGCTGGAGCAAAGGATATATAAATATTAGTAGATGAATTGTCATAAATAAATACAAAGTTAAAAATAAATAAAGATTTTTATATGAATATGATTAAATAAATAAAGGAAAAGGGTTAAGAAATATCAGATTGGATAAAGAAAGATATATAAGAATGGGCTAAAATTGTAAAATAATAATAGAAAGAGAATTTCAAAAATATAGGATTTATAGTTGAATCAATAGCTGTGATCAAATAAGCTATTTTAATTTACTAATAATTGAATTTAACTTACTCATAAATTATGAGTGCTTTGATAATTTTATTGTAAGGATAGGATGAAGGAGTATTATTATAAGTGAGTACTGGTGAAGGTAAATCCATTATAATATGTATCATCGCCATATTTTATGGATTATAAGGATTTGCAATCAATATTCACACCAGTTCTCCTGTTTTAGCAGAGAGAGATTCAAAAAAGATGGCAAATCTATATAAGTATTTTGGTCTTGAATGTAGTGAAAATAGTGACAAATCAAAATACATTAAAAATGTTAAATAATGTTATAAAAAAGATATTGTTTATGGTGATGTATCCTAATTTTAATTTGATTATTTAAGGCATCATCATAATTAATTAAATACAATGGGTGACAGAAAAATGGAGATAGCAATTGTTGATGAAGTTGATAGTATGCTTATAGATGAGAGTTCAAAATTTGCTAGATTATCCACTACAGTTGCTGGTATATGTCATTTTTAACCTATTTATTTATTTATTTAGTAAAGAATTAAATTACTTGATGAATAAATAGTTAAAATTGGTTCGAAATATTATTACTTTTATGGAAAAATTGTAAAAAATGAAAATAAGTTAAGTCTATAAATTTAGAAATCTGATGGAAATATATAAATCATTGAAGATTTAGAATAGCTTATTTTGAAGAACTAATTACCTATTCCAAAAGAAATAGGTGAAATTATTGATAATTTAGATGATTTTATTAAAATAGATATAGAATAATATATTAAATGGATAATCTAAGAAAATCAAATCATCATTCTACCTAATTATTTTAAATAATATTTAAATCTTTAATTACCTAATTGGATATGTAATGCTTTATAAGCAATTAAATTTTAAGAAAATATTCACTATATTATTAGTGATGGTTAAATAAAACCAGTTGATTATTAAAATACAGGAATAATTTAGAATTCTACTTATTGGGGAAATGGATTACATTAATTCTTATAAATAAAACATAATCTTAAAATTACATCTGAAACTTTTTTAACAAATTTTTTATCTAATGTTGGATATTTTAAAAAATACAATAAAAGATTATTTGGTTTAACAGGTACATTAGGTTCAGAAAAAGCTTAAGAAATGTTAATTTAAGTTTATGGTGTTAATTTAGTTTTTATTCCTTAAAATAACTATAAATTATTTAAGGAATTACAATTAGTTGTTGTAGATAATAATAAAAAATGGTTGCGAGAAATCATTTAATCAGCTATTAGTGAATGCAATAAAAAAAGAGGTGTTCTAATTATATGTGAAACAATATTAGATGCTCATAAAATTTAAGAAAAATTATAATTGAAATATAATAATAGTAATATCAAACTTTATGATATGAATAATAAATTTTTGGAAAAGGATATTGAAATGATTTATCCACATCAAATATTTGTTGCTACAAATCTTGCAGGTAGAGGGACTGATATCAAAACAAATAATATTGAAGAATATGGAGGATTACATGTAATATTAACATTCATGCCTACTAATTAAAGAATTGAAGAATAAGCATTTGGCAGAACTGCTAGATTAGCCAATAAAGGGACAGGATAAATGATTTTAAATTAATGTAATATTAAACATTTAATTGATGATTAAATAGATTATTCAAAATTAAAGAAAAAAAGGGATGAATTCGAAGCTAAAAGATTATAAGAGTATATGGATTATAATTTAAAATAAATAGAAAAAAAAGAGATGTATTTTGAAAAGTTTTGTAATCTTTTAAATCAATAAAGATAAATTATCTAATCTTAAAACTAATTAAATTAATTAGAGAAACATTATACAAATTTAAATATTGAAGAAAAATGGGCAGTATTTCTATTGTAGAATTAAGTTATTTAAGAAAATACTGATGATAAGTTTAAAGAATTTGAAGATCATGTCAATAACCTTTGTGAAAAGAAAGAAATAATATGCAATCCTTATTATAAAATAGATATTTAACAATCTCAACTTAAAAAATAGACCCAAATATAAGATAAAATAAATGCTTTAAATGCCATCATCAAAGTTGATGGTGATTAATTAGCTATTATTTATTAAGAATTAGCCTACCTTTATCTTTAAACAGATATTTAAGATAAAAATAAAGCATTGAACTATTTATAAAAGACAGCTGAATTATTAAATAAAGAATTTATAACATGGTAGAGTTTAAATGTGAGTTTATCCAAATATTTGAAGAATTTTCAAGATAGTGATTTACAATAATAAATTATAAAAAAACTTTAAATTATTGAAACTTGTGCAAATAGCATAGAAGCAAATATTAAAGTAATTAAGAAATCTTAAAGATTAATAAATATTGTTAATAAAGAAGAATATGGTAATTAAAAAGAAATCTAAATAAAGTTAATTCATCTTGGCTTAGAAAAGAAATAAGCTATTAAATATTGTTCTTCTTTAAAATCAAATAATATTTAATTGATATTTAATGATCTATCTTATTATGAAGACTACATTGATTAAGATTCTGCAATAAAGACTATTGAATAGATTTATGATAAAGATTAATCAATCAACAATTAAATCACTTTACAATTAAATGAAATTGCTGTATCCAAACTAAATTTATTATTTTATAAAAGAGATATAAATATGGGACTTTATAAAGAATTTGTATTATAAATTTTAAAAGATAAAAAAGAAGTAGGAAAACATATTCTTCTAAAAACACCTTAAAAAAATTATGAAGCAAAATCTATTTAAGATGCAATTGAAATAGTTAATAATATAGATGATGAAATTTTAATAGATATAATCTTTATGAGTAAAGAGACAGAAAAATGGTAAAATGATTTAAAAAATAATATTTAGATGGATATTGAAATTATAGATTTGGATAAAGAAAAAGTTAAAAAAGAATTATAAATTATCGATTCTGAATCAATTAATCTTGTGATAACATGTGATATTGAAGATATCTCTTAGATAATTAAATAAGAATATTTAATTAAATTGAAACATCTCAACGAACAATTACATATGTTATATAATAAGGAATAAGCTAAATAATTATTTGAATAGATCGAAAATAAATTTAATATTTAAACTATATCAATTCCAAATATTAAAAAAGAAAACATTCTAAAAATATTGAATACTTGTAAAGATACGGCTAAATTCAATTTATAATTTAATAAAATAAATAGCTTCTATTCTTTTGAAGGGAATAAATTAGTTAATGTAAGATTTAGAATAGAAAATATTATGTAGAGTAAAATACTAATCTAATAATTAAGAAAATTCTAATTAGAATTTTAATTGATTTTTAATAGTCTAAATTAAGAGTAAACTCGTAAATATATTGAAAAAGCAGATATATAATAAAAAAGTGTCAAAATAGTCAATAGGAAAAAAATAAAGGAATATAATTTAACAAAAAATTTAGATGATTTACAAGAATTTTATGATTTTGAAGCAAGAGGAATTAAAGATATCATTATTTTAAATGAAAATAAGTTTATTCCATTTTATAACATGTTATTTCTTGGTACAGTAGCCTTTTCCTAATTGATAGTTGGAGGTCTATTAATGACAACTGGACTTGGAGGTATTATTGGGAATATGATTCTTTAAGAAGGAGTTTCAGATCTCATTATTCTAATAACATCATACTATAAGAGAGAATTCTCTTGGGCTGATTACTGATTATTAAAAGACAGCCAGCATTTTATGCACTACTCTCACTTTTGGATTGAATATAATTAAAGATACCGGCAAAACTAAAGATTTCTTTCAAATTATAGACTAAAAAAAAAGCATAAAAATGTTAAAAATAAAATCTATTTTTCATGAAACATGGAAATAATCTTTTTAGTCATTAGCCCTTAAAGGATGTAATCTGATTCTTACCAAAATGTTTTCAGCAACACTTGAAAATACTAAGTCTTAATTGTAGTAATTTCTTTATAAAATCATTTAAGAAAAATTCTCTTAAAAAGATACAATTAAACTTCTTAGAAAAATTTAAGTTTTAAATTAAATCTAAAAAAGAAACTTGGTTGAGGATATAAATAAATATATTTCGAAATTCTTAAAAATAATTAGGTTAGTAAATACTTTTACTAGTTATCTTGAAAATTTCATTATAAAATTTTCAGTCCCTAAGGAAGTAGGATTTGGAAGCTGGATTTACTCTTTATGTTGTAAATTTATTTAAGAAGTATTGGTAATTTTATAATAAGAAAAATTAATTGATTATTTGCATACTGAATTCAAATCCTAATTGATTTTATTTGCTAAAACAGAATATAATCTCTAATGTTTATACTAAAAATGGAATTAGTAACAAACCTTTAATAGAAAACTAAGCAAGAGTTAATGAATCCTTAACAGATTTAAATTAAAAATTAAGTGAAATTGTTTTTTTAGATAATATCGAGTAAAATACATATTATAAACTTACTGACGAATTAAATTAAGTTTTAATTGAAAATTAAACTCCTAAATAAGTATAAGATTTCTTAAGATATTTATCAAAAAATGAATAAAAACTTGAAAATTAATAAGAAGACAAATTTATAGAAAAAATCATTGAAGATATTACTGAATAATTAACTTAATAATTATACTGTTTGGCAGAATAATAAATTTTATTACCTTTGATTAGTTGTGGAACTTCACAGTTAGCAAACAATTTTATCTCAAATTTTCAATATAAGGCTGTTGAGAATTAATCCAAAATAAAAGATTCTTTAAATAATGATGAAGAATATTTAAATACAATAGCATTGACTTAAGATTAAAAAGAACTTCATTAAAATACAATAGCATAGACTTAAGTTTAAAAAGAACTTCATTCAAATACAACAACAATGACTTAAGATTAAAAAGAACTTCATTCAAATACAATAGCATTGACTTAAGTTTAAAAAGAACTTCATTCAAATACAACAACAATGACTTAAGATTAAAAAGAACTTCATTCAAATACAANAATTTATACAACACCATAGACTTAAGATTAAAAAGAATATCCAATTTATACAACACCATAGACTTAAGATTAAAAAGAATATCCAATTTATACAACACCATAGACTTAAGATTAAAAAGAATATCCAATTTATACAACACCATAGACTTAAGATTAAAAAGAATATCCAATTTATACAACACCATAGACTTAAGATTAAAAAGAATATCCAATTTATACAACACCATAGACTTAAGATTAAAAAGAATATCCAATTTATACAACACCATAGACTTAAGATTAAAAAGAATATCCAATTTATACAACACCATAGACTTAAGATTAAAAAGAATATCCAATTTATACAACACCATAGACTTAAGATTAAAAAGAATATCCAATTTATACAACACCATAGACTTAAGATTAAAAAGAATATCCAATTTATACAACACCATAGACTTAAGATTAAAAAGAATATCCAATTTATACAACACCATAGACTTAAGATTAAAAAGAATATCCAATTTATACAACACCATAGACTTAAGATTAAAAAGAATATCCAATTTATACAACACCATAGACTTAAGATTAAAAAGAATATCCAATTTATACAACACCATAGACTTAAGATTAAAAAGAATATCCAATTTATACAACACCATAGACTTAAGATTAAAAAGAATATCCAATTTATACAACACCATAGACTTAAGATTAAAAAGAATATCCAATTTATACAACACCATAGACTTAAGATTAAAAAGAATATCCAATTTATACAACACCATAGACTTAAGATTAAAAAGAATATCCAATTTATACAACACCATAGACTTAAGATTAAAAAGAATATCCAATTTATACAACACCATAGACTTAAGATTAAAAAGAATATCCAATTTATACAACACCATAGACTTAAGATTAAAAAGAATATCCAATTTATACAACACCATAGACTTAAGATTAAAAAGAATATCCAATTTATACAACACCATAGACTTAAGATTAAAAAGAATATCCAATTTATACAACACCATAGACTTAAGATTAAAAAGAATATCCAATTTATACAACACCATAGACTTAAGATTAAAAAGAATATCCAATTTATACAACACCATAGACTTAAGATTAAAAAGAATATCCAATTTATACAACACCATAGACTTAAGATTAAAAAGAATATCCAATTTATACAACACCATAGACTTAAGATTAAAAAGAATATCCAATTTATACAACACCATAGACTTAAGATTAAAAAGAATATCCAATTTATACAACACCATAGACTTAAGATTAAAAAGAATATCCAATTTATACAACACCATAGACTTAAGATTAAAAAGAATATCCAATTTATACAACACCATAGACTTAAGATTAAAAAGAATATCCAATTTATACAACACCATAGACTTAAGATTAAAAAGAATATCCAATTTATACAACACCATAGACTTAAGATTAAAAAGAATATCCAATTTATACAACACCATAGACTTAAGATTAAAAAGAATATCCAATTTATACAACACCATAGACTTAAGATTAAAAAGAATATCCAATTTATACAACACCATAGACTTAAGATTAAAAAGAATATCCAATTTATACAACACCATAGACTTAAGATTAAAAAGAATATCCAATTTATACAACACCATAGACTTAAGATTAAAAAGAATATCCAATTTATACAACACCATAGACTTAAGATTAAAAAGAATATCCAATTTATACAACACCATAGACTTAAGATTAAAAAGAATATCCAATTTATACAACACCATAGACTTAAGATTAAAAAGAATATCCAATTTATACAACACCATAGACTTAAGATTAAAAAGAATATCCAATTTATACAACACCATAGACTTAAGATTAAAAAGAATATCCAATTTATACAACACCATAGACTTAAGATTAAAAAGAATATCCAATTTATACAACACCATAGACTTAAGATTAAAAAGAATATCCAATTTATACAACACCATAGACTTAAGATTAAAAAGAATATCCAATTTATACAACACCATAGACTTAAGATTAAAAAGAATATCCAATTTATACAACACCATAGACTTAAGATTAAAAAGAATATCCAATTTATACAACACCATAGACTTAAGATTAAAAAGAATATCCAATTTATACAACACCATAGACTTAAGATTAAAAAGAATATCCAATTTATACAACACCATAGACTTAAGATTAAAAAGAATATCCAATTTATACAACACCATAGACTTAAGATTAAAAAGAATATCCAATTTATACAACACCATAGACTTAAGATTAAAAAGAATATCCAATTTATACAACACCATAGACTTAAGATTAAAAAGAATATCCAATTTATACAACACCATAGACTTAAGATTAAAAAGAATATCCAATTTATACAACACCATAGACTTAAGATTAAAAAGAATATCCAATTTATACAACACCATAGACTTAAGATTAAAAAGAATATCCAATTTATACAACACCATAGACTTAAGATTAAAAAGAATATCCAATTTATACAACACCATAGACTTAAGATTAAAAAGAATATCCAATTTATACAACACCATAGACTTAAGATTAAAAAGAATATCCAATTTATACAACACCATAGACTTAAGATTAAAAAGAATATCCAATTTATACAACACCATAGACTTAAGATTAAAAAGAATATCCAATTTATACAACACCATAGACTTAAGATTAAAAAGAATATCCAATTTATACAACACCATAGACTTAAGATTAAAAAGAATATCCAATTTATACAACACCATAGACTTAAGATTAAAAAGAATATCCAATTTATACAACACCATAGACTTAAGATTAAAAAGAATATCCAATTTATACAACACCATAGACTTAAGATTAAAAAGAATATCCAATTTATACAACACCATAGACTTAAGATTAAAAAGAATATCCAATTTATACAACACCATAGACTTAAGATTAAAAAGAATATCCAATTTATACAACACCATAGACTTAAGATTAAAAAGAATATCCAATTTATACAACACCATAGACTTAAGATTAAAAAGAATATCCAATTTATACAACACCATAGACTTAAGATTAAAAAGAATATCCAATTTATACAACACCATAGACTTAAGATTAAAAAGAATATCCAATTTATACAACACCATAGACTTAAGATTAAAAAGAATATCCAATTTATACAACACCATAGACTTAAGATTAAAAAGAATATCCAATTTATACAACACCATAGACTTAAGATTAAAAAGAATATCCAATTTATACAACACCATAGACTTAAGATTAAAAAGAATATCCAATTTATACAACACCATAGACTTAAGATTAAAAAGAATATCCAATTTATACAACACCATAGACTTAAGATTAAAAAGAATATCCAATTTATACAACACCATAGACTTAAGATTAAAAAGAATATCCAATTTATACAACACCATAGACTTAAGATTAAAAAGAATATCCAATTTATACAACACCATAGACTTAAGATTAAAAAGAATATCCAATTTATACAACACCATAGACTTAAGATTAAAAAGAATATCCAATTTATACAACACCATAGACTTAAGATTAAAAAGAATATCCAATTTATACAACACCATAGACTTAAGATTAAAAAGAATATCCAATTTATACAACACCATAGACTTAAGATTAAAAAGAATATCCAATTTATACAACACCATAGACTTAAGATTAAAAAGAATATCCAATTTATACAACACCATAGACTTAAGATTAAAAAGAATATCCAATTTATACAACACCATAGACTTAAGATTAAAAAGAATATCCAATTTATACAACACCATAGACTTAAGATTAAAAAGAATATCCAATTTATACAACACCATAGACTTAAGATTAAAAAGAATATCCAATTTATACAACACCATAGACTTAAGATTAAAAAGAATATCCAATTTATACAACACCATAGACTTAAGATTAAAAAGAATATCCAATTTATACAACACCATAGACTTAAGATTAAAAAGAATATCCAATTTATACAACACCATAGACTTAAGATTAAAAAGAATATCCAATTTATACAACACCATAGACTTAAGATTAAAAAGAATATCCAATTTATACAACACCATAGACTTAAGATTAAAAAGAATATCCAATTTATACAACAACATAGACTTAAGATTTAAAAGAATCTTTATAACTTATAATAATATCGACTTCAGACTCGGCACAATGTTCATAATAAGCGGAAACAAATGATAAAGAATAAAACAAACCTCCATAACCTAACCCTGAAGATTAGACTGATCTAAACAATCAAGCAAAAGATAATCCTATTTCTAAAAATTCTGACCAAACCTCGTCTGATGATTTTACATTCTATAAAGAACCTTTTATAATATATCCTGGAATCGGAATTACTGCATCTATATTGTTATTTGGAATTTTTAAATCATTGTATAAAAAAAATTAGATGATAACCTGATTTTTAAATTATATATTTAAATTATATTAATCTCATAAGATAATTATAATTGCTTTTAATATTTGTAAAGTTATTATGATTTAGAACAATTATTTTGAGATTTTTAAATTTATTAATCTCAATATAATTGCATCCAAATTTTGATTACAAAGATCTTTAAATATTTGAAAACCTTTGAGCGCATTATTTTTTTTTATAAATTAGTTATTTTATAACATCATTTTTGATGAGTAGTTTATTCTCAGGCCTATTGATAAATCTAAATAGTTTTTAAGATCATTCATGATATTTAATTTCTATTAAATAAATATTGTTTTCTTTTAATTACTCTATTAAAAATTGTTTTCTATAATTAATCTGTTATATATATGGTAAATTATTTTTACCTGATAATTTCTATTAAAGTTATAATATATATATATTTCGTTTGATTAAATGAAAATGGGCTCAAGTTCGGAATAGGACTCTAACCCACAACCAATTACATTGGTTTAAACTTGGATAGTTTATAATACTTAATTTGGTAAGTGAGTAAACATATCTATTAGATATTTATTTATTGGTTAATCTAAATATTAAATTATGGGTTTTCTTAAAATTATAAATTTTATTTGCCGAGCTAATAGTTTTAGTATGAACCCATAATTTTTTAAATAACTAAAATATATATAAAGAATTATATGAAAAAAAAATAGCATTACGAAAGTAATCACTCGGCCTTTTGGCTAGGTTGTACTCCAAGTTTAAACCAATGTAATTGGTTGTGGGTAAGAGTCCTATTCCGGAACTTGAGCCCATTTTCATTTAATCAAACGAAATATATATATATTATAACTTTAATAGAAAATGAACCTTTATATTGAAAAGAGTTATATTCATAATAGACTGTATTAAGTTTCTTTGTTTTAAAATTTATATTATTTCTCAAATATGATTTAGGTTCAATTTTAGGCTATTATAAATCATTATTTTATTTTGATGGAAATATAATTGAAATAGATAAAGATTCAAAATTACAGAATTTATGATAAGAATGTCAATTTATTTTTGTTTTAGTATAAATTGAAATCTCATTAAAAAATTTTGCAAATCAATTTCCATTTAATAAATCTATGATCAATAAAGTTTATTCATTATTCTTAGTTAAAAATATTAAAAAAAAACTCTTATTGATAAAAATGAGATGATGATGTAAAAATTATATATCATATTAATTGGTAATATGAACTTTTCTAAAAGAGGGCAGCAAAAATTTGAAATTCTTATTGACTTTATAAAATAAAGATGACAAATAGTAAGATTATTAAATAATAATTAATATAGACTTTAGTTTAAATCTACTTTTGGTAATAAATAAATTTATAATTATCATAATAATTTAAGATATTTAAGTATAAAATTTGATTAAAAAAGCAACTTTAAATGGCATTGTCTACATTAATAATGAAAATGGATATAATATAATTTAAGATAACATAAGAATTTTTTGTTAGTAATATTAATTAATGCATTTTATAATAAAATTAATTTATGGAGTCTTAAGATAATAAACATTAGAAAAGACATGATTCTAGTGACAAATAAAAATAGTTAAAGAAAATTCAAAAGGTTGAACAAAAAGCATAGTCTTTGTTAAGAGAAGAAAAATAATAGAGTAAAAAAGAGAAAAAAAGTAAGAAGGACAAGAGTAAAATTAACAGGGAAAAAGTGATTAAAGCATTTAAATCATTTATTAAGATATTCTAAGATGATTTTGAAGAATTCTTTGATCTATTTTCTTAATTGGATGATGGATGTGTAATAGAGACAGGAGGAATTGAAAATTAAAATGTAAAAGAGAAACTTGATAAATTAATGGATAAACTTAAACTTAAAAATTAAGGGAATGAAAAAGCACCAATATTCAAGAAAGTCAATAAATAAATTAAATTGGAACACTATGTAAGAGGGTTATATGATGAAGTAGTGAAAGGAATTAAGTATTAAGAGCCAGAATCAAATAATTCAAATGTTAGCAAAAGTGAATCCCCAGAGAAAATGAAAGAAGTGACAAAGAATATTAAAGAGTTGGAGCCATAAAAATAATTGCCAAAAAGATTAGATGAAAAATCAGATATGGACTTATTTTTGGAGGAAAATTTTGCTAAGGGTGGAGATAGAAAATTAACTAGTTATTTGAATGAAAGAAAAAAAGTATAAACTTTACCTATTCAATAATAATAACCAAAGAATGGTAATATTAATAATATTAATAATTAGATAGTATATATTTGGGAGAAGTAACTTAAAAATAAAGAAATCCTGAAGAAATAAAAGAGTTTATGATATGGTATGATTAAGAATTTAGATCAAAGAGTTTAGCAGAAGAACATAGAGAAAAATTAGAGAAGGAAAGACTTGAAAAACAAAAATTAGGTGGAGGTTAACAAAATTCAAAAGGTAAAATATAATTAATATAATAAAAGAGAAAAATGTTCGTAAAGAGTTTAATAGAGATACAGATATGAATATGAATACATAAACCAGTTCAGAAGTGTTAGCAAGAATTAGATAATCTGGATCATTAAATTCAAAGTTTTCATCTGGACATTTTTAAAATTAATTCATATGATTATTATTTAATTATATGTATTATTTGGCAACTCCTACCACTATTGAGAAATACACATAAAAGAATATCTTCTAAGATCCCATAATTGACATTATGAAGAATAAAAGTCCTATGTCTGATAGAGATTTAGTTGGTCCTAAGTTTTCTTTAAAGAAACTATCAGAGATGAAAACTTAATCTTGTGATTAGAGTTAGATATAGAATGTTGAACCATCTAGATTTGAAAAGTTCTATTAATCAATAAAACCTTAATTAGGATTAATGAAGTTAGAAAATAAAATAAAATAATAAAGAGTCTTAATTGAACCAAAAAAGAAGAAACCCAATTAAATATAACCTGAATTAATTAATAAATAAGATCTATTATATCAATTGAAGATGATGAAATTAAAAAATAGAATTCGTTAAGAATAAAAATCTGATTTAATTGATAATATGAAAAAGGAAGTTAAAATGGTTGTTACTAAAGATGAAAGAATTCTCAATCAATTTTAATAGTTATAATAAAATAGGATTGATACATCATTAATATTAGGTAATCGAACAGGTAGAAGCTTAGATAAAACCTTATATTAGAGATCAAATGATTTTCGATAAAAATATGAATTAAATTTGGCATTGAATGATCATTTACTCTCAGATAAGAGAGTATGGTACCGTTAAATAAGGAAAAAATAGAACAGTTATTATGAGAATAGAAATCCTTATTCTATTGATGAAAAACTAAATTATATGGATTCAACTTAAGTAGTTGCAGATATTTATACAAATTTCTCTACTCATCATACTCCAAAATAACAATATACAGAAATTATATAAGTCAATTAAAAAATTAACCAACCTTTATATAGTAAGAAGACTTAAGATGAATTAAAAAAGAAATTGAAAGAAGTTAATCCAGATTCTCCTATACTATCTTTTGATCCCAAATAGGACATTTCATTATAAGGAATAAGTAAATTTGATAGAGAATATGAATGTGTATTATAAGATGATGATAATCAATTGTATCAAATAACAGACAATTAAGAAAACAAAAAATAAAGTTAAAATGAAGATATCATAATTGCTAATTGGAATCTTAAAAAAAAAGGACAGACCTTTTATCCTAAATTAACTAAATACATAATTTGAATATTAACTATTAATAAAGAATTTGTTTATGATTATTTATAACATTGTTAAATCATTTAAATGATTTAATCTTTATTAAATATCTTCAAAAATTTAGTAAAAAATAAAGATCATCCATTCATTTTTTACTATTTACTCTGAACAATTATCTATTTTACTAGGTATAATCAATATTTCACTAACATCCAAATTAAAATTTGAATAAGTTTACTTCAAAACAATTTTGAATAGGATTATAATAAATACTATTATTTTTATTCCATTTAGTTTTCATCTTTTGATTAATCTATTCTTAATTATTATTATTTTTCCAAAAATATAATTCATAGAATTGTGAGAATTATTAGAATTATAGTCGATTAATTAATTACTAAAAATTACATTCTTAGATATATAAACAGAATCCTTTACTTTTGAAATTAATGCAATGCTTCAAATCTTAATAATATTTCTAATATTAATTCTAAATCCTTTTTTTAAATATCTATCTAATAAAGGTTTTGTATGTCTTATAGATAAGAAAGTATGATTTAGATTTATATATCCTTCCAAAAATAAATTTAACTTTCATTAATAAAATAATAATAAATATCATTGGTCTTCAATTTATAATACCACCTTTTAGATGTTTTTTTCTTTAATAATTTCTCTTAGATAATTTATAGAATTAGTGTTATTTAGATTATATATTTCATCAGAATATACCCATTTTATTTTATAAGGGTCTTTAGTTATGTTTTATTCTATGAATAAATTCAGTTATTAGACTTCTAAGTTATCTCTAAAGATGTATGTGAATCCCAAATATTGTAATTTTACAATTTCCATTTAGACTATTTAATATAAAATTATAATCATTTTTAATTCAAAGCACTTTTTGTTCTATGAGTAATTCTTCTTCTTCTATGTCTAAGAATTAATTATTCTTCTTAATTTTTAAATTAAGGAGAACTTTGAACTTGTTGCTCATTGTTTTAAAGTTACTGTTTAGTAGCATCATCAATTTAGAAAGTGTAATTCCTGATGTGTCTACTTATTCTTTTTTCTGGACTTTTAGGATTAGAGGATTGCTTTTGTTTTTAGACCATACTCTATTTATTTGGTGAATAGAATATAGGTGTTTATCCACCTTAACAAGAACCAATGGATTGAATATCATCTTAAGAATTAATAGAATCTTCCAAATATTATTACTTTTGAGTCTATTCAATAATTCGTTGTTAAAATTTTGAAGGAATGATTAGATTAGAATAATTAATATTATTTTCTTAGTTCTCTTGTTTTTAATTGTGAATTTTAGAGTTGAATAATATTAGTTATTTTTTTAGTGGCAAAGAAGGATTCACTAATGTTTTCAATGATTTAAGATGATAGAAAGCTTTTTCATATTACCATTATTTAATTTTGATTAAGTAGGCTATAATTATTGCAGCACTCCAATTTAGTCCATTAGAACAACATACTAAAACAGATGAACGCTTTATTTCATTTGAAATAAGTGTGGTTATTCTATCAAAGATTTTGATGATGTCTGTTTGATTCTCATCAACTTTCTAAATAAATAAAATAGAGAATACATGATAGGTAACAAATTCTGTATATTATTTGTAATTATGTTTTCCAACTACAATAATAGTTCTGATGTTTTTTAATTGAAAATATTAGATTGATTCCAAAACATTTATATTCCCTTAATACAGCTTATGAAGTTTGTCCTCCAAAACACTGAAGAGAAATGCTGAATTGTGCATTTACTATTGTGTAATTAATAATATTTTCTAGATATTAAAAATGCAAATAATACGTAATAGATTGATGGTGAATCACATTCCAAGATTTGGATTTAAATACATGAGTGACAGTACATTTCTCAATGAAGAACATCTCTAAATATAGAAAGCAGCATTAGACTTTTCTAAAGAGAAAATGTTACCATATTCAGCTGAATGGGATAAGAAACATCATTTTCCAAAGGATGTCTTGAGAGAATTGGCAGCAATGGGATTCTCAACAATATATGTAAAATAGGAATCAGGTAAAGTATTAGAAAATGATGATAAGGTGGTGTTGGGTTAGATCGTTTGACAGCAAGTGTTATCTTTGAGGCACTCTCTTATGGAGATGTAACAACAACAGCATATTTAACAATTTAAAATATGTGTGCATATATGGTGGATTAATTTGGTAATGAAGAATAAAAAAAGACATGGATTCCTCGTTTTGGTACATTTGATGCATTTGCTTCATATTGTTTAACTGAACCTAATAGTGGTAGTGATAGTAAAAATATGAAAACATTTGCAAAGAAAGTATTATATATATTTAATAATAGGATGGAAATGATTATGTTATTAATGGATCTAAATGTTTTATTTCTGGAGGTTCTGTTAGTGATGTATATTTATTAATGTGTAAAACATCAGAGAAAGATGTATCATGCATTATAGTTGAAAAAGGAACTCCAGGATTATCATTTGGTAAATTAGAAGATAAAATGGGATGGAATGCTTCACCTACATCTATGGTATTATTTGATAATGTACGTGTTCCTTAATCAAATTTACTTGGTAAAGAAGGTAATGGATTTAAAATGGCTATGAGTGCATTGGATGGTGGTAGAATTAATATTGCATCATGTTCTCTTGGTGGTGCATCATTTGCATTTGATTTATCTAAAGATTATTTACATGGTATTAATTAATTATTTATTATAATAAAGATCGTAAATAATTTGGATAACCACTTGCTTCATTTTAAGGATTATAATTTAAATTTGCAGATATGGCCACTAATCTTGTTACATCTAGATTAATTGTTAGATAAGCTGCTTAAATGATTGACAATAATCATCCTGATAAAACATTGTATTCTGCTATGGCAAAGAGATATGCAACTGATAGTTGTTTCAATGTTGCTAATGAAGCATTATAACTTCATGGAGGTTATGGATATTTAAGTGAATATTAAATAGAAAGGTAATTATTTATATTATATTAATAGAATTGTAAGAGATTTAAGAGTCCATTAAATATTAGAAGGTACTAATGAAATAATGAAAGTCATTATCTCTAGGAATTTGTTAAAATGATTTAATAATAAAAACAATTATTAATTAGTTAATCAAATTAATCAAGTTCAATCATTCTTCCAACCAATTTACTCTTCTACCTTAATCCCAAATTCCATTTTTCATCTTTCCATCAGGTAATACATATTTACCTCTTCCATGTTATTTTCCATCTTACCAATCACCATCATAATATCTACCATCTGGCCATGTATATTTGCCATTACCTTACTTTTTGTCATCCACATATTAACCTTAATAAGATCTACCATCTGCCCATTGATAATATCCTATTCCATGCATTTTATTATCCTTCCATTATCCTTTAAATATTCTTCCATCTGCCCAATAGTACTCTCCCTTAGTAAATATCAATTAATATAAATACATAACCATTGATTCTATTATCAATCCAATCTCCTTCATAATAACTACCATCTGGCCAAATATACTTGCCTTTTCCTTATTTTTTCCCTTCAAAATAATCTCCTTAATAACTTGATTAATCAATCCCTAAAATATATATTAATCAATTACATTTCTCTTCACCCTTTCCATGTTATAAATCATTCTTCCAATACCCTTCATAAACAGCTCCATTATTTTATTTATAAATTCCATATCCATTTGCTCTATCATCATCCCATTCTCCAATATAAGCATCTCCATCCACATGATAAAATGATCCTTTCCCACATGCCTTATTATCTACCCATTCACCATCATATCTAGCACTATCTGGCCATATTTATACTCCTTTTCCATCTCTTTTATTCCCTATCCATTCACCTTCATATGTAGCTCCACTCTTAAATACAAATAAAGGACGCTTTTCACGTGTTTTTTAATTGTTTGAGTTACTTACTATACATTAATATTATCTATATTACCTCCAAACTCTTAACAATTGAAATATTGAACATTCTTTTTTTTATCTTTACTAGCTATTGTTACTTAATCACACTGTTATTCTTAATTCTTACCCTCATCTTTTTAATTCTTTTCTGATAAGGATTTCTTCAATTCTTAATAACTCTATCTAGCTTTGTGTCCCTTCCAAATTTTTTATATTACAACGGCCTTTTGATTCAAATTCTTATCATCCTTTTTATCTTTTTCTTGATCTTCTGCAAACACTGAAAACTTTGTATTCTTCTATTCAGTTGGTGCACATTTAATCTATTTCAAATCATTCTATAGATAATACTATTCATTACAACATCTAATTAACTATTTTATGATTGTTATGAAACTGAAGATAATACTCTTCTTTAACTATCTGACTTTTTTGTCACTTCAATTTCATTAATTATCTCTAATCTATCCTTTTGACATTAATTACAATTAGAACAATTTCCTCCCATCTTAACTAATTATTTATAATTTTTATAATTAGAACTCTTGTCTATCTCTTATGATATTATTTAGTTACAAAATATGATCAATATATATAATAAATTACATTCTATCAAATATATTTCATCAGAAACACTCATCTTATATCAAACAAAATAATAATTGCTCTAATATTAAATTTTTGGAATTTAGAATTACTATAAATTATGGGAAATCTTTGTAATAAAGAACCTGCTGTTGCTGGAATAGTAGATAATGTTCCAGCCTATTATAATAGAGGCATCAACTTTAGGTCAAATTATATCACTATTGATAATAGATAAGTATTTACTGGAGTGAGGTTTTTATACTATTCATAATTACTTTAGATTCTAATGTGTAGAATATGCAAGAAGATATCTTATCTTGACTAAAGGAGTTGTATTTGGTGATGTTGGTTGTGCATATCATATATTTGATCTTAACACTGTTACTGATATAATGACTTAATAATAGAGATAGTTTCAATCAATACCATAAGGCAGTTCTATTCCACCTAAAAAAGGAGATCTTGTTATTTATTAAAAGAGTGGCAAATAATGGTGGGGACATGTTGCTGTGGTTACAAATGTAAATGGAAACCTTGTTGATTTGGCAGAATAAAACTATGATGAAGATTGGGATAATTGCAATTATGCAAGATAAGTACTTTTAAAGAAAGAGGGTGATCAATATTTCCTAACAAATATTCGACAATATAAGCCATATGCTTGGGATTTAAATGAAGTTATTATTGGATGGAAGAGAGCTATTTGATTTTTATTAAAATTATTTAATTTCTTATAGATGCTAAATAAATATTAACAAATTTATTTTAATTATTTATTGATTATTATCACTTCCAATTTATAAATTTTATGATATACAAATTTTGTATAGTTTCTTAAGAGTTTTTATTGAGTTGTGTAGTCAATTATTGTTTTAAGAATCAATCTTTTGTTATTTAATTCTATGAATATCAATTAGTTAGAAACAATGAAAAAGATTGTTCAAAGTGGAATTAATAAGAATTTAATTTCTTATTTTAACATAAATTTAAAGATTTCATCATTATTATGGTTATAGATAAATGTACTTATTGTAAAAGTATAATTTAATTTGTTATAGAAAGTAAAGGAATATTTCTCAATTATTAAAGTAGAAAATGTTTCTTAAATTATATTTATAAAAATTAGATAATTAAATTAATTTCAAAAGCGTTCATTTTTTATTTTTGATTGATTAAAAAAAGGAGAAATTTTCACAATTTTTTGTAAACTTTAATTAGCTTGATTATTTTAATTCTAAATAGTTAATAATTAAACTATTATTAAAAATAACAATTACTTTTTAATTATCTTAAAGTGGAATTTTCTGGATATAATTTTAATGCTGTATTAAGATATATAAAGGCATCATTATATATTCCAATCTTGATTAAACATTCAACTAATATATTTTATAAGATTCACATACCTTTTGTAATTAATGAGTTAATATTATCTTCATCAATAAATAAAACTTTATTAGCCCATATAATTGCGTTATTGTATTACCCAATCATTTTTAAACTTTGAGCTAATATATTTTATAAGATTTGCTTACATTTTACATTCAAGGGGAAAAGATTCTTTTACTCTATTTAGAGCGCTTCGTCAGCCCAGAAAATAGCATCCTCATATTTTTTAAGCATTTTTAAACAATCAGCTAATATATTAAATATGATTTACATACCTTTATTGTTTATGGAAAATAGATGCTTTGAATTTATTGAAAGAGCCTTATCAGCATATAAAATTGCTTCTTCATATCTTTATTGACATCTTAAAATTTCAGCTAAAAAATTTAAAAGGGTTTGTTTACCTTTTATACATAAATATTATGGATTATTTTAATCTATTTAGAGTAGTTTATCAGCTTTAATAATTGCATCCTTGTAATTTTTAATCATTGTTAAGCATTCAGCTAAAACATTTATGGATGATTGTTTTACATGCTAAATACAAAGATTAACAATCATTTGGATTAATTTATAGTGCTTCATCAAAATATTCTATTGCTTCTTCATATTTCTTTATTCCATATAATTTTTAACCTAAAAATTAATAATTGTTTTAATACCTTATAAAAATAATTCATTTACTTACTATATTTTTAATTAGGCTTAGTTCTATTTGTCTGTTTCATCTAATGTAAATTCATTAGTATATTTATTTATTTAATCTAATAAAGCATTACTACTTTCATTAATATCATCTAATATGTTCTTAGNTAGTCAATTATTGTTTTAAGAATCAATCTTTTGTTATTTAATTCTATGAATATCAATTAGTTAGAAACAATGAAAAAGATTGTTCAAAGTGGAATTAATAAGAATTTAATTTCTTATTTTAACATAAATTTAAAGATTTCATCATTATTATGGTTATAGATAAATGTACTTATTGTAAAAGTATAATTTAATTTGTTATAGAAAGTAAAGGAATATTTCTCAATTATTAAAGTAGAAAATGTTTCTTAAATTATATTTATAAAAATTAGATAATTAAATTAATTTCAAAAGCGTTCATTTTTTATTTTTGATTGATTAAAAAAAGGAGAAATTTTCACAATTTTTTGTAAACTTTAATTAGCTTGATTATTTTAATTCTAAATAGTTAATAATTAAACTATTATTAAAAATAACAATTACTTTTTAATTATCTTAAAGTGGAATTTTCTGGATATAATTTTAATGCTGTATTAAGATATATAAAGGCATCATTATATATTCCAATCTTGATTAAACATTCAACTAATATATTTTATAAGATTCACATACCTTTTGTAATTAATGAGTTAATATTATCTTCATCAATAAATAAAACTTTATTAGCCCATATAATTGCGTTATTGTATTACCCAATCATTTTTAAACTTTGAGCTAATATATTTTATAAGATTTGCTTACATTTTACATTCAAGGGGAAAAGATTCTTTTACTCTATTTAGAGCGCTTCGTCAGCCCAGAAAATAGCATCCTCATATTTTTTAAGCATTTTTAAACAATCAGCTAATATATTAAATATGATTTACATACCTTTATTGTTTATGGAAAATAGATGCTTTGAATTTATTGAAAGAGCCTTATCAGCATATAAAATTGCTTCTTCATATCTTTATTGACATCTTAAAATTTCAGCTAAAAAATTTAAAAGGGTTTGTTTACCTTTTATACATAAATATTATGGATTATTTTAATCTATTTAGAGTAGTTTATCAGCTTTAATAATTGCATCCTTGTAATTTTTAATCATTGTTAAGCATTCAGCTAAAACATTTATGGATGATTGTTTTACATGCTAAATACAAAGATTAACAATCATTTGGATTAATTTATAGTGCTTCATCAAAATATTCTATTGCTTCTTCATATTTCTTTATTCCATATAATTTTTAACCTAAAAATTAATAATTGTTTTAATACCTTATAAAAATAATTCATTTACTTACTATATTTTTAATTAGGCTTAGTTCTATTTGTCTGTTTCATCTAATGTAAATTCATTAGTATATTTATTTATTTAATCTAATAAAGCATTACTACTTTCATTAATATCATCTAATATGTTCTTAGTAATATCTTTATATTTTATCATTTAATTTAATCCTTGATTTAGTTTTTATGTATCAAATTTTTATAATTCTGCTGTTGGGAAACAACATTTAATTTTCAATCTTTATTCTAATTAAGAAAATTAATTAGTGATTGCAACATTGATCAACTATAATTTTTATATTAATTCTTCTGTTTTTTTCTTTTGGTTATCAAAAAATTCAAATAGATTATCAATTTCATATTAATATTTAATATGAGTATTATGATCACCATTCTTTATACATTCGAAACAAAAAATTCTACTATTGGTACAGAATTCATTCAAACATACAAATTTTGCATAACCATAATGAGTTTCTTTTGGGCACTTAAATTCTAATTTCTCTCCTTAATTCATATGATAAGTTATTATTATTATTATTCCAAATTCTATAACAAATAATAAAAAAATCATTATATTTTTCTTTTTATTTTCTTATATAATTAAATAAATAAAATTGAAGATAAATTTATTTATTATGACAATTGAAATTAAGATAGTAATTATAAAAATGGTATTTAGTCTATTTCATTCAAATAAATAGAAAATAGAAAGAATTATCAAAATATTTAGAATCATAAGGGATTCTAGTAAAGTAGAAATTTTAAATTAAATATTTAAAACTCTAATAACCTAAAAGTTAATTTTCTTACTTATATATTATATCCTTATAAAATAACTCTGGCTTTACAATATAATCATATGTGTATGCTGTATTTTTATGATCTTTCAAATATTTACATGAAAGCATAATGAAATTATATGTAAATTCTCTAAATTAACTAATAACATGTATTTTATTAATTGTA